>LR738714.1:34358318-34554997 GCA_902687465.1 Secale cereale
CGCAGCTAAGCCCCCGAGTGAGAGGGTTGCTCTTCACTCGGAGTAAATTATTGTAACTTAGGCGAGTCACGAGGTCGCAGCTAAGCCTCCGAGCGAGAGGGTCGCTCTTCACTCGGAGTGGAACGTTTATAACTTAGGCGATTCCAAGCTACGTTGTACTTGTGGCGGAGTTCGGAGGACCGAGCCGCTTTATACTTATAGCATAGCTTGGAGGACCGCGGCTAAGCCCCCGAGTGAGAGGGTTGCTCTTCAATCGGAGTAAATGATTGTAACTTAGGCGAGTCATGGGGTCGCAGCTAAGCCCCCGAGTGAGAGGGTCGCTCTTCACTCGGAGTGGAATGTTTATAACTTAGGCGATTCCAAGCTACGTTGTACTTGTGGCGGAGCTCGGAGGACCGATCCGCTTTGTACCTGTAACGTAGCTCAGAGGATCGCGGCTAAGCACCCACTGGGGAATTTAGAGAACACCAATCGTTAGGAGATCATTGCTATCTTGTCTTTGAAACAAATTGGGAAATCTTTATTACAACTCGACCGTCGAGTGTCTCAAGTGTAAAAGCGGCGGAGCAGGTCCGCATTCCATGAATGAGGTTCGTCTTTCTTCTGGGCTACGTTGTAGAGGTGGTATGCTCCGTTGCGCAGCACCTTGGTGATGATGAACGGGCCTTCCCAGGCCGGGGCGAGCTTGTGCGGACGTTTTTGATGCACTCGAAGGACCAGGTCTCCTTCCTGGAATGCTCAGCTTCTTACGTTGCGAGCATGCAATCGACGCAGGTCCTGTTGATAGATGGTCGATCGGATCAGGGCCATCTCTCTTTCCTCTTCCAAAAGGTTGACTACATCCTGACGAGCCTGCTCTGCCTCGGCTCCGGAGAAGAGTTCCACTCTGGGGGCGTTGTGTAATAAGTCGCTCGGCAACACAGCTTCGGCCCCATAGACCAAGAAGAAAGGGGTACGGCCAGTCGACCGGTTTGGAGTCGTCCTCAGACCCCATAGGACAGATGGCAGCTCAGTTACCCAAGCTCCGGCGGCATGCTTAAGGTCACGCATGAGCCGTGGCTTTAGGCCTTGGAGAATCAAACCATTTGCTCTTTCTGCCTGTCCATTCGACTGCGGATGTGCCACGGAGGTGTAGTCGACTCGTGTTCCTTGGGAAGCAGAGAAAGCTCTGAATTCATCCGAGTCAAAGTTGGAGCCGTTGTCTGTGATGATGCTGTGAGGGACCCCATATCTGAATATTAGCTCCTTGAAGAAGCTGATGGCGGTGCTCGACTCGAGGTTCTTGATGGGCTTGGCCTCGATCCACTTGGTGAACTTGTCGACTCCTACCAGAAGGTGGGTGAATCCGCTTCTGCCTGTCCTGAAAGGGCCGACCATGTCCAGGCCCCAAACAGCGAAAGGCCAGACTAGCGGAATGGTTTTCAGGGCGGACGCCGGCTTGTGTGACATGTTGGAGTAGAACTGGCAACCTGCGCATTTGTCCACAATATCCTTGGCCATCTCATTGGCGCGGGGCCAGTAAAATCCGGCTCGGTATGATTTGGCCACGATAGTCCGAGAGGAGGCGTGGTGGCCGCAAGTTCCCGAGTGAATTTCATCCAAGATCAGTTGACCTTCCTCTGGATCGACGCAGCGCTGGGCGACTCCGGTGACGCTTTCTTTGTAGAGCTGTCCTTGAATGACTGTGAATGCCTTGGATCGGCGGACGATCTGGCGCGCTTCTTCTTCGTCCTCTGGGAGTTCTTTCCTGAGCAGATATGATATATATGGCACAGTCCAGTCTGGCGTAATCACTAAGACCTCCATGATCAAGTCGACCACTGCAGGCACTTCGACCTCAGTTGGATCCGTCGCGCTGACTGGCTGTGGGGGCTCTTCCGTGAAGGGGTCTTCTTTGACAGAGGGGGTGTGCAGATGCTCCAGGAACACATTCTTGGGTATAGACCTCCGAGTCGACCCAATTTTTGGGCGATCATCGGCTAGCTGATTCTTTGCTCTGGGCACATGATGGAGCTCTAAGCCTTCGAACTTCTTTTCAAGCTTCCGCACTGCGCTGCAATAACTGGTCATTGCCGGGCTCCTGACGTCCCATTCTTTCATCACTTGGTTCACCACCAGGTCGGAATCGCCGTAGACCATCAGGCGACGGACGCTGAGTGAGATGGCCATACGCAACCCATACAAAAGTGCTTCGTATTCGGCCTCGTTTTTTGATGAATCGAAATGGATCTGAAGGACGTAGCTGAGCTTGTCGCCCCTGGGAGAGATCAGGACCACGCCTGCGCCAAATCCGTTCAGCATCTTGGACCCATCGAAGAACATAGTCCAATGGTCCTACTGGACTTGAGTCGGAAGCTCTTGTTCTATCCAGTCAGCCACAAAATCCGCTATGGCCTGAGACTTGATGGCTTTCTTCGCTTCAAACTTGATAACGGAAGAAGTTCAATCGCCCATTTTGCCACTCGACCAGTTGCATCTCGGTTGTTTAGTATCTCTGATAGTGGGGCGTCGCTGACGACTGTGATCGAATGGTCCGAGAAGTAATGGGCAACCTTTTTTGCAGTCAAGTAAATCCCGTACACAAGCTATTGGTAATGTGGATACCTTTGCTTGGAGGGAGTCAAAACTTCGGATATGTAATAGACCGGGCGTTGGACCTTGTATGCCTTGCCCTCTTCTTCCCGCTCGACCGTGAGTACAGTACTGACGACTTGTCCGGTGGTAGCAATGTACAGCAGAAGAGGCTCTCCGCTGACTGGGGCAGCGAGCACCGGCTGGGTGGACAGCAGGGCTTTGAGCTCTTCAAACGCTGCTTCGGCTTCGGGATTCCACTCGAACTTGTCAGATTTCTTCATGAGTCGGTAGAGAGGCAGTGCCTTCTCACCAAGACAAGAAATGAATCGACTCAATGCAGCCAAGCAACCAGTAAGCTTCTGGACGTCGTGAATACGCTCGGGGCGTTTCATTCGGAGGATGGTGCTAACCTTCTCTGGGTTGGCGTCGATTCCCCGTTCGGAAACGAGAAAACCGAGCAACTTGCCACCAGGAACTCCAAATGTACACTTTGACGGGTTGAGCTTGATATCGTAGCTTCTGAGGTTTGCGAATGTCTCAGCGAGGTCAGTCAGCAGGTCGGAACCTTTCCGTGACTTGACCACGATGTCATCCATGTATGCCTCGACGTTCCGACTGATTTGCTTTATCAAGCACTTCTGGATCATGCGCATGAAGGTGGTGCCGGCATTTTTGAGGCCGAAAGGCATGGTGACATAACAAAAACACCCGAAAGGGGTGATGAAAGTTGTCTTTATCTCATCGGGCCCATACAGACGGATCTGATGGTACCCGGACTATGCGTCCAGAAAGGACAAACGTTCACACCCCGCAGTCGAGTCAACTATTTGATCGATGCGAGGGAGAGGAAAATGATCTTTCGGGCAGGCCCGATTGATGTGCTTGAAATCGATGCACATGCGGAGAGACTTGTCCTTCTTGGGGACCATGACAATGTTGGCGAGCCACTCGGAGTGGTATATCTCGCAGATAAACTCTGCCGCCAGGAGTCGAGCCACTTCTTCGCCAATTGCCTTTTGCTTCTCCGCAGCGGATCGACGGAGGTGTTCCTTCACAGGTTTCGCTTTAGGGTCGACCCGCAAACGATGCTCAGCCAGTCCCCTGGGCACACCTTGCATGTCTGACGGTTTCCATGCAAAGATGTCCCAGTTCTCACGGAGGAACTGGATGAGCGCTTCTTCCTATTTGCTGTCGAGTGTGGTGGAGATGTGGGTCGGTGCTGCGTTGGGGTCGGTGGGGTGGATGTGCACAGGTTTTGTGTCCCTGGCCGACTGAAAAGCTGACTCGGAAGCTGGCTTCTTCGCCCTTAGCAGATCACCCGGATCCACCCTCTTTTGGTACTCCTCCATCTCTACTGCTGCCATTTGCTCGTCGGCGATCTTCGAGCCTTTCTGGAAGCATTCTTCCGCTTTCTGCCGGTTCCCGGTGATGGTTATGACGCCGTTGGGTCCCGGCACCTTTAGCTTGAGGTAGACGTAACATGGTCGAGCCATGAACCTGGCATAGGCGGGCCTACCCAGGATGGCGTGATAGGCGCTGTTGAAGTCCACCACTTCGAACGTCAGCTTCTCCTTTCGGTAGTTCTTGGACTCACCAAAGACGACGTCGAGTGAGATCTGGCCAAGTGAGTCGGCTTTCTTCCCGGGGATTACCCCGTGGAACCTCATGTTACTTTCTCTCAGCTTGGACATCGGAATGCCCATATCCCGGAGGGTTGCTGCATACAAGATATTCAAGCCACTAACCCCATCCATCAGAACTCTGGTCAGGCGCATGCCTTCGACAACTGGGTCGACCACCAGTGCCTGCCGCCCTGGGGTGGCAATGTGTGCTGGGTGATCGGACTGATCAAATGTGATGGGGGTCTTCGACCATTTTGAGAACGTGGGGGTCGCCGGGGCAACCATGTTTACTTCTCTGTTGATGATTTTCAGTCGACTCTTGCTCTCGACGTCCGTGAAAATCACCAAAGTGGAGTTGATACGGGGGTATCCTCTGTCCCCTTCCTTATCTTCGGACTCTTCTAATTCCTTCTCTTTCTCGGTCGACTGATCTTTCTGGAAACTCTGGATCAAGAGCCGACACTATCGAGTGGTGTGCTTGGGATACACCAAGTTCCCCTCTTCATCTTTCTGCGTGTGTATGGGACACGGCTGGTCAAGCATATCATCTCCAGCCTGACCCTTTCCTTTCTTGGGGGCCTAGGAACCTTTTGGCTTCCCTTTGCCCTTCCCTTGATTAACCACTGCAGCCTCTCCCTGAGCGGCTGGGTCGGCCTTGCGCTTATTCTTTCGATTGTGATTGTGGTCGTCCTGCCCGACTGGTTTCTTGCCACTGCGGAGCCGATCGGCCTCCTCACCGTTGGCGTACTGACTGGCAATCTCCAGCATCCGCGACAGGGACATGTCGCCTGTTCGAC
Organism: Secale cereale; assembly: GCA_902687465.1. Classification (NCBI taxonomy): domain Eukaryota; kingdom Viridiplantae; phylum Streptophyta; class Magnoliopsida; order Poales; family Poaceae; genus Secale; species Secale cereale. The sequence goes on from LR738714.1 coordinate 34,363,312, forward strand.
CAAACTTCAGATTTAACTCTCGGTTGCGCACGCCTTCCTTGAAAGCGCACACCGCCTGGTGTTCGGACACGTTTTCCACCGTGTGATGCAAAGTGGTCCATCGCTGAATGTAGTCTCTCAAAGTTTCACTCGGCTTCTGTGTGCAGTGCTGAAGCTCTGCGAGTCCTGCATGTCGCTTGCAGGTGCCTTCAAAAGTCCGAACGAAAACCCGAGCGAGCTCTTTCCAACTGTATATACTCCTGGGGGCCAACTGGTTGAGCCACGCCCGAGCGGAGCCTCCCAGCATCAAGGGGAGGTGTTTCATGGCCACGTCGTCGTTTCCGCCTCCGATCTGCACAGCCACTCGGTAGTCTTCCAGCCAAATGTCCGGCTTCGACTCGCCGGTGAACTTGCTTACTCCTGCCGCCAGCCTGAAGTTCGGGGGGATCTCTGCGGCTCTGATAGCACTGCAGAAACATTCAGACCCAGAGGCTGGCGCTCGGCTGCCGCTTGGTTGGTCTCCGCCTCGCTCGTCTCTGGATGCCTGGTTACGGTCAACTCGACCTTGCACAAGGATAGACCTCGCGTCGAAACCTGGCCGCCGGGGGTCTGGAGGAATCCTTCGCTCGTCGTCTCGCAGGCGCCTGCCCACGTGCCGCGGGGGCGAGTGTGACCCACTTCCCGGAGGAGGGGTAGGTGCTCGATGGCGATCGTAACGTCCGTGTCGACGGTCGAGTGGATCATCGTTCCGACCCAGATGCCGGTCTTGCCGCGGGCCACGTTCCTCACGCCTCGGGGGCGATCTTGGACTGTGGGCCGACCATACAGTGTCTACAGCCACCGATCTGCTGTGAATTCTGTTGCGCGACTGGGAAACAGCCGCGTTTTGCTCTTCAGCCGTTCGGAGCAAAGCTCGGATCTGCTGAAGACCTCTCCCAGCTTCCGACTAGGAGGGTTGAATCGACTTCGCGATACGAGCCGCGGCTTCGAGGTTTTGGACTGGTGTGCGGAACACCTGAGTCTCGCGCTGACGCGATTGCCGCGGCCGTCAACTGGATTCGGGGACCAGTCGGCGGGCCTGTTCGTCGAGTGAGCGTTGGATTTTTTCCAAGCGCGCGCGCTCGGCCAAGGTGGCCAGGCGTGTGGCTTCGAGGGCCAAAGCCTCTGGGGAATCTCCCATGATGGGAGTGAAGAGTGCATCTCCGTTGCGGCGACAAAGCTCAGCCCTTTGCTCGGAGGTGAGGGGCTGAGGGATGTAACCATCGTTGTCGTGTGCCCCATCGCCGCCGCTGCGGCCGTTCTCACCGTGAGGAAAACCTGGAGGGCTGCGGCGCGAATCAACCATGAGGATTTCTGCCGCGGGATCGCTGCTCCCGCACTCGGAAACGGAATCTTCGAGCCCGGTCGACTGATCGGCCGGCCCGCAGAGGTAACCGTCGGGCTCAATGGCCGCGACTTGTGGGGTGGCCGTTTGACGGGCCACCGCATGTTTCACCCATCGCTGGAGCCGCAAACGACCGGATCGCTTGCGGCGGCGACCAGCGGGGACGGGGGACGATGAGTACCGAGTCGATGGCAGCAGCAGGAGGACGCCGCCGGCGCCGGCGCGAAAGTGCGTAGTTCCGCAGGCGGGCAGAGCCTCGACGTCGAGAGGGGCTTCCTGGAGCCACGCGGAGTCGTCGGCGACGAAGACCAGCGCACCGAGCCGGATCTCGTGGCCCGACGCCAAAATGCCGCCTAACACCATGATGAAAGTGGTCGGAGAAGAGATCGCATCTTCACCAAATGTTGCTAAGACGCCTTGCCCCATGGTGGGCGCCAACTGTCGTGGTTCTAAGTCTGACAGTAAGGGTAGGGGGTACGAATGGAGAGGCAAGGTTCTAGCTATGGTGAGGTTGTACACAAGGTGTTAGCGAGTTCATGCCCTTCTCGGAGGAAGTAATAGCCCTACGTCTCGGTGCCCGGAGGCTTGGTCGACTGATATGTGTATGCGTGTTTACAGAGGTGCGAACCCTTGTTCTGGAGGATGGGGGTGGCTTATATAGTGTGCCGGGACCTCAGCCATGCTCCACGTTACCAAGGGTTTAAAGGTACATTTAAGGCAGGTGTTACTGATAACGCCTGCAGTAAAGGATAATTAAGGTGTTTACTACAGTGAGTTAATATAGGACTGTTGCTATTCCAAGAGGCGCTTGACCTTCGGAGGTCGAGTGCCTGATCCGGTCGAGTGGAGTTGAGTCGTCCTGTGTACATGATTCAGTCGAGTGAAGTGTCTCCTCGGACCGTCTCAGTCGACTGTCTCCACTATCATGGGTCTTGTCTTTTGATCTTCTTGGGTAGTGACCTTGGGTAGGGTACCTCGATCAGGCCTGTGACCCTACCCTAGGTCTGTAACCTCGTCAGCGGCGGCCTCTGCTCTGACATCGCTAGATCTGGCCGCCTTCTCCCTTCCGGGACTGATTCGGCGGACCCTCACCCCCCAGCTCTGGCTTGCCTCGTCGCGGACGCCATTCCTCCGCCGGGTGGGTGCCGGTGACGGGAACATTCGACCGGGAGAAATCCCAAGCCAGCTCTGCTGGCTTCGACGACGGTGACGCCCGCGGGCGCCACTCACCTTACTGGAGGCGTCGTCAGGTATATTGCCCCCGTCCCCTTCCCCTTGGCTTCCCGGGTGAAAACCCCAACTTTATTGGGCGGCGGCGATGCCCTTGGCGCCGTATCCATCCTGAAGGCGCTGCTTAGGGAACAAGGATGGTTGTTGGACTTCGCTGAGATGTGTGTGGTGGGTGTCGGCGGCGACAGTGTTTCTCCAGTGGTGGCGGTGCCCTCCCTGTTGAGGGACCATGATGGTTGGGTGCTCTCCGTGCTCATGTAGTGCCCTTGTCTGGTGCATGTGGTCCTAGACAGGAGGGGATAGGGATCCTTTCCATTGGTGTTACTCCAGCGAGCCGAAGAGCCAAGCTTCTATTTTGATCTTGGTCCTGGCTGTTGCTCTTTCGTTCATCCTGGCGGCTTGTCTATTGTGTGCTCGGGTCTCTGGATTTCGGTGATGTTCTGCTCCAGGTGAGAAGTTGGCGACATGACAGGACTGCCTAGTTCCGCTCATGTGGTCTCCATCGATGCCGTCCATCCATTTCTAGGGTGAAAATGTCCATCTGTCGATTGTGCGGCGCCTTTCGAGCCAGGCGAGGTGGCAGGGGCCTTCTTCGACGATGGATCTGGGTGGTAGTGTATTTCGTTGGGGCCCTGGTGTTGTTGGGGAACGTAGCAGAATTCAAAAAAAATTCTACGCTTCACCAAGATCAATATAAGGAGTCATCTAGCAACGAGGGAGAAAGGAGTGCATCTACATACTCTTGTAGATCGCGAGCGGAAGCGTTCAAGAGAACGTGGATGATGGAGTCGTACTCGTCGTGATCCAAATCAGCGATGATCCCAGCGCCGAACGGACGGCACCTCCGTGTTCAACACACGTACGATGCAGCGACGTCTCCTCCTTCTTGATCCAGCAAGGGGGGAGGAGAGGTTGATGGAGATCCAGCAGCATGACGGCGTGGTGGTGGATGCAATGGAATTTTTGCAGGGCTTCGCCAAGCACCGCGGGAGGAGGGAGAGGTGCAACGGGCGGGAGAGGGAGGCGCCAGGAGCAAGGGTTCGGTTGCCCTCCCTCCCCCCACTATATATAGGGTCCAGGGGGGCGCCGGCCCTAGGAGATCTAATCTCCTAGGGGGGGCGGCGGCCAAGGGGGGGAGGCTTGCCCCCCAAGCATGTGGGGCGCCCCCACCCCTAGGGTTTCCAACCCTAGGCGCAGTGGGCCCAAGTGGGGCGCACCAGCCCACTATGGGCTGGTTCCCTTCCCCTTTCAGCCCATGGGGCCCTCCGGGATAGGTGGCCCCACCCGGTGGACCCTCGGGACCCTTCCGATGGTCCCACTACATTACCGGCGACCCTCGAAACTCTCCCGATGGCTGAAATTGGACTTCCTATATATAATTCTTTACCTCCGGACCATTCCGGAACTCCTCGTGATGTCCGGGGTCTCATCCGGGACTCCGAACAACATTCGGGTTACCGTATGCATATATCTCTACAACCCTAGCGTCACCGAACCTTAAGTGTGTAGACCCTACGGGTTCGGGAGACACGTAGACATGACCGAGACGACTTTCCGGTCAATAACCAACAGCGGGATCTGGATACCCATGTTGGTTCCTACATGTTCCTCGATGATCTCATCGGATGAACCACGATGTCAAGGATTCAATCAATCCCGTATACTATTCCCTTTGTCTATCGGTATAGTACTTGCCCGAGATTTGATCATCGGTATACCGATACCTTGTTCAATCTCGTTATGGCAAGTCTCTTTACTCGTTCCGTAATACATCATCCCGTGACCAACACCTTAGTCACATTGAGCTCATTATGATGATGTCTTACCGAGTGGGCCCAGAGATACCTCTCCGTCATACGGAGTGACAAATCCCAGTCTCGGTTCATGCCAACTCAACAGATACTTTCGGAGATACCCGTTGCATACCTTTATAGCCACCCAGTTACGTTGTGACGTTTGGCACACCCAAAGTATCCCTATGGTATCCGGGAGTTGCACAACCTCATGGTCTAAGGAAAAGATACTTGACAATGGAAAAACTTTAGCATTACGAACTACACGATCTTGTGCTAGGCTTAGGATTGGGTCTTGTCCATCACATCATTCTCCTAATAATGTGATCCCGTTATCAATGACATCCCATGTCCATGGTCAGGAAACCGTGACCATCTGTTGATCAACGAGCTAGTAACTAGAGGTTTACCAGGGACACGTTGTGGTCTATGTATTCACACATGTATCACTGTTTCCGGATAATACAATTCAAGCATGAATAACAGACAATTATCATGAACACGGAAATATAATAATAACCATTTTATTATTGCCTCTAGGGCATATTTCCAACAGTCTCCCACTTGCACTAGAGTCAATAATCTAGTTACATTGTGATGAATCGAACACCCATAGAGTTCTGGTGTTGATCATGTTTTGCTCGTGGAAGAGGTTTAGTCAACGGGTCTGCGACATTCAGATCCGTATTCACTTTACAAATATCTATGTCTCCATCTTGAACATAATTCCGGATGGAGTTGAAATGGCGCTTGATGTGCTTGGTCTTCTTTTGAAACCTGGGCTCCTTGGCAATGGTAATAGCTCCAGTGTTGTCACAGAAGAGAGTCATCGGGCCCGACGCGCTTGGAATGACTCCTAGGTCGGTGATGAACTCCTTCATCCAGACTCCTTCCTGCGCTGCTTCACAAGCAGCTATGTACTCCGCTTCACATGTAGAATGCGCCACGACGCTTTGCTTGCAACTGCATCAGCTGACTGCCCCACCATTCAAAATATACACGTATCCTGTTTGTGACTTTGAGTCATCTGGATCTGTGTCGAAGCTAGCATCGACGTAACCCTTTACGACGAGTTCTTCGTCACCTCCATAAACAAGAAACATATCCTTAGTCCTTTTCAGGTACTTCAGGATGTTCTTAACCGCTGTCCAGTGTTCCATACCGGGATCACTTTGGTACCTCCCTACCAATGGCAAGGTTCACATCAGGTTTGGTACACAGCATGGCATACATAATAGAACCTATGGCTGAGGCATAGAGGATGACACTCACCTTTTCTCTATCTTCTGCCGTGGTCGGGGATTGAGCCGTGCTCAATCTCATACCTTGCAATACAGGTCAGAACCCTTTCTTGGACTAATCCATATTGAACTTCTTCAATATCTTATCAAGGTATGTGCTTTGTGAAAGACCAATGAGGCGTCTCGATCTATCTCTATAGATCTTGATGCCTAATATGTAAGCAGCTCCTCCAAGGTCCTTCATTGAAAAACTCTTATTCAAGTAGGCCTTTATGCTCTCCAAGAATTCTACATCATTTCCCATCAGCAATATATCATCCACATATAATATGAGAAATGCTACAGAGCTCCCACTCACTTTCTCGTAAATACAGGCTTCTCCCCAAGTCTGTATAAACCCAAACGCTTTGATCACATCATTAAAGCGAATATTCCAACTCCGAGATGCTTGCACCAGCCCATAGATTGAGCGCTGGAGCTTGCATACCTTGTTAGCATTCTCAGGATCGACAAAACCTTCTGGCTGCATCATATACAGTTCTTCCTTGAGGAAGCCATTAAGGAATGTCGTTTTGACGTCCATTTGCCATATCTCATAATCATAGAATTCGGCAATTGCTAAAATGATTCGGACGGACTTTAGCATCGCTACGGGAGAGAAAGTCTCGTCGTAGTCAATCCCTTGAACTTGTCGACAACCTTTAGCGACAAGCCGAGCCTTATAGATGGTCACATTACCATCCGCGTCAGTCTTCTTCTTAAAGATCCATTTGTTTTCTATGGCGTGCCGATCATCGGGCAAGTCCACCAAAGTCCATACTTTGTTTTCATACATGGATCCTATCTCGGATTTCATGGCTTCAAGCTATTTGTTGGAATCAGGGCCCGCCATCGCTTCTTCATAGTTCGAAGGTTCACCGTTGTCTAACAACATGATTTCCATGACAGGGTTGCCGTACCACTCTGGTGCGAAACGTGTCCTTGTGGACCTTTGAAGTTTAGTAGTAACTTGATCTGAAGCTTCATGATCATCATCATCAACTTCCTCCCTAGTCGGTGCAGGCACCTCAGGAACAACTTCCTGTGTTGCGCTACTCTCCGGTTCGGAAGGGGTGACTATCACCTCATCAAGTTCCACTTCCTCCCACTCACTTCTTTCGAGAGAAACTCTTTCTCCAGAAAGGATCCATTCTTGGCAACGAAGACCTTGCCTTCGGATATGAGGTAGAAGGTGTACCCAATAGTTTCCTTTGGGTATCCTATGAAGACGCATTTTTTCGATTTGGGTTCGAGCTTTTCAGGTTTAAGTTTCTTAACATAAGAATCGCAACCCCAAACTTTCAGAAACGACAGCTTAGGTTTCTTGCCAAACCAAACTTCATACGGTGTCGTCTCAATGGATTTAGATGGAGCCCTATTTAAAGTGAATGCGGCAGTCTCTAAAGCATAACCCCAAAAAGATAGCGGTAAGTCAGTAAGGGACATCATAGATTGCACCATGTCTAACAGAGTACGATTACGACGTTCGGACACACCATTACGCTGAGGTGTTCCGGGCGGTGTCAGTTGTGAAAAAATTCCACAGTTCCTTAGGTGCGTGCCAAATTCGTGACTGAAATATTCACCTCCACCATCCGATCGTAAGAACTTTATTTTTCAATAACGTTGATTCTTGACCTCATTTTGAAATTCCTTGAACTTTTCAAAGGTCTCAGACTTGTGTTTCATCAAGTAGACATACCCATATCTACTCAAGTCATCTGTGAGGGTGAGAACATAACGATAGCCTCCGCGAGCTTCAACACTCATTGGACCGCACACATCGGTATGTATGATTTCCAATAAGTTGGTTGCTCGCTCCATTGTTCCGGAGAACGGAGTCTTGGTCATCTTGCCCAAGAGGCATGGTTCGCACGTGTCAAATGATTCATAATCAAGAGACTCTAGAAGTCCATCTGCATGGAGCTTCTTCATACGTTTGACACCAATATGACCAAGGCGGCAATGCCACAAGTATGTGGGACTGTCATTATCAACTTTACATTTTTGGCATTCACACTATGAATATGTGTAACATCACGTTCGAGATTCATCAAGAATAAACCATTGACCAGCGGGGCATGACCATAAAACATATCTCTCATATAAATCGAACAACCATTATTCTCGGATTTAAATGAGTAGCCATCTCGCATTAAACGAGATCCAGATACAATGTTCATGCTCAAAGCTGGTACTAAATAACAATTATTGAGTTTTAAAACTAATCCTGAGGGTAAATGTAGAGGTAGCGTGCCGATGGCGATCACATCGACCTTGGAACCATTCCCGACGCGCATCGTCACCTCGTCCTTCGCCAGTCTCCGCTTATTCCGCAGCTCCTGCTTTGAGTTACAAATATGAGCAACTGCACCGGTATCAAATACCCAGGAGCTACTACGAGCGCTGGTAAGGTACACATCAATAACATGTATATCATATATACCTTTGACGTTGCCGGCCTTCTTATGTGCTAAGTATTTGGGGCAGTTCCGCTTCCAGTGACCCGTTCCCTAGCAATGAAAGCACTCAGTTTCAGGCTTGGGTCCATTCTTTGGCATCTTCCCGACAACTGGCTTACCGGGCGCGGCAACTCCTTTGCCGTCCTTCTTGAAGTTCTTCTTACCCTTGTCTTTCTTGAACTTAGTGGTTTTATTCACCATCAACACTTGATGTTCTTTCTTGATATCCACCTCCGCTGATTTCAGCATTGAATATACCTCGGGAATGGACTTCTCCATCCCTTGCATATTGAAGTTCATCACGAAGCTCTTGTAGCTAGGTGGGAGCGACTGAAGGATTCTGTCAACGACCGCTTCGTCTGGGAGATTAATTCCCAATTGAGACAAGCGATTGTGCAACCCAGACAATTTGAGTATGTGCTCGCTGACAGAACTATTCTCCTTCATCTTACAACTATAGAATGCGTCGGAGACGTCATATCTCTCGACTCGTGCATGAGCTTGGAAAACTATTTTCAGCTCTTGGAACATCTCATATGCTCCGTGGTGCTCAAAACACTTTTGGAACCCCGATTCTAAGCTGTAAAGCATGCCGCACTGAACCAGGGAGTAATCATCACAACGTGACTGCCAGGCGTTCATAATGTCTTGGGCTGCCGGGAAAACGGGTGCATCACCTAGCGGTGCTTCAAGGACATATGATTTCTTGGCAGCTATGAGGATAATCCTCAAGTTACGGACCCAATCCGTATAGTTGCTACCATCGTCTTTCAGCTTGGTTTTCTCTAGGAACGCGTTGAAGTTGAGGGCAACATGAGCGTGGGCCATTTGATCTAAAAGACATATTGTAAAGATTTTAGACTAAGTTCATGAGAATTAAGTTCATCTAAACAAATTTAATGAACTCCCACTCAGATTGACATCTCTCTAGTCATCTAAGTGATACATGATCCAAATCGACTAGCCCGTGTCCGATCATCACGTGAGACGGACTAGTCATCAATGGTGAACATCTTCATGTTGATCGTATCTTCTATATGACTCATGTTCGACCTTTCGGTCTTCCGTGTTTCGAGGCCATGTCTGTACATGCTAGGCTCGTCAAGTGAACCCTAAGTGTATTGCCTGTGTAAATATGGCTTACACCCGTTGTATGCGAACGTTAGAGCCTATCACACCCGATCATCGCGTGGTGATTCGGAACAACGATCCTTAGCAATGGTGCACAGTTAGGGGGAACACAATTCTTGAAATTTTAGTGAGAGATCATCTTATTTACTACCGTCGTTCTAAGCAAACAAGATGTAATAAACATGATAAACATCACATGCAATCAAATAAAGTGACATGATATGGCCAATATCATTTTGCTCCTTTGATCTTCATCTTCGGGGCTCCATGATCATCTTTGTCACCTGCATGACACCATGATCTCCATCATCGTGTCTTCATGAAGTCGTCTCGCCAAATATTACTTCTACTACTATGGCTACGTTTAGCAATAAAGTAAAGTAATTACATGGCGTTATTCAGTGACACGCATGTCATACAAAAAATAAGACAACTCCTATGGCTCCTGCCGGTTGTCATACTCATCGACATGCAAGTCGTGATTCCTATTACAAGAACATGATCAATCTCATACATCACATATATCATTCATCACATCTTTTGGCCATATCACATCACATAGCACATGCTGCAAGAACAAGTTAGACGTCCTCTAATTGTTGTTGCAAGTTTTTACGTGGCTGCTATAGGTTTCTAGCAAGAACGTTTCTTACCTACGCCAAAACCACAACATGATATGTCAATTTCTATTTACCCTTCATAAGGACCCTTTTCATCGAATCCGATCCGACTAAAGTGGGAGAGACTATCACCCGCTAGCCACCTTATGCAACTAGTGCATGTCAGTCGGTGGAACCTGTCTCACGTAAGCGTACGTGTAAGGTCGGTCCGGGCCGCTTCATCCCACGATGCCGCCGAATCAAGACAAGACTAGTAGCAGCAAGAGAATTGAACAAATCTACGCCCACAACTGCTTTGTGTTCTACTCGTGCAAGATGCTACGCAAAGCCCTAGCTCTGATACCACTGTTGGGGAACGTAGTAGAATTCAAAAAAATACTACGCTTCACCAAGATCAATCTAAGGAGTTATCTAGCAACGAGGGAGAAAGGAGTGCATCTACATACCCTTGTAGATTGCGAGCGGAAGCGTTCAAGAGAACATGGATGATGGAGTCGTACTCGTCGTGATCCAAATCACCGATGATCCCAGCGCCGAACGGACGGCACCTCCGCGTTCAACACATGTACGGTGCAGCGACGTCTCCTCCTTCTTGATCCAGCAAGGGGGGAGGAGAGGTTGATGGAGATCCAGCAGCACGACGGCGTGGTGGTGGATGCAACAGAATTTCTGCAGGGCTTCGCTAAGCATCGCGGGAGCAGGGAGAGGTGTAACGGGAGGGAGAGGGAGGCGCCAGGAGCAAGGGTTCAGCTGCCCTCCCTCCCCCCACTATATATAGGGTCCAGGGGGGTGCCGTCCCTAGGAGATCTAATCACCTAGGGGGCGGCGGCCAAGGGGGGAGGCTTGCCCCCCAAGCATGTGGGGCGCCCCACACCCCTAGGGTTTCCAACCCTAGGCGCAGGGGGGCCCAAGTGGGGCGCACCAGCCCACTATGGGCTGGTTCCCTTCCCCTTTCAGCCCATGGGGCCCTCCGGGATAGGTGGCCCCACCCGATGGACCCCCGAGACCCTTCCGATGGCCCCGGTACACTACCGGTGACCCCCGAAACTCTCCCGATGACCGAAACTGGACTTCCTACATATAATTCTTTACCTCCGGACCATTCCGGAACTCCTCGTGACGTCCGGGATATCATCCGGGACTCCGAACAACATTCGGGTTACCGTATGCATATACCTCTACAAGCCTAGCGTCACCGAACCTTAAGTGTGTAGACCCTACGGGTTCGGGAGACACATAGACATGACCGAGACGACTCTCTGGTCAATAACGAACATCGGGATCTGGATACCCATGTTGGTTCCTACATGTTCGTCGATGATCTCATCAGATGAACCACGATGTCAAGGATTCAATCAATCCCGTATACTATTCCCTTTGTCTATCGGTATAGTACCTGCCCGAGATTCGATCGTCGGTATACCGATACCTTGTTCAATCTCGTTATGGCAAGTCTCTTTACTCATTTCATAATACATCATCCCGTGACCAACACCTTAGTCACATTGAGCTCATTATGATGATGTCTTACCGAGTGGGCCCAGAGATACCTCTCCGTCATAGGAGTGACAAATCCCAGTCTCGGTTCATGCCAACTCAACAGATACTTTCGGAGATACCCGTTGCGTACCTTTATAGCCACCCAGTTACGTTGTGATGTTTGGCACACCCAAAGTATCCCTACGGTATCCGAGAGTTGCACAACCTCATGGTCTAAGGAAAAGATACTTGACAATGGAAAAGCTTTAGCATTACGAACTACACGATCTTGTGCTAGGCTTAGGATTGGGTCTTGTCCATCACATCATTCTCCTAATGATGTGATCCCGTTATCAATGACATCAGATGACCATGGTCAGGAAACCGTGACCATCTATTGATCAACGAGCTAGTAACTAGAGGTTTACCAGGGACACGTTGTGGTCTATGTATTCACACATGTATCACTGTTTCCGGATAATACAATTCAAGCATGAATAACAGACAATTATCATGAACAAGGAAATATTATAATAATAACCATTTTTTTATTGCCTCTAGGGCATATTTCCAACAGGTGTTTTGGCGAGGGCTGGCCTGCTCGGCGGCGTCTGTTCTTCCTCTTCTGCGCCGGCATTCTCATATTCCTTGACTTCATGTGTGCAAGAGGGCCTTGTCATCCCCAAGCTAGGTGCTCATTGTCGATCTTCTTTAGCTTGTTGTATGCTAGGTCTGTGAGCTACTCCCTGGCCTCGTTGTATCTTGTCGTCTTTTTTTGTTTTCTTTTTCTTTTTCTTGGTGCGTTGTGTGGTTGTTTTGTCGAGATGTAATCCTGGACGGTTGATGGCTTTGTTAATTCAAAGACGGGATCTTCGCGAGCATTCGTTCTAAAATAACAAATTTCGCAGTATCATACATCTCGCAAAAGGAACACACAAAAATGAAGATAAAATAAGCCACAACCGGCAGAAAACAGGACGAGATGACTAAACACCTATTTTATTATTGGACCCTCATCCAAACCGGTTGTAGATAGTATGTGATACCGTCTCTCAGGTTGCACATAGTAACCAAAAGCTAACTAGAGTCCGTATGAGTGAGTAACGACCACGTATAGATCCATGATGTAGCTCTGTAGATAACCTGCAAGAAGTTCATAAGATTTTGTCTGTTAAAAATCATATCATTTCTGCAGTTTCATATAGCCCAAAGTAGTGCGCATATTCCTACCTGAATACATCCCACAATAACTGGTTCCACTCTAGTTAGGCACGCCCCAAATAACATGTCAATGCTGACTGGAGGGTTGATGTTAAAGGCTATATGAATTGTGCGCCAAAGAAGCTTAGAGAGAGGGCAATCGACAAAGAGGTGTTGTGTTGTTTCATCCTGGTCACATAAACAACAACGTGAACTGCCTACCCATCATCGCTTTACCAGATTATCTTTGGTAAGAATCACTTCGTTGTGAATGAACCACATGAAGATCTTGATTTTTAACGGAACATTTATTATCCAAATATGAATCGATCTCGGGATTGGGCCAAAATCAATTAGATTCTGGCTTTTTATATATAAGATTTATAATATGACTATGATGCAAAGGCTATGATATCCGGGACTATTGATTAGTGTTTTGTTTAGGAGAGAATCATACTTATCGATTCTAATCAAACTATGCACCTTAAGACGTGAAAATACACACTAAGATAAAGATATTTTATACAACAATTGCACGCACCTTAAGACTTAGGAGAACAAAAAGAATTAACCAACATATGAATGATTGACTAATTAAACTTCATATATCCAGATCGCCGCCACCGCCACCTCCGTCATGATCACAAGACACATCAAGAGTGCTATGGCCAACCGCCAAACTTCGGGCTAATGATATGTGAGACAAAAACACTACAAGCTTCTAATGTTAGCGAAGTTGGTGCCATGGAAACCACAAGGAGGAAAGGACGGCAGACAAAAAAAGTATAGGATTTAGGGCTCCCTTCATTCGAAGGAATTTCATAGAGTTTTTGAGGATTTGGATCCTTAAGATTTTACATTATTCTCCAATGTTATTTAACATTGTTGCTGACATGTTGGCTATTCTGATTGATCGCGTCAAGCAGGACGGTCAGATTGCTGGAGTAGTGCCAGACCATGGGGATGGTAACCTCTCCATTCTGCAATGCTGATGATACAATTCTTTTTATGGAACATGACCTATATAAGGCTCGAAACCTAGAATTGTTTTTTCAGCATTTAAGCAAATGTCAAGCCTAACTTTAAGTGAACTGCTTTACTTTAGAGAAGCCAGAGAGGCGACGGCTGATTACGTTGACCTGCTTGGATGTGCACAAGGGTAACATAAACCACATCATTTTACAAAGCAACGACATCACACCATTGCAGGACATTGACAACATTAAACAAGCATGTTTTCGGCACCCAGTTCATGCCTTTAGCACACATCCTCTTGCGAGGCTGGTTGCACGTATTTTCCTTTTACGATTACGCACTCAACAAAATTCACGCAGCTCCACAACATGGCACGACAGGTCAAGGACATGCTAACAAAGAGGCACATGATAAAATGGAGAGAAACCGATAGAAGAACCGGAGTAACGAAGTGGCCTAAACAATGACAGAAACAAATAGAGCAAAGAACTTCTAACTACCCCTAAAAATTGCTTTGGGTTACCTGGATTACCGTCGTCATCGTCGAAGAGATCTGGGTGCTCGGAAGGCGGAGCAAAAAGCTCCACTTCCTGTGGCAAGGCACCATTTTTTATGCCATGGTAAGCGTATACGGATCGCCCAACGATGGCACTGCAGAGGGACGTTTTTGCCCGGTACCCGCCGCCCTCACCGGCCTCCATGGCGACAACCTCACAAGAGAATGACCACCTTGAGGTTGCGCTTGGCGATGGCAAGAGCAATGTGGAGATATGGGGCCATTGTGCGCTGCATGGTACGTGCGGCATAAAATAGCTAGTTTAAAGGAAACACAATGAGCCTAAAGAAAGGACCAAAATGCCCACAAAACCTTCTGAGTCGGTACACCCCGAGTAACCTCGGGCGAGAAACACGCTGCACACGCCTATCCGACTTGCACGAACGTAACAACATGGCAAGGCTGACGTGCACCGGGCGCCCGCGCATGCTCGGGTCGGTCGAACGACACAAGCCGGCTCTACTGCGAACGAAACACCAAACCAGTGATAGTGGGTCATTGATGCGGGGTCAACCTGTTCTAGGCCGATCTTTCACGAAGAGGAGGGAAACCCACGATGAACACGAAGAACACAAAGGGGAATCACGAGGGAAAACACTCAAGAACAAGTCAAATCACACATCCACTAGACAATCAAACACACAAGATCACAAGGTACATGAACAACAAAGGGAAAGATACAAGGTAGAGCTCATATCCAAGAGGAGGTCTTGAATCCGGTGTGGATCTTCCCGTTAGGGGTCTTGAATCCAAGGTGGATCTTATCCCTAGAGGGGCCGTGGTCTCTCTCGTGGAGTAGATCCGTAATGGATGAGCAAAGCTCTAGTCTAAAATGAGCTATCACATTTGCTGCCCTAAAATGGTGGAGGTGGAGGAGTATATATAGTCTACGGCCACAAAGAGGTAAGTGAGGGGAAAAATAGGTACATGGGCCTCGGCCCGGACGTTGCACGCAGGCAGGGCCGGATGATTCGGGTGAGGGTCCGGATGATCCGGGCGACGTCGGCCTGGATGATCTGGGAGCACGTCCGGATGATCCGGCTTCATGGTGAAGCTTTGGGTGTCGTCGGCGCAGTTATCCGGATGATCCGGGGGAAGGCCCGGATGATCCGGACGGACGTCCGGCCTGACTCCAGCAGCCGCTCTGTCTTCTTCTCCTTTCTTCCGTCTTATCTTCCACGCCTCCGTCGGGGATGATGTCGGTGTTATCTTGTGCTTGCACTCCTCCTCGTCATCCGTGAAGCTCCGGCAATACCTATGCATGCACACGAGTGGGGTGTTAAGTACTATACCATCCTTGAAGGGGTCAAGTAAACACGTGTAAATGAGATGATTCACCTTTGTGTATGTGAAGTAGATGTCGCACGTGTCACTTGCCAAACGGACTCTTGACATGGTGATGTCCGTAGGATTCTCCGCATCATCCCCTCCCCCTTGGGAAAGATCCGACCTCGGATCGAAATCCAAATCACCATGGGAAAGAGATGGCGTCGCCGTAAAGAAGTGGACGATCACCAAGCACTCGTCGTCTTGAAGCTCGAAATGGGCACTCTCCAATGTCTCATCGTCTAGTGATTCCTTCAAAAGGAGCAAGGACAAAAAACACTTGGAAAAACAAATGTGGTTAGCGTTAGTGCAAAGCCAAGCATTCAAGAGGTGATTCACCAAACAAGTGTTGTCATCAAGCATAGCATAAGGTGTGACAAAGAAGTGTGGCATGGCAAATAAGCATATAAGTTGAGCGCAATCCAGATCATCATGGAAACAAGCGTGAACGTGTGAGGTAGAGATGCAAATATGTGTGACAAGTGAAGAAGCATCTACCTCATGGTCATAGCAAACATGCACAAAGTGCTCAAGGAAAGGTCTATGGTAGGCATATGAATCATTCACAACACCACATAAGAGTAGATGTCTGAACACATGGGGTAAGTGCAAGACAATCTGAGCATAACGTGCACAAGGTGTATGGAACATAGTGTGGCACTCAACACAAAAGGAAGAGCAATTGTTCGACATGTGTGAGGCAAATAAGTCAAGCATGTGACAAGCAAAGGGACATGGCATATGTGAAGGGGTGACATTGGTGCAACCAAACATGTGATATGAGCAAGTAGGCAACAAGTTGGATGCAACACACAAGGCATATATATCATGAAGCATGGCAATGTGACAATGGCAAGTCGAAGCGAGGTCTCTAACATGTGTGCAATCAAAGGGTCTAAGATGAAAAATAAGTCTCATGGTGCAAGCAACAGTTGTAGTGTGATCCACAATATCCATGCTCATGGTTTTGGGTGTCCTGAAAGAGAAGGATATCACCTTGAAAGTGTGTCCTTGTGAGTCCTTCACAATACCGAAGTACAAGCAAGTGCGATGTAGAAGCGTCGTGGTAGAAAGTGGTTCGCTCTCAAGAGCTCGAATGGTCAACTCATGTGAAGTGGAAGTCGACACAAAGTCCATGTATCCTACACATGCACACAAAAAAACAAAGAATGTATGCGCATGGTAGATAAACACATCATCCATCATGATGGTTCTCTTCTCTTGCACATAACCATTAGAAGCAAAAGTGCATGAATAAGATGATGCAACAATGGCTATATTCATGGCACTAGGCATATGGCGCAAAGAGATAAGACAAGCATGCTTCACAAGAAATATGTCAAAATCTCCAAATAAATGCGAGAATGCTATGGGGGCAATCTCATTGGCAAGACTAAAATCATGGTTGTGCTCAATGCATGGACAATCATATAGCGTGAGAGAGGCAACATGTGGAGACATATGAGAACAAGCGATATCAATCATGTGCAAAGCATGTCAATGGTTGACATCAACCACATGAAAGGAGCAAGTATGAATCATCGGTGATGCAACATAGGCAAGCATATCAATCATGTCGTGCAAACTAGTGGAGCGAAGATGCAACACACTAGATGACTTCATAGCAATCATGTCATGTCAACCAATAGTAGGCATAAGCAATGCACACGACATATCACAAGCACGAGCACATAGCATGCACAAGGTATCATCATAGGCATTTGGCACAAAGCAAACATGGCAATAATAAGCAATATCTCCACCAAGCTTGCAAATACACATACAAGTATGATAATCAATCATCATGTCTAATGCGAAGCATGGGTCACAAATGCATGGCAAAGGCATATAAATGAGCATATCATGCAAAGTGAACATGACAAGGTGGGCATAAGAGATATAATGGACAATAACCCATAACCATGTGAGTGCCATGTAGAAGGAATGCGCGAAGTGTTTGCGCAAAAGGAGCGATGGGAAAGACAATCCGCGATATCCCAAGTCATCGTTGCTCTCTAGAGCTCTTTTCATCAACTCGTGCGTTCGTGAAGTTGACGAGTATGCATGGGTACCTACACAAAAGAGACACAAGCCAAAGAAAGTGTGTGCGTGGTAAATGTACACATCATCCATCATGATGTGTATGTGCACATGTGAATTAGCACAAGATAAGCATCGCTCAAAGAAATTTGAGGCACGATATATAAATATGTCATCCATCATGAAAGAATAGTTGTCATGTATAGCACGATGGGGACACCAATTAGAGCAAGTATGTGGCACAACAATAGCATGTTCATTCATGGGGAGCATATTGTGCATACAAGTATGGCGATCATGCAATGGATGGGATGGATCAAAATCTCCAAAAATGTATGAGGAAACTATGGGGGTCTCCTCATGAGCAATATCGAAAGCATAATATGGAGAAGTGGAACAACATCCAAAACAATGCATGTCCGAAGCTAGGTAATCATGGCATGGCATATGATGGATATGATGCAAAGGAAGCATGTCAATATCATCACAAGAAAAACAACTGCCACTAACCATGGGCTTGTCATCTATGCCATAAGTACAAATTGGGTTTATTTTAATGGCATGCGCATAGTCACTACGATGAGATTGCAAATGTGACATATTGTTGATCTCATGCATAGCATACGACAAGTCAAGCGGGTTGTCAAACATGATGTGACCAAGATAATTATCACAAGAAATCCTATGCAACATGGCATCACAACTAATACACTCCACATGGCAATCATAAAACTCATCATAAATGGGTAAATCATCACATGGGGAAATCATACTAGCACGAAGCATGGCACTAGGTGGATCAACATCATGCAATAAATCAATGTTACCATAGTCCACTAGTGGGACGAGAGCATCACCTTCGCCTTTGTTACCTTTCTCATTCCACTCATGTGGTGTTGGTGAGGTGGGAAAGACCAAATGGTGGTCATCATCTTCATCTTGATGGAACCATGTGGGGGGTGCATCATATTCCACAATGGCCATCGTCTTGTCCAATGGAAGGACGAAGTCGTCGAGGATCGGCGCGTCATCATATGTGGGATCTAGCACCAAATGAGAAGACACAATAGAGGTAGAGGTCAAGTCGTTAGTGTTGAAAGTGTCCTCACATGACCTATCAACTATCTCACTCTCTCTATGTGGTCGCCCACTCACTCCCTCAAAATAGGTGCACTCAATGTCGCATATGGTGGAGTCACTCATCTCACTCAAGTGGTGGGGGTTGTGGCTCTCCTCACATGGGAATTGGGGCAGCTCTTCATATATGGGGCTAGTGGTGAACTCGCTCTTACTCTCAATATGGTGGCACAAGTCACTCAAGTCATCATACGCCGCCGTGGTCGAAGGGAAAATCCCATGCTCAACCATCTCGTCATCGTCGTCGTGGATGAAGGCCGAAGATGGCACATCATCACTCTTGCCTCCAAGGATGGAAGCATCATCCTTGCTCGTCACCATGTCGGTCGCCTTCAAACTTGGTCCCCGAATGGCTCCGTAGTTGTAGTCGTCGCCGCACCGTCTTGAAAAAGAGTCGAAGTAAACTCGGCATCATCAATGCCACAAAAAGGGATGGCGGTGAAGGCGAACGTGGGAGCGTCGTCTTGGAGCTCGTTGGGCTTGGACATCATGGTGGTACTAGCCTCATGCTCACCGTCTTGGAGCTTGGTCTTCGAGAAGTGTGCTTGCGGTGGAGAAGCCTTGGCCTTCATGAGGTCTTGTTCCACCTTGAGAGCACCAATGTAGTTGTCATCGAGGGACTTGTAGTTCTCGAGGAAGATAGTCTTGTAGATGTCGTTGTGCAATCCCATCATGAAGTGGAGCTTCATCGAAATGGTGTCGTCCACGCCGGCTCGTTGCAAGACATTCTTCATCTCCTGGAAGTACTTGTCGATGGACTTGGATCCTTGGGTGGTGTTCTCCAATTGGCGTAGAAGTTGTTCCGTGTAGGTGGGAGGCACGAACTCTCGCCGCATAGCTTTCTTCGTCTTGGGCCAATTCACGTTGAAGCTCGTCAAAGGTGTGTGAAGCCACCATGTTGACGCGTTGTCGTGGAAGTTTCTTGTGGCGCACTTCACTTGATCTTCGTAGGGGACTTGATGTAGCTTGAGGTAGTCGTCCATATTGCGCTCCCACTCAAGATACTCCTCGGGGTCTTGAGTCCCATAGAAAGGAATCTCGTGGTCGTTGTCGAGGTCGTAGTAGCTCGTGGAAGTCGTGGACTTGAGCTTGGGAAGCTTCTCTTGAGCATAATCTTGAGGTGCTTGTGGGCGAAGATGCCGCATATCCAAAGGCGAAGATGCCTTGAAGTCACTTGGCGAAGATGCCAAGGTGTACGGTGAAGTCGTTGAGCGGTTGTTGGTGTTGAGCTCGTGACCTTCATGTTCTTTTCGTTGATGGTGTCGATGCTGATGTGATCTTGCCGAAGATTGTAGCTCGGAGGGATGTGCACTTGAGTGTATTCTCGAAGATGAGGGAGACCTCTTGCGGTTCTTGATGAGGGCTTTGAGCTCCTTCATTTGAGCATCCATGTTGGCGCACAAGTGGTTCGTCATGGCATCGAACTCATCGTTGTTGTTGTAGACTGAAGTAGATGAAATGCTTTTCCTATCCATCACAAGACTCGAGCAAAGGTGAGTAGGAAATGAGATAAACAATTCCAAGTTACCCTTTTCCCAACGTTGAGGATGTATCCCGTTTCACTCAATGTGAAATGAAAGAATAGTGGAATTGGTACCGGACTTGTTCACTCACACCTATCAAGTAAAGCTTATTGAGTGGCTTGGTTAGGATAAGTGGCACAAAAATTTGATGCAAAATGTTAGCAAGGGTCAATAAAGTTGAAAGAGATTCACAAATTCCCGAGTGAAACAAGTAGACAAATAGCAAGGAGTGGCACACGGAAACACACGCACGGATAGATAAATGTGGTTGTGCAACCAAGGATTGAGCTGAAAATGTGGAATCCACGGAAAATGCTCTTGTCGCACAACACTAGAGAGACGCTAGCCGATTGCTCAATAGGCAGATACGAACTTGTGCACTACCTATATGAGACAAAATGTAGCGACTTCCTATCACAAGTATGCTATGTGTATGATGTTTCAGTGCTTTTAGCACAAGATGATCCAAGATGATCGGATATGGCAATCTTATATGCAATGTGGTATGATGCTATGGCTCTTGCTTACAAGCTTCTTTGTCTTTCTCTTTTTGCTTAAAAGCTTATTCTTTTTTTTTGTATGGCCACAATGCGAAATGCACAAACCAAGATAGCAATTGTGTATATGCGGGAACAATTTTGTGACACAAGGGATGATATGATGATACCAAGATATGGTATGTATGCAATGGAAGTGCGGATCGCTAATGTGCACAAGTAACGTTGCCGGCAATACTCAAAGGCTAGTCTCGATAGGCAAGTGACGCAAAATGGGCTAGGGGTTAACAATGCAATTGCAAGGGGAATATACAATGATGTCATCGAGGTTACCGTCCGAGTCGATGATGAGAGGCGGTGTTCTTGATGTAGACCCGTTCCTAATTAGCCGAAACACCTTAGGAAACGGAAAAACCACAACTCAAAATCTCAAGGACAAATGTCAAATGGTGGTAGTGTGAAAGCGGTGGTAGTTATGCACTCGGCAAAGCGGAAGTGGAATGATGGGTTAAGCACGTTGTCGGAGTTGAAGTGACCGTCCCTAAGTAGCCAAAACACCTTAGGAGACACAAGCCACAACTCAAACAAGCTCAAACAAAATTGGGATAGGTTTGGGTGGCGGAAATATATAGTGGGCAATGTGTATGCGGAAGTGGTGGTGGTGGTTGATGAAGAAGCAATTGTCCCTAAGTAGCCTAAACACCTTAGTTGACTCAAATCACTACTCAAGCAACCACAAATGCTATGGTGGACAAAATGGGTTAGGTTGGGGAAGGCTATGGTGGCTATGCGGATGATATGGTGGAAGGCCTAGACAAACTTGCCAAATTTTACAAATTTTTAAGGAGTCAAATGAGGATGGTAGTATTTTTGTGGTATGAGGGATATCAAGAGCTTCAAAACGAGCTAAAGAACGTCAAAAACGGACTCCGGATGAATTAGTTATGGCCAAGACAAAATTCCAGCCATGTTAGTTTCAGGGTTAGCCGGACATCCGGGAGAAAGTCCAGCTCATCCGAGCTATGTCCGGATAATCCGGGAGAACATCCGGATGATCCGGGTTCGTTAGCGCCGGTTCTGTTTTTCGGGTGCGCAGATTACATGGACGTCCGGGAGAAGGTCCAACTCATTTGGGAGGTGTCCGGATGACCCGGGACTTCGTCCGGATGATCCGGGTGGGTCAACTCCGCTCGGGATTTCCTCTCAGGGATGAATTTTGGGGCGGAAATGGATGATTTTGGGCTCAAAATTGAGAGGATTTCGTGGATGGAAAGTGGGGAAACTTGTGGAGATGCTAGATCCACTTGAAACCAAGCAAATCCATGGATCAAAATCAACAAAATCTCATCAAACCAACATATCACAAAAAAAATTGGGGGCTATTTTTGGTGGGGAATTTTCGAATTTGGGGACGAACTCAAGAAAATAAGGCTAGAAAACGGTGGGGAGGCTCCAAATTCGTGATGAACCAAGGCTCATGATACCATATGATGCGGGGTCAACCCGTTATAGGCCGATCTTTCACGAAGAGGAGGGAAACCCACGATGAACACGAAGAACACAATGGGGAATCACAAGGGAAAACACTCAAGAACAAGTCCAATCACACATCCACTAGACAATCAAACACACAAGATCACAAGGTACATGAACAACAAAGGGAAAGATACAAGGTAGAGTTCATCTCCAAGAGGAGGTCTTGAATCCGGTGTGGATCTTCCCGTTAGGGGTCTTGAATCCAAGGTGGATCTTCTCTGTAGAGGGGCCGTGGTCTCTCTCGTGGAGTAGATCCGTAATGGATGAGCAAAGCTCTAGTCTAAAATGAGCTATCACATTTGCTGCCCTAAAATGGTGGAGGAGGATGTGTATATATAGCCTAGGGCCACGAAGGGGTAAGTGAGGGGCGAAACACGTACATGGGCCTCGGCCCGGACGTTGCACGCTGGCAGGGCCAGATGATCCGGGTGAGGGTCCAGATGATCCGGGCGACATCGGCCCGGAAGATCCGGGAGCATGTCCGGATGATCCGGCTTCATGGTGAAGCTTCAGGTGTCATCGGCACAGTTATCCGGACGATCCGGGGGAAGGCCCGGATGATCCGGCTGGGTCCGGATAATCCGGACGGACGTCCGGACGTCCAGCCTGACTCCAGCAGCCACTCCGTCTTCTTCTCCTTTCTTCCGTCTTATCTTCCACGCCTCCGTCGGGGATGATGTCGGTGTTCTCTTGTGCTTGCACTCCGCCTCGTCATCCGTGAAGCTCCGGCAATACCTATGCATGCACACGAGTGGGGTGTCAAGTACTATACCATCCTTGAAGGGGTCAAGTAAACACGTGTAAATGAGATGATTCACCTTTGTGTATGTGAAGTAGATGTCGCATGTGTCACTTGCCAAACGGACTCTTGACGTGGTGATGTCCGTAGGATGCTCCGCATCAGTCATGCGCCACTCACAGCGGGGATCCGGGCGTGAGCTGGCACAGGCAGGTGCAACGCGCAACCCACCTATCGCGACTAGACTAGCCCGGCGAGTGTGCATGGACGCCGAGAAGAGGGCCGGGCTCACTCGTCGTGCGCGCCAAACCGCACGAACAATCTCCTGCAAGTGCGTTTGAAGCCACCCATTGACGGTGGCCTGGGACGGGCACATGGTCCACCCATCATGGGCCGCCCAACCGGACAGGCGCGCCTCAAAAGAGCGGTGTGCACGACTCGCAACCCTCCTGTCGCATCCGGACCAGCCCAACGAAGGCGTGTAGCCGACAAGCGGGCCTGTCACGCTCGCAAAAGGGCTCCCTCGAGCTCCGCTGAACCTACCTAATGACCGTGGCCTCGGGCAAGCTCACAGTCCACTCGTCATGGACCGCCTAGCGGGGTCACCCGGACGTGAGCCGTCCAGACTGATCGGACGGCTCGGAGAGCCCTCGCAAGGTCCCCGCAGCAAGCCATAGCGAAACGGATGGCGCGGCGGCCCTCTTCACCCTCGACGATTCGGGGGAGACGGCTACTCCAATATCTATTATAGTAGTATAATTTGAGCCTCTGTTGTGTTATTTCATCCAAACTTCGCTAGCGAGCTTAGTATTGATGGTCATTTTGTATGAAGACTAGACACTAAAGATGCCCTCGGGTCCTCATGCCAAGCCAAAAGTCCTCTACTTCTTTTTGACAACAAGTCCTCTACTTTCCTAGTGAGAGCTCCTCCCCGACTCCTTAAGCACCCGGGAAGGGAGCGAGTGTTCACGCGACCACCTCGTGGGCCAGCCTAACAAGGAGACAAGCATTCACTCGTGACGCCCCAGTTTTCCTTTCGCTCACCACTCAGTTCGTGATTGATAGGTCCACGGTTTGACCATTGGCTTCGAAGAAATGCGATTATTTAAACAAAATCAAAAATTCAAAACAATAGTTCACGAATTTGGAAAAAATCACATGGGCAAAAGAATTTCATGGAATTGAAAAAAATTCACGGGATTCAAAAGAAGTTGATGAATTCAAAAAAGTCATGAGTTTAAAAAAATAGTGGGATTTGAAAAAAGGTTCATACATTTGAAAAAACTTCATAAGATTCAAGAAATATTTGCTAATTTGAAAAATGTTCATGAATTCAAAAAAGTTCACAAGTTGAAAAAAATCATGGGATTATAAAAAAGAACATGGGATTAAACAAAGTTCATGAACTCGAAAGAGTCATGAGTTCAAAAGAGATCGCGCATTTGAAAAAAAAAAGTCCGTTCATTTGAAAACGTTCACGAATTTGTAAAAATTGATGATTTGGAAAAAACACACATTCTAGAAAAAGTGTGCAGAAATGAGAAAATAAAATAAAATAAAAAGAAGCCATATAGAAAACCAAAAAACCGTCTGTAGGCATCTAGAAGTTTCCCAGAACTGTTGGGTCGCTTCTGAAAAACAAGCAACACCACTTATATTCGGCTTGGTCCATTCAAGTACGAAAGTGTGTTTTGCCTTAAATATAAATTTGAGAAAGAGAGAGAATAGCTAATGGATCGAGCCCAGGTTGGACGGGGATTGTGCACTGGTTTGTGAAACAAACTCTAACCGACGTTAATGATGCCGAATAGGATTAGGGCTTCCTAGTGCACAAAGGGATTTCCATAATGGTTTGTGTGCCAAATGGCATGAAGACCTCCTTGACAAGGGACAGCGCTATGTGTCACATCCCCAGCTTCACCCTGCATTAGGATATCACTGTCTGTTGCATCATGTTTATTTTCAAAAGAAAACCTGAAATGGGGATTGTTCAAACCCTAGCACTTTAAATCTCAAATAGGT
Organism: Secale cereale; assembly: GCA_902687465.1. NCBI lineage: Eukaryota > Viridiplantae > Streptophyta > Magnoliopsida > Poales > Poaceae > Secale > Secale cereale. The sequence continues at coordinate 34,388,221 of LR738714.1, forward strand.
CCAGTCAAAAAAAATTGCATTCAATGTTTCCAAAATGTTCCTAATATTTGTTGGATATTTTTGGCAAGGCTTTTGCAGCAAACCAAAAATAATGGACATTTTTGTGGAATATTTTGGGCATGGAATTTAATTTATTATTGTATTTGAATTTGGAATTATATTCATAATATATAGAATATATTTTCAAATAACTTTGAAATGTTTTATGTGCTTCTGGAAAAGTCCATCTAGCAACATAAAATTGTTTAGAGGAGTTTTTGGCATTGTTTGAAATTGTTTAAATTTCAAAACAGTGGCAAAAGAAAATAAAACAAAGAAAGAAAAATAGAAAACAGAAACAATTTTAGAAAAAGAGAAAGAGACTCACCTGGGCTAACTTACCTGTGCAGCCAGCACTGTTGGCCCAGCCACCTCTGTAGAGGCCCAACCCACCTGCCCCCCTTGTCGTCTTCCTCGTGACAGAAGGACGAGGGCGTGTGCCCGGCGCCCGCAGCCACGCGCCGGCCACCTCTAGCCTGCCTGCTTCCTCCCCGATGCCCTGGACGAGCGCCACGACACCCCTTGGACCCCCTGCACCTCTCCCTCTCTCCCCAGAACGCTCCCCCCTCCTTCGTTTTTCCCCACCGAACACGGCCGTCGCCGCCGTTCGCCGTAGCCGCAGCCACCGCCTCCCCCTCGTCCCCTCGACATGTCCACGAGCTCCGCCACGGACCCGTGAATCTGCACGCCCACGCACGCGAGCTCGGGAGCCTCTTAGCGTCTTCCCCGACCTCGTCTTGAAGCTCCGGCCGCCGGAGATCCTCCTCGACGCCCTGCTCTGCTCCGAGCCTCCCCCGAGCCCACTTCGACGCCTCTGCACCCACCGTGAGCTCCTTCGTCGTTTGCCCCTCCTCCCCTTGCCTCCTGATCACCGTAGCCACTGCTTCGACTGACGCCGAAGCTCGCCGCCGCTCGGGCTGGTCGCCGGCGCCACCCCGGTGACCTTTTGGTCACACCACCTAGTCCAACGAGTTCGCGAGCACTCGTAGAGGCCGTAGGCGCAAACCTCAGCTCCTCCCGAGCACCGTTTCGATGAACCCGTCGCCACCAGAGCTTCAGCCGCCGCGGACCTCGTCGCCGGCGATAACTCCGGCCACCCCAGCCTCCGGCATCGCCACCGTTGGATGCACCACTCCGCCCTCTTCCCGTACCTGCTCTCTGCGCGCCAAAAGAACCCCTGTAGGTGAAACCCGACGCGCTCCGCCGCGTCTAGCCTCGCCGGCGGCTAAACGCCGGCGGGTTGACCGCTTTGATCGGCGAGGTTTGACCCCGTCTGTCCAGAGGTTTGACCCCTCTCTCTCAATGACAGGTGGACCCAGGCCCCTAACTAATTAAGGTTTAGATTTAGTTTAGTGTTATTTATCTCTGTTAGTTAGATTGGACACTGACATGTGGGCCCTGGGCCCACTGACAGTTTAGTTAGTATTAACTTAAGGCTAACTAACCCTGTTAGTTAGATGTGTCACTGACACGTGGGGCCCAGACTCTGTTAATCTTTAGTTTAGTTTTAAAACGTTTAGTTAGCCCTGAGAGACTGACCAGTGGGACCCACTGGTCAGGTTTGACCCGAACAGCCCGTTGACCTGCTGACGTCATGTTACGTAGTGCTGACGCAGTAAGTATTTTCTGGAGTTTTAAATAAATCAGAAATGATTTATTTAATTCAGAAAATAGCCAAAACTTCTAAAAATCATATAAAATCAACCGTAGCTCAGATGAAAATAATTTATATATGAAAAATGATCAGAAAAATCCAAGGAATCTGTTTATGGCATTTTCATGCATGTTTGAAGAAGTTAAACCTGCTGATCAGGTCAAATCAATTAAATGGCATTTAAATAATCACATATGGAGTTTGAATTTGAACCTCTGGTTCAAACCAACTTCATTTAATTGTGTTGCTAGTTGCACTAGCTCAATCAACAGCATATTGCCATATCATGATCATGCATCATATTGTTGCATTGCATTGATTGTGTTCTCTCTTGTTTGCCGGTGCTTGTCCCCCCTTCAGTAGACGTGTTCCGACGATGTGATCGATGACACCGATGAAGACTCAATGTTATCTTCAGGAGTGCCAGGCAAGCAAACCCCATTGAGCATTCCGATACAATCCCACTCTCTCGCTCTTGCTCTCTTTTACTGCATTTGGACAACAACGCTTCAATTGTTACCTGCTACGATAGTTGAACCACTTTCCACTGCATGACCCGTCATTGCCACAGTAAATAGTTGAAACCCACTAGTATGAGTAGGAGTTGTTTGAGCCATGTTGTGCCTACTCATTGATGCTTTCTGGTTATGCCTGCTATTGCTTAGAGTTGTGTCAGGTCTGATTCATCGGGGATGAATTGGAATGTGATGAACATGTCCTACTGTGTGTGAGCTAAGTGTGTGAACACGATTTGGTAAAGGTAGCGATGAGAGGCCATGTAGGAGTACATGGTGGGTTGTCTCATTGCAGCCGTCCTCAGGAACTGAGTTCTGTGTTGGTTGATCCATGACCAGTTACTACCATGCATTGGGCCCGAAACCAATGGACCCTCTCGACTTATTAATCAACATGATCTCTATCCAGGAGTTGCAACTAGTTTCTGGTGTTTGTAGTTTACTGGAGGTCGTGCGCAGCGCTGACCCTCGGGGTGGGCTGTGACGCGGCAGGTACGTGGCACGGTGTACCGATTGCCCGTTTGGTGATGCGGGAACCCTGTACACATCGTTTGGGGCCGTGAGCGACACCCCGGCCGGATCTCCCCACGGATGGAACCCAAATAGGCGATAAACCTGGACGAGAGACTTGTGTGGTTAGTCAGGTCGTGGCCGACACCCTCGCTGGGCCTCCGCTTGAAGGTTGCCGAGTACATGTCGTGTAAACGGCGGTAAGTGGTGAGAGCGTGTGTGAAGAAGTACACCCCTGCAGGGTTATATATGATCTATTCGAATAGCCGTGTCCGCGGAAATGGACTTCTGGGTTACCTATTACAGTTCATAGACAAGTAAAAGTGGATACTCTAAAACGCGCAAGATAAGCGTGAGTGCTATGGATGGCCTTCTCGTAGGGAGACGGGAGCGGATCCATAGTGGTGTATTGTTTGGTGAATATGTGGACTCGTGTGCGCCACCTCAAAGAGTTACTTGCAGTCGTAGATCAGGATAGCCACCGTGTCAAAGCTGGCTTGCTGCAGTCAAACTCCACCACCCCCTTTGTTGATACTGATGCATATGTAGCTAGTTCTGATGTAAGTCTTGCTGAGTACCTTTGTACTCACATTTGCTTAATTTATGTTTTGCAGAGAGACTTCAGTCTCGCTAGTGGTTCCACGTGGACTTCGACGTTTAGCTTGTTACCTCAGCTACGATCTTGAACCCTTCTAGGATCTGGTAGATAGTCAGGCTTCTCAGCCTTTTTCATTTGTAGATGTCTGTACTCAGACATGCAATGCTTCCGTTGCTTGTATGCTCTGTATGTTGGGTCATGTGACCTCTGATTGTAATAAATGCTATGATGGCTCTTCTGGGCCTTTATCTATATGAGTTGTTGAGTTATGTTGTGATGCCATGTTGTACAGCACATACTTGCATGTTATGCGTACGTGTAATGTGTATTGCTATGTGTGGGATCCGACACCTAGTTGTTTACCTTTGGTAGCCTATCTTACAGGGAAATGTCTCCTAGTGCTTCCACTGAGCCTTGGTAGCTTGCTACTGCTCCGGAACACTTAGGCTGGCCGTCATGTGTCCTTCTTCGTTCCTGTGTGTGTCCCTTAGGGGAAATGTCACGCGTTGATCCTTAAGTCCTTGTAGCTTGCTACGACTTGGGTTCATACGTTGATGACCGACACGTTCGTTGCTGGGTCATGTATGCCTGTCTCTGTAATTTAGTGCCACTTTTGGTTTATAACTGGTCATGTCGGCCCGGGTTCTCTGTCATATGGATGCTAGCGACACTATCATATACGTGTGCCAAAATACGCAAACGGTCCCGGGCCAGGTAAGGTGGCACCCGTGGGAATACCGTGCGTGAGGCCGCAAAGTGATATGGTGTGTTACAGGCTAGACCTGTGTGACTTAGGATCGGGGTCCTGATAGCTTTGTTATCAGAGCCTGACTGCCTGTAGGATTAGTAAGCCAAACTGGTCGAAGTTGTGTCTAGAAACTCTTAGTTATATAAGAGAATTGTTTGTGGAAGGGAACGTAAGGCTCTTTTACTCCTTTACTTTATGACCTTCTGATCTGAGTCACCTTCTCCTATTCCACGGGGATTAAGAACTAGGATTCTCATTCTATTTATCAGGATCACGTTATTGTGGATTCAACTCTCAGTTCAGTTTATTTTTCCTCTGTGTGTTCAATTGTTGATCTCAGAACCTTGACATTATGATGTTGGGTGGTTATGCTATCCTTTTGTCTGATCTCAAAAGTATTTTCGAGCATTTGCAGCCGTTATGCTGTCCGAGTCATCCCAGGTTTCTAAATAGTCTGATGCATTTGCAAACCTTTCCTCCCTATTTCCGATGTCCTTTTAGGCCAGATTAATCACACTAGTCAGTGTGTTGAGGTACTCTGTTACCTCGACATATATGTTGGAGTTATTATTATGACCCTAGCTGTCTTAGAGGATCAACCAGTAATCCAGCAATGTTTTATATTCCAGTGTGGTGATTTTGGCCATCATTCTCGAAAGCATCCCTTGATGCTATTTAGTTGGTAGGTATTCTATTCCTGGGTTCTTGAACCCGAGCTTCACCCTACTTACTTCATGTTGATAGCATTTGCTCGTTCCTTTAGGATATTAGTAACCTTGTGATAGTCCTCGAGGTCCGTGGTTATCGTTCTTCCAAATACCATGAACCATCCTTGGCAGAAGTTCTTCTGAACCAAAAGATCACGACCCGAGTGCTCTTGAGTAGTACTCAATTCATATTGTGACTCTGCCAATTCTACTTTCTGCATGGGTTATCCGGAAGAAATATGTTGAACTCGTTCGACATGTTAATCTATGCATCCACAACTCAGAAGTTATATGTTCTTTGAGTTGTCCCTTTTCAGTTGCTTTATGACCTTCGTCTATCAGTTGATAGTCAGGAGTAGTCGTGCACTTGTGTTCATCGATGCCTTTTACTCTTGTGGTCCGTCAAGCCATTCTATTCTGGAATGACTAGGAGAAACAAACTCCAGCACCTTATCCATATCCAGGATTGGGTTAAAGAAGTTGTACTTCACAGATAAAGAACGCTAATCCAGCTTCTAAACTGTTCTATTCTGGAGTATTACCATCTTTATGTCAAGAATGTCATGAGAATTGCACCACCTCCTATGAACTTTTGATAAGGTGATACTTCTCGCCATTATCGTTCATTCCTCGGTCTCCGTGTTATTATAACCGGAATGCTGACAAGTGAATTGTGATGTGTGAAATCAATACCCCTAGCAATCTCGTTGCTTGGCGGTTAAAGGACAACAATTTCATTCTTAGTGTGTTAGTTACTAATTACCATTCTAAGATTGATTGTGCTACCTAGTCCACTTTCCTGGTGCACTCTTTGATTGATGAGTTAGGATTTTGTTAAGTCCTTGCTCATTTGATCATATCGTCTTGCCTTGAAGAGCAAGATTGTTCCCGAGCTTAGTAACATAGCGGTGGTTCGTGATTTTCTGAATATCTTCTCGGAAGTATTACCAGGTTGTCACCTGACCGCTATGTTGAGTTCGTGATCAAGTTGGTTTCTTATAAACCACCACTTCTCCAAGAATCTGTGTTGGGTACCCCGAACTAGTTGGTTAAGCTAAACAACAACTTGGAGAGTTGGAAGATAAAAGCTTAACCCACATAGCTCACTCCAAAGGGATATCTTGTGTGTGTATTGAAGATAGATGATATCTTCTCCAATTGATCCCCGTGATCATTTGTGGATTTATTATCTTGTCCAAAACTTTGATTTGAGTGTGGGCTATCCTCGAATCAAATCAGAACCAACGATATTCGTAACGTTGTCTTACTCGTGGTTGATCCCTCGAGCATACACCATTACATCTATTGGTCTGACCAATACTATCACTTGTTCACATAATTATGGAATTCCATCTCCATGGAAACCTGGATGAATTGTTGTTGAGCCGATCAACAATATTGTTATCTTCTCCATGATCTATGTTGAACATCCAGTTAGTATTGGAAACTTTTATAAGCATTATCTTCATGACCCGTTCGTGAAGCATATGTACGGAAGAAAGAAGTGACTTCCTCTAATTCATGAGCATTTGATGCAAGTTGCCGCCGTGAATTCGAGAAAGCATGTTTCTACCTCCTCTGGAGTCATCCCAAGTCAGTCATGCATACGTGCGAAGTATTCTATGGTTTGATAGACTGATCATCTTCATTCTGTATGTATCCCTAGCACACCAAGCCACTGATTGATTTGTTCAAAGAAAAGAAGTTCAAATGCTATTCCCGAAGGGCCCGGACGGACATGCACAAGACTTCATTATCTCCAATGATGATTCCCAATCTGAACTCGATAGTATTTTATTATAAGACTACTATGTGGTCACGTTTGTCTGGGACAACATGTTCACAGGTTTTGTAGCAGAACCAGCTCATGTTTTGGAGCTGCTATCGTAGTTCATTCCTGAGAATCTCGCAACGCCGTCTCGTCGAATTGTGTTGCAAACATTCATTCCTTCTAGACTCGATGAGTCTGGAATATCCTGACACCAACCAGAACTGAATCTCAGGCAGATATGATGGTTGGAGCATTTTCCAAGAACTATAATATTGGTCTCTCGATAACCGGTAAAGTGGATGTCGTGGCCAACACACCCAGCCGGAAGACCTATTGTTGTAGAATCTTGATTGAAGAAGCTGGCCACCTCCCCATAAAGATTTCGTAGGATTTACTCCCTAGTTGTTCCTTATGGATTTTTGTGCTCCTGAAGTCCGACCTTTTATTTGACGTTCTAGGTACCAAACCATTATGATAAATGGGTTGTGCTAGCACATCAAGGAGAACATTAGAAGCGGAGTGCTAAATGTCTCTCGGTCGATCATCCAGATTTTGCCCCTTGGCTCCGCTAAGGTGAAATCTAGGAAAGTGTTATCTTCCTTTGCATCTTCATCGTCCATCGTTATTCATCATGGTAGTATGTGGTGTTGCCAGGATCCTTGGCATGGATATTGGTAAAACCTTGATGAATATGGGAATGCTCAAGTTCTTGAGAGCACGCACAAGCACTAGGTGTTATCCTCGACACTAACCGGGATTGCTTCCAGTGTTCTTGGTTATGCTATAACCTCTCAAAGACTAGTTTCACTCTCTACTGTTGGGTTTCTTCCCAGTTACTAGAATCATTCCCAGCATTTGTATTTTGTTCCCAGCTTGCACCACCATCATGCCAATTTTCCATGGATTGCCCTTCTCAGCAACTGCTATTCAGGATTATCTTCAAAAGTGGTCCTACCATAGGTTCCATCCATTTTCGGTGATAAGCAAAATCAACCTTGGCATTGTCCTTTACAAGGTAGTCCACATCATCCATTCTGGCCCGAGAATGTCATTATCTCGAACTCCGTCAAACAATCGATTGTGTTTGCCTTAGGCTGGTAAAGGGAATTTCAATGATCTCTATATCAAAAGTAATTCTTTTTGCCACTTAAGGGGATAACTCTACGAGTCACCTTCTCTAAGGTACCCCGCCTGGTGACATCGATCACCATCTTCTTAGGTGTGGAATTATTGCCACTAGGTGAACCTTCATCGTTTGTCTCACTCCATCCCCCTGGAGGTGTACTTCGTGTCTCAGCTCAAGAGATGTTTCAACGTCTCACTCCATAAGTTGATCTTGAATTGCTCGATCTTTCGGAAGATCAATTTTGTAGAGTTTCTCTCATCGTCACTGTTTGGACAAAGATCTCGAAATCAAGGATGCCATGATTTACATGATGCAATGAATCAACAGTTTCGAGGAGGGAAACTGGATCGAGAAGATTGTGTTAGATAGTGTCCCCTCTGATTTCTTATCTCACGTCCTGAATCTCGGAACGATATTCTTTTTTAGTGGGGGTGAGTTGTCACATCCCCAGCTTCACCCTGCATTAGGATAGCACTGTCTGTTGCATCATGTTTATTTTCAAAAGGAAACCTGAAATGGGGATTGTTCAAACCCTAGCACTTTAAATCTCAAATAGGTCCAGTAAAAAAAATGCATTCAATGTTTCCAAAATGTTCCTAATATTTGTTGGATATTTTTGGCAAGGCTTTTGCACCAAACCAAAAATAATGGACATTTTTGTGGAATATTTTGGGCATGGAATTTAATTTATTATTGTATTTGTATTTGGAATTATATTCATAATATATAGAATATATTTTCAAATAACTTTGAAATGTTTTATGTGCTTCTGGAAAAGTCCATCTAGCAACATAAAATTGTTCAGAGGAGTTTTTGGCATTGTTTGAAATTGTTTAAATTTCAAAACAGTGGCAAAAGAAAATAAAACAAAGAAAGAAAAATAGAAAACAGAAACAGTTTTAGAAAAAGAGAAAGAGACTCACCTGGGCTAACTTACCTGTGCAGCCAGCACTGTTGGCCCAGCCACCTCTGTAGAGGCCCAGCCCACCTGCCCCCCCCCCCCTGTCGTCTTCCTCGTGACAGAAGGACGAGGGTGTGTGCCCGACGCCCGCAGCCACGCGCCGGCCACCTCCAGCCTGCCTACTTCCTCCCCTTGTAGGATCCGGTAGATAGTCAGGCTTCTCAGCCTTTTTCATTTGTAGATGTCTGTACTCAGACATGTAATGCTTCCGTTGCCTGTATGCTCTGTATGTTGGGTCATGTGACCTCTGATTGTAATAAATGCTATGATGGCTCTTCTGGGCCTTTATCTATATGAGTTGTTGAGTTATGTTGTGATGCCATGTTGTACAGCACATACTTGCATGTTATGCGTACGTGTAATGTGTATTGCTATGTGTGGGATCCGACACCTAGTTGTTTACCTTTGGTAGCCTATCTTACAGGGAAATGTCTCCTAGTGCTTCCACTGAGCCTTGGTAGCTTGCTACTGCTCCGGAACACTTAGGCTGGCCGGCATGTGTCCTTCTTCGTTCCTGTGTGTGTCCCTTAGGGGAAATGTCACGCGTTGATCCTTAAGTCCTTGTAGCTTGCTACGACTTGGGTTCATACGTTGATGACCGACACGTTCGTTGCTGGGTCATGTATGCCTGTCTCTGTAATTTAGTGCCACTTTTGGTTTATAACTGGTCATGTCGGCCCGGGTTCTCTATCATATGGATGCTAGCGACACTATTATATACGTGTGCCAAAATACACAAACGGTCCCGGGCCAGGTAAGGTGGCACCCGTGGGAATACCGTGCGTGAGGCCGCAAAGTGATATGGTGTGTTACAGACTAGACCTGTGTGACTTAGGATCGGGGTCCTGACACTATGTCTCGCTTATAGCGATACCTAGCATGCTCTCGCGTCAGGCGGCTCCCTAAATGGGCTGGTCCAGGCGCGCCAGAGGCTATGACCTTGTTGTTGTTGTTGTTGTTGTTGTTCATCTTTATTTTGTTTTCTTTTACTTCCGTTTATACTTCCAAATGTTCTAAATAAATATAATATATATTTTACATAAAACTTTGAAAACAAAATGTTAACCAAGCATTTGAAATATGTTAAATGTGACTAAACAAAATATTTCTCACGTATATGGAATATGTATACAAAAAATATATAATGTGTGTTAAATCATGTATTTAAAAAAATGTTAATATAGAATTTGAAAGTTCTTAGACAAATATTTGAAAAATGTTCATCAATCATTTTAAAAATGTTAAGTGTGTATAGAAACATGTTGACCATGTATTAAGATATCAAACTTGTATTTTAAAAATAGCAATTAAGCATTTGAACATATTATTAAAATGCATCTAAAAACAGTTGACCATGTGTTAAAAATGTTTATCTTATATTTGAAAATCCTAATCAAGCATTTCCAATAATGTTTAAAATGTATATAGACAAAAAGACAACCATTTTATTTAAAAATGCTAACGAACCAATTGAAACTGTTAAATTAAATAAAATGTTTCTCGTGTTTATGAAATATGTATACATAAAATATAGAATTTGTGCAAAAAAGTTTATCAAATATTTGGAAAATGTTAATCATGCACTTGAAAAAATAATTAAACGAGCATTCGAGAAATGCTAATGAAGCATTTGGCAAATGTGAAATGTGCAAAAATAATGTTGACCATATAATAAAAAATGTATTTCTAAATTTCAAATCAATGATGTGAAAATGTGTACAGAGAAAATGATGACCAGGTATTAAAAAATTATTTATCTTGTATTAAAATAAATTAATCCATCATTTAAAAATGTGTATAGAAAAATATTAACTATGAATTGAAAAATGTTAGACATGTATTAGAAAAATGTTCTCGGTGTATATAAAACATGTAAAATGAAAACCAAACTAATAAAAGTCTGGAAAACAAAGAAAACAAGAAAACAAAAGAAGCATGATAAAGAAACAAAGAAAAAGCAAAATCATTGAAACCCAAATAAGAAACAAAAAACCATGAAAAGAGGAAAAATGAGAACTAAAAGAAAAAACAATGAAAACGATGAAAGAAAAAAATCAAAGAAAAACAGACGGAAAAAAAATTGAAAACCCAAAGTATAATGATGAAAAAAAGAAAATAATGAAAACCCGAAAAGAATTAAGAAAATGAAACAAAAAAAAAAGAACGAATACAATTGCGAACGACCTAGAACGAGCAAACGAGGTAGCACGCTACTGGGCTGCCCATAAGCATTATGGAGGAAAGCTTCAGTGAGACGGATGCCGAAATCATTAGTTAAGGGGTACCCCTTGTAAAGGTTACATGTGCACCACTTGCTGCGAGTAGAGAATTTCCCTTTTTTTGATAGAATTTTTAATTCAAAATGTTTTATCTCTTAAACGGTGCGTCTAAAGGGTTAGTCATTTTCACCGTGGATTTCTTGAGTCCTGATCTTCGAAAATAGATCCCATGTTAATTGGTTTCGATGATTTTTCCCCACAAAAAACGTAGAAAAATCTGGAAGAAAAAAAATCAAGCCGAAAGCTCATTTTTTTCGTCATTTTCCCATTTCCAAGAAATTCCGTGTCTCTCGTGGTAGAGGAAAAACTGTGATTTTTCCTTTTGGCGAGGCACAATTCGGCCTCTCATGGAAGCAAATTTGTTTCTTCACGAGAAACAAACTTGTGCCTCTGTAACACCCCTGATGATTATCTATAGTGTACCCACGCTAATGATGACATGTCATCACCTTTTTTGCTAAAACCAATTATGACTTGATCAAAATTCAAGTCAAACTTAAATTTAAAATAAAGTCAAAAATAATATGTATCTAAATAACAAAACTAAAATGTGTGTATTATTCTACAAATTTCCATGATCAATTATCCCAAATGGGACAATATTTTTTACCCCAGCATGTTGATGCCATTCCTTGATAGCATGAAAAGGTTCATGAATTTCAGACGGATTTTGGATTTACTAGAATTACAAAAGCAAGTACCTCAACATTGTCCGGAGAGCCACGGTGCCGTGGTGTTCAAAATTCATCCTCATTTCTTACATGGGACATAAGCATAAACTCATGGACACATATATGATTTTACAACCCATGTTGGTGCACCGGAGCATGTGCATGTGCTTTAATTTTGAATTGTGCACCTGAAATGGCTAGAAAACTAATTTAATGTATAAAATTTTCAAACGAACCCTAAATAATTTCATTTTTTACGACACACATATAGTTGCATGTTCACTACAGATAAAAGGTCTAACAATTCAAACACCGTCCCACTAGTACGCGTTGGTCCTAAACAAACGGTTTTTATCCCCTTTCCGCGACGACATTTGAAACCGTCGCCAAGTGAGTATGTGCGATAGGGGGTTCATTCCCACATGACCCAGAAAACGTCGGTGATATGCCCTCCTGGCACACACGCTCGGCAAAATGAGGTCATGTGCGACCGACGAGCGCCAAAATACGGAAATACGTACAGTAGAGCTAATAAAATACAATTATACGACGAAATTGTTTCCGGTCGCAAGTACATCCCACACAGTCAGTCCTCGCTAAACTTTTCCGTTCGTATGTACATCACACACAGTCGCTCCAAGAAAAACGTTTCCGTTCACACGTACACCACACACAATTTTTCCCGTTAATTCGTTTGTGATAACGTTGCCATTGCACACGATATTAATAATTTTATCGTTTGCGTTATTGAATGCATCACACACGGTGCGTAGAAGAAACTGTGTGACAAAAGTTGACCATCACACACACTTTTTATGTGGTAAACATTTGCGGAAGGTGGCCTAACGCAAACAATTTTCAAGAGAAAGTCGTGTGTGCAGTGGAAATTGATCGCACACGCAGTGGATCCTAGAAACATTTCTGATCTCCACGTATATCGCAGATGTTTTGCTTTCGCAAACCGTGTGTAGTGTAATCCCTAATTATTCCAATTAATCCCTAATTTAAAAATAACATGTTTTGAATTAGAAAGTAAGAAATCACTTATTTCATATCCAACCATGTTTATTACAAATATAGGTTCAACCATGAATCCATAATTCGATTCACAGGTACATATATTGAAGAACTACAGAAGCACCAATTAAAGAATGATGAACCACAGTTGTACTAAAGAATGTAAAGAGAGAAGCGAAAGACATTCTGGCTGCTAGAGAAGGTGAAGCGGAATGCTCATATTATGATCTCCTTCATGCGAAATGTGCGCACGACTCTACGCCAACCCTTTGTGATGGCTGCCTGTCTATCCTTCACTGTCTTCATTAGGACTTCTCGATGCTCATTGTAGTTGGATGAAATACTTTAAACTTCATTGTGTGTCCATCAATCATGTACTTTGCGAGGTAATCTTGAGTGAACTGCTTCGGGAACCACTGGGAACAAAAAGATTCAGAATTGTTGTCTAACAACTCATTATTGGCAATAAAAAGAGAAGGCTGCAAAGTTTGTAGTTACCATCCTACAGCTCACTGTTGTGTTCAATAGAGCATAAACAAATAATTTGCTTGCCATCATTCGTATCTTTTTGCTAATAATCCTTATCAGTTTCCCCACTTGATGCTTGTTCATCAATATCTCATTGCCCCATACGCAAAAAAGGTCGATGCGTGGATCCTTGCCAAGGGCATATGTACCTACAAGCAACAAGTCAATATTAGAAGCTAACTAGTGTCTAGGCCTGGATCTATATGCACTACATTATGGAACGACGTGGGGAGTACAAGCCGAGGGATGAAGCTAACCTCGGCAGAAAATGGTGGCCACTCCCATTGTTGTCCTGCATAAGTAGTGGAAATGCATGATAAGTACAACAATCTTAACATCAAACAAATATAGCAAAGGTAGACAACATCATGTCCATATGATAGCTTGAATGTGTTGGTTTCAACATGTTGTTATAGCAGATATAAAATGGAAGGCAATGTTACCGACAGCAGGCTTAACAGCCATCAAATATTGCAATTCAAACTGGTATTGTTGAAAATGAATAGAACGTAGGTAATGCTTAAACATCACACTGAATAAATGTGTAAAACTGAAATAAAGGGCGTGTGTTAACTACACCAGGAATAATTGGAACCAAATATAGCCGTTCAAACTGGTATTGATGTAGTCGAGCGACACTATTCCGACTTGCACATAATGAACAACAAATTATGAATGACTGAAATAAATAAGGCATAAATGACTAGTATAACAACCAAATATAGCCATTAAAAACTGGACAAAGTCTCACTTCAACCAACCTAACAAGCAAATACAGATAAACAGGGCATATGCTTGAAAACTGGACAAATGCTCACTGCAACCAACCTAACAAGCAGATAAAGATAAACAAGGCATCTGCTTGATAACTGGACAAATGCTAAAAAAAGCAACCTAACAACCAAATATAGATAAACAAGGCATCTGCTTGATAACTGGACAAATGCTAAAAAAGCAACCTAACAACCAAATACAGGTAAACAAGGCATCTGCTTGATAACTGGACAAATGCTCACTGCAATCAAACTAAGAACCAAATACGGGTAAACAAGGCATCTGCCCGATAACTAGAAAAATGCTCACTCCAACCAACCTAACAACCAAATACAGATAAACAAGGCATGTACTCACTATAAACAACCAAATATAGTCATTCATGAAACTAAAGTGAACAATTCATACTTAAACATCACATAGACCTATTGAACAATACATTTTTGCATAACTGAAATAATTAAACACGACACAGTTAAAGCACCGCACGGCAAATGCTACTACAACAAAGGGTACTGGTTGCCAAGCTAGAAAAGGTAAGATTTGCTGATAGAATGTTGCCTCACATTTCATGGATGGGATCCTTCCAGTTGGAAGAGCACAGACCCATGGTGCGCTCACAGATGGGCTGTTTCACCTTGGAAGAACCTTCGTGGGTGCCCTCCTCGTTGTCGTGGTCGTTGTCGATGAGATCTGACTTGGCAATTGAGGATCCCAAGCCGCCGTCGTAGAACATGTCCTTCAGAAGTGACAAAATGGGCTCGATGGCGTATAAAGCTCGCAAATCCTTGACCGCTTGGCAGAGGAGATCAGCGGCAGGGCCATCGAAGAGATCGACGACGGTTGAAACAGAGGGGTTGGGCATGGACCACTTACCCTGTGGCATGGCCTGTGTGAAGCCGTCGGTGTGGACGAGCTTGATGTTGTAGCCAGATTTCCCAAGATACAGTAATACACTAGCCCGCTGACATGAAGCCTTCGACATGGCAACGTAGTCATCGTCTTTGCCGGCTACCGCGGCGGCGTGTTGCTCCGGGATTGACAGGTCGGGGCGAATTGCGGCCACCTCGCCAACATCCACCGGAGAGGCCATGATAAACTTCTTCTTGGCCTAATGCTCGTCGGGCTCCCCGGGATACGTGGTCGAGCTTAGGCTGCCACATTTTGGAGCAGGGGATGTGGATCTAGCGGGGAGGGACACCGCAGGCCTCATCTAAAAACTCAGGGGAGTGGGGCGACGATATGGGAATCGATGGGTAACCTAAACTTTATATATAAGCTAGGAGGAACGGGTAGACCGGTAGGGTTGGCGGCGGCGCCCGCGGCAGCCGTGAGCTAGGGTTCGAGGTGGGGAGGGGGCGGGTGGGGGACTTTGGAGGGGGGTGTTTGAGGATACGCCGCGGCTACTGAATTTTTTAGTAATGGTGGTGGGTGGAGATGGTGGTGGACGAGGGAGGGCGACGGTTCAAATGCCTCAGCTAGTTCAATTTTACTATAATGTCGGTGTTGGAGCAGTGTGGGCGACGGTTGAAGTTCGACGGCTACAAAAATTTGTGTAAAGGAATTGATGCGGGGCGGGAGTGCCCAAGATCGCGCACGGTCCAATAACAATATGCGTGTATGATAATAAGGAAAAGTGGCGCAGATTCGCCGATTTTTGCAACGCTCAAGGCGGGTAGTTTGTTTTCTATATTTCTAGCTAGCTAGTCTATTGCACACGGTTCATTCTAATTTCCAAATAAACTTACCCGCCTTTAGCTTGCACAGGTGGTGGTTTTACAACGCACTTGCATCGCACACGGTTAAGCCAGTACCTCAACCCTTTGCTCGCGCTTGTTCGGTCGTGGTGATTTCAGTGCACTTAGATCGCACACGGTTGAGCCAGTACCTCCATCCTTTGCTCGCGCTTGCACGGTCATGGTGATTTCAGCGCGCTTGCATCACACATGGTTGAGCTAGTACCTCCATCTTAATTTGCTCGCGCTTGCGGGGTTATGGTGATTTCAGCGCACTTGCATCGCACATGGTTGAGCCAGTACCTCCACCTTAATTTGCTCGCGCTTGCGCAGTCGTGGTGATTCACATCGCACTTGTATCGCACATGGTTAAGATATTATACCCCATGTCTGTTGAGGGTCATCAGAGTCTTTGCAGCAAAAAATAACGTTAGAGAGGGTCAAAAGACAGCCACACCAGCATGTGGCCCAAATATATACGAGTGAAAAGGGCGGTCTCTGATGTTCAAAATTCCAATGCACAACTTTGACCCCGCAGGCCCACGGTTGGGCGCATCGTTGAAGATCGATGAGAGGGGCCATAAGTAAAGAACCACCTGGAAGTGGCCAAATATATGTACGGATATTGGGGATGTTTAAAACTTTAAATACACAATGCATAACTTTGGTGGTAACTGCCTCGCAAACCCGAAAGCACCCTAACAACCACCTAGCTAGGATATGTATATAATGACATAATGTCGTACCTAGCTAGGATGCTTGGCCCACCACCTCCCACTTCGTGTCAGCGGGGTGGATGCACGTAATGATCTATACTTTGGTCATACATGCATGTCGCCATGACCTACCATAAGACGGACCAATGAATCTTTCGTTTGGTCAAATGACAGTTGTTGTTGTCGATAAACCGCTTGGGCCAATAGATTGAAGCACATAAAAATCGTATGAGAGGGACCACAAAACCAACACCTCTTGCATGCAGACAACAACCATGAAGGCAAGCCCAAAATGATTTACGTTAAGAAGGGGTGATGTGTGTTTTCAATATGGAATAATGTACAATTTAGATGTGGTTCCTACCTCTTGATACAGACAACAACCATGAAGGCAAGGTAGTTAAGGACGAGATACGTACGCAGGGTTTGATGTAGGTCGAACCCAGCAATCCGGGCATCTAGGAGGGAATGCTGACCATGCATGAGCTCGAGCTTTGGTTGACCGACATTTGACGGTGACCGTCCCTAACACGAACTAGGAGGAATTCATGGCCAACACATACCCCTCATTATCGGTCAAAAGGATGATATCTATATACACTCGGGGGGGGGGCACAAATATCCGTGTCGTCACAAAAAACCGCACAAGGGAGACGTGGTTGATCAGAAGACCCCGTATACACTGCATGCGGCCCGAAAATATGTATGGGTACGATGATGTATGATGTGTTGAAATCCCAAACACACACACACACACACACACACACACACACACACACACACGCACGCACGCACGCACGCACGCACGCACGCACGCACGCACGCACGCACGCACCTATAAGTGTGCAAATAACTTTGAATGTTGCTCGTTGGATGAAGCCAATCCAACGGTACAGAGATGGCAAATCCGAGCACTACTGGCCATTGGATATCATCTACATTCCACCAGATTCTGCTACATGTACAATCTAGAAGACTCCATGGTTGAACTTAAGCATAATGCACAAACCTCAAAACACAAACACTTCTCCTTTGTTCTCTAGAATCTTCCCTATCTTAATTACCCAAACCATTTTTTTCTAAATGAATTATCACTTTTTGTTTTTACCTTTACAATGCCCAATTCTATGAATCTTAAAATGATTTTTTATACAACTAATTGATTTTGGATGAGATGAACTATAAGAATTAAACGAACATCAACATCATGCATATCTGGGAGAAGAGCGGGAAACCGATGAGAGGAGTGGCGAGAAACGGTAGCTTGTTTTGAATAAAAACATAGCAGAGAAGGAAGTGTGAGCTACACGATGCATGCGCACAGTGCTTACCCATGTACTGCATGTGCTGTCGAAAGGGCTCAGGGTTGCCGTTCGATCTAGGAGCATCCAACGGTGCACACGTACGATCCGTGGGGTTTGGGTTCTGGCCAGTCAAAACGCACGACTCAGATCGCGCGCGCAGCGGGGGGGGGGGGGATATCATACGGAAACCAACATTCGGTGGAAACTGGTGAAATCCACGAGAAAAAGATGTTTTGAAATTAAAAAAAAAATCAATAAAATGCGGGATGTTAAGAGGATGATGTTCTATCGCCACACAAAATCTCAAGTTGAAACACATTACGAGATGTGAGCTATGAAAAAGACAAAATCAGTGTTGAATAGTACCGAATAGTAATGTCACTATTCAAGGCGAAATTTGTCTTTTTCATAGCTCACATCTCGTAATGTTTTTGAACTCGAAATTTTGTGTTGCAATAAAACATCACCTTCTTAACATCCCACATTTTTTTTCTTCAGATTTTATGAAACTTTAAAATATGGCTTCCACGAAGTTTTCATTGAATACCGGCTTTCGTGAGTGAACATCGTGCTATTTGAAAACATTTCGTGAGAAGAATCTTGGTTTTTAAATTCCCGTAAATCCAAAACTAAGCTGAAAATCGTGAAACCTGCCATGGTGTCACGACATGGCACTTATATGTCGAGGATTTTTTTTGTCCATTGTGGCGCAAGTTTCATTACAAGTCTCTTACAAACCGGAGCTTCTCTCATAGAAGCCTCGTGGTTGTAATAGGGAAACGTACCCCCCTTGTGGGTGAAACGTAATCACTCCCTCTTTTCGCCTTGTATTTTCTTCCACGGGCAATATGGAACGACAAGATATTCGTGCTGAAATTTATACTTATTCATGGTTCGTTTGGCCTTTTTATACACTAATTGAGTTTCCTAGGCATTTAATGTCCATAATTCAAATCTGAACAACAAATACATGCTCCAGTTCACCAAAATGGCTAGAAAAATTATACATGTGTCCTTAGGTGCATGTTTAGGTCTCATGCCAGGAATGGGAACAATTTACAACTGTACCGGTGTCATGGCTCGTCCTCAAACATTTCGAATCTCGGTTCTTAAGTCCCCATAAATCATAAACTCACCGGAAAGTCGTCAAAGGTGGTATGGTGTCACGGCGTGGCACATATATGTCCTGGTAAAAACATTTTCCAATTTGGGCCAAGCTTTATTACAAACCTCTTATAAAAACTGGAGCTTCTCTCAAAGAAGCCTCGTGGTTCTGATAGGGAAACGTGTTCCCCTTGTGGGCGAAATGTAATCACTGCCTTTTTTCTCCTTGTATTTTCTTCCACGGGCAACATGGAATGACAAGATACCCGTGCTGAAATTTAAGCTTATTCAGGGTTCGTTTGGCCTTTTTGTACACTAATTGAGTTTCATAGGCATTTAATGTCCATAATTCAAATCTGAACTACAAATACATGCTCCAGTTCACCAAAATGGTTAGAAAAATTATACATGTGTCCTTGGGTGCATGTTTAGGTCTCCTGCCAGGAATGGGAACGAATTTCAACCGTACCGGTGTCCTGGCTCGTCCTCAAACATTTCGAATCTCGGTTTTTAAGTCCCCATAAATTCTAAACTCACCAGAAAGTCATCAAAGGTGGCATGGTGTCACGTCATGGCACATATATGTCGTGGTAAAAACATCGTCAATTTGGGCCAAGCTTTATTACAAACCTCTTACAAACCGGAGCCTATCGCAAGAACCCTCGTGGTTTCTATAGGGAAACGTGTCCCCTTGTCGGCCAAATGATAATCACGCCCACTTCTAGCCTCATATTTCTTCTACATGCGACACAGAACAACTAGAGATTCACACTGAACTTTGAAATTATTCAGGTTTCGTTTGACCTTTTTTATTCATTAATTGAGTTTTCTAGGCATTTAATGTCCATCATTCTAATCCGAACTACAAATACATGCTCCAGTGCACCAAAATGGCTAGAAAAATGTACATGTTTCCTTGGGGTGCATGTTTAGGTCCCATGAAACGAATGGGAACGAATTCAACCGTCTCGTCGTCCTGGCTTGGCCACAAACATTGCGAATCTCGGTTTTTAAATTTTTGTAAATCCAAAACTCAACAGGAAATCATGAAACTTGGCATGGTGTCACTATATGGTACATATAATTGTCCAATTTGGGCGAAGCTATATTACAAGCCTTTTACAAACCGGAGCCTGTCGCAACCCTCGTGGTTCCGGTAGGGATACATGCCCCTCTTGTGGGCGAAATGATAATCGCTGCCTCTTCTCGCCTTGAATTTTGTTTTCTATCGGCAACATAGAATAACAGGAGTGCCGGGCTGAAATTTGAAACTATTCAGGGTTCATTTGGCCATTGTATATATATTACTAATTACTAGTTTTCTATGCATTTAATGTAGTCCATAATTAAAATTAGAACTACAACCACATGCTCCAGTGAAGAAAAATGGATGGGAAATCGTACATGTGTCATTCGGTGCATGTTTAGGTCTCGTTTAAGGAATGAGAATAAATTACAAACTTGTCGTCGTCCTGAAACAATGAGAATCTTGGCTTTTAAATCCCAGTAAATCAAAAAGTCACCCAAAAAACATGAAACTTGGCATGGTTTCATGACATGGCACATATATGTCGTGGTAAAAAAAATCGTCCAGTTTAAGAAGAGGCGCACACATTAGTAGCCAACGAAGTCCTTTTTGAAACAAGAAGCTAACACGTTAATATCGCAAAAGGTTGTATTATATTTACCGTGTCAAAATTTAACCATACTCGGTGGTGTGCATGCAGCTGTTTGATTAGACGGGACGAGCGCAAGAAGTCCGCCGTGCAGGCTCGACGGGACACGTGCGAGCAGTCCGCCGTGCAGGCTCGACGGGACGCGTGCATCCTGTCCACCTCGCAGGCTCGACGGGACACGTGCGAGCAGCAAGGCCGCCCATGCTCACCGGGAAGCGAGCTCTTTGACCTCCATGCACCAGCCGCCCCCCGCCTCGCTCACAACTTCTCCATTAATGGGTTAATTAAAGCACCTGGACAGAGGGTGTTTGCTTGTGATCCCATGGCAACATTTGGTTTATTCGTGATTTCAACTCGCATTCCGCCCTAATTTAAATTGCCACATAGGACAACGGATAATACAGCCACAAATAAAATGGCAACGGATAATACGACGACAAATTTACAATGGTGCAGATAATAATTGTCTTACATATTCCGGATAATTTAAAATGCCACATGCGGCAAATCCCGGAAGACATGGGGGCAAGAGAAGAAGGAAATTGCACACAACGATCTGGGTCGCTACTGTCTCTACTCGTCGATGAAGCACCAAGGGGCGAAACCGTCTAGATCCTTCTTCAATTCCTCACGACTTTGCTTGAAAGCAGCCACAGATTCCTCCACCTCCTGCTCGCGCTCGATCTGGAGCTTCCTCAATCCATCCATCAGATCCTCGACGACCACTTTCAGCGTCATCTCTGAGGCACTGCTCTGCTCATGCAGCATCTTCCAGCTGGCGGCCTCCTCCTCCTTCTCGGCAACCAACTTGAGGAGGTTCGCATTGTCACCCATGAGTTGCTCGATGAGGCCGGTCGCCTTGTCAACTGTGGCATCGTTGATCTTGAGCAGCTTCATCAATTAGTCGACCAACTCCTGCTGCGTAGTGACGCCAGCGAGAATGTTGTCGTCGCCGGTGAAGGACTTCAGGAACGCCGGCTCGTCGCGATGGCCGACGCCGCGAATGCGCTTGTGAGAGCCCTCGCGTGCCCGTGAGAGCTCGTTCGAGGGCTCCGCGGCGCGCCAGGTCATATCTGTTGCGGCTGCCGCTTCACGACGGGACCTCTCTAGTGCTTCTGCGGCCTTGGTCTTTGCTGCCTGGTTATATGTCCGTCCTAAACTCCTCCTACCGGTCATGGCGGAACGACTTGACAGAAAAACCAGTTTTGTGGGTGATTAGGAGAGGAACTGTGAAGTAATTTTCGAGTGGGGAGTTTTTATAGCCCGGTGCTAAGTGTGAACACATATTAGTTTGATAGGTGTGAACAGATTTGCAATTACTTATTGCGTTGTAATCAGCAATGTGACGAGAAACAAGGTCACAATTTATTGACGGCAGAAGGTTGACCACGTGGTTGCTCGCCGTTGAGGCGGCCGCGTTGCACTCTGCTCTGGCGTCCCTGCGCCCGCTCTGCTCGCCGTTGAGGCAAATTTACAATGACAACGGTTAATAATTCTTAATAAATGTCTTACATATTCAGGAAAATTTAAAATACCAAATGCAGCAAGGCCCAGAACACTCACGACCTACATATGCATACAATTATAATAAAATATAATCTAAAAGGCTGAGCTGGCGGCCTTCCGATGATGGTCTTCTCGGACTCCTGATCAGCATAGCACCCTTGCGGCCGTTCACTCCGAGTGTCGCGACCTGCCTTCGCCTACGGAGCTGCTAGTGCTAGGAGGCTCTTGGGGCTGCTGGGCATCTTCCAAAAGAGCTTGACAACGTGCAATCGCGCGCATAACAACTCCGTGAAACCTCTCCATTTCCATGTCTCTGGCCTGGTAGTAAATTCCGTCGATCACCTGCATCCTCAAGATATCACGTTGACGATGCTCTACTTTGTCGGAGACGTCAACTCCGCCAAGGATGCGCTCGAGCCTGGCCACCACATCATCGGGATCGAGGTTGACACGGCCGCCACGGGCAATGATGAAGCCACATGCTGCCTTTGTCTTGACTGAATTGCAGAGGTCCTCTGCCCATTCCTTGCGGGGCATCAGGCTCTCGATGAGCACTGGTGACGGCGGTTCTTCGGGTGGGTCGTCGATCATGCCACCGAGCAGCTCTGGATCTTTTGCACGGTGGATGGCAAACTGCTCATCGCACCTCCTCTGCAATATGTCGATTGTGCTCCCAAGGACTGTGACACTGATATCGCTATCGATGGGCAATGGTGCTTGCACCGGCCGATGAATCTCTTTCTCCCCAACTTGCTCCGGCTCATTCTCCTTGCCGAAGATGTAACGCAGGTAGGCGTCATCGTCAAAGCTTTGGTCGTTGCCTGGCATGCTTGGAATAACTAATGGTAGATGGGCGAGGACTAGATCTTCGCAGAGTGTTGCGGCGGTGCGTTGCCGCCTGGGTTATATGCAGGAAACCGTTAGCTGGTGGCGGGAAACCGGTGAGGGAATACGCATGGATTTTACAATTCACCCATGTGGAGCGCGAGAAGCATTCACTAGAGCACGGGAAGACTAAGTGGAGCACATAGACAACCTGAATACCGCATCCGATGCCACGTGTTACTTATCACACAAGTGTTAACATAAGGAAATGCATGTGTAACTTACTAATCATCGCACATGAGTACTTGCAGACGCATCGTGTGCGAATGTGTGATACTCCTAGCCACCGCAAGCAACTACTTTGCATTTTTCAAACTTTTTTGTACACACAGAATCGCACACGAACTAACTATATTACCCGTCTGTCTTGTAAATTCTCATCGCAAACAGTTCATCTGAGTCAGCTGTTTGCCACGTATCACACACATCTTGTTAAGTTGAACCGTTTCTGTTGCGTTCGCTAATCGAAAACAATTCGTCCGAGTGAACCGTATGCCCTATATCACACACACCCTGATCTGGCTAACCATTTATGTTGCACTCCCTAATAGCAACTGGTTCATCAAAGCGAACTGTATGTCGTATATCGCACACACATTGATATGGCTGCCCGTTTCTGTTGTTCTGCCTCATCGCAAACAGTTCGAACGGGTTAACCGTGTGCCCTGCATCGCATACGCAACTAAAATCTGAACCGTGTTTGATGCATCCTCCATCGCAAATGTTTTGCACCTTTTTTGATGGTTTTCTTACATCCCCATTTGTGCTTAATGCATCGCACACAATTCCTACAGTAGTGTCCATTGCCCTGTGACCCCATTATGTAATTCAAATCAAGACGAAAAATCAAGTAGATCGCACAAAATTTATTATCACCAACGTGTGAGATGCAACAAAAAATATCTTGGAGCACCTTCGGAGTGTCAAGCACACTAGCCCGCTCCTCAAATATCATTTCACTGTTCAATTGTCGCCGATGAAAGATGGGGACGTGGACCAAAAAATTTGATGTTCGAAGTCTCTTGGAAATATGCCCTAGAGGCAATAATAAAATGGTTATAATTAAAATTCCTTGTTCATGATAATTGTCTATTGTTCATACTATAATTGTATTAACCGGAAACCGTAATACATGTGTAAATACATAGACCACAACATGTCCCTAGTGAGCATCTAGTTGACTAGCTCGTTGATCAACAGATGGTTGTGGTTTCCTGACCATGGACATTGGATGTCATTGATAACGGGATCACATCATTAGAGAATGATGTGATGGACAAGACCCAATCCTAAGCATGGCACAAGATCGTGTAGTTCGTCTCCTAGAGCTTTTCTAATGTCAAGTATCATTTCCTTAGACCATGAGATTATGCAACTCCCGGATACCGTAGGAATGCTTTGGGTGTATCCAACGTCGCAACGTATCTGGGTGACTATAAAGGTGCACCATAGGTATCTCCGAAAGTGTCTGTTGGGTTGGCACGAATCGAGACTGGTATTTGTCACTCCGTATGACGGAGAGGTATCTCTGGGCCCACTCAGTAATGCATCATCACGAGCTCAATGTGACTAAGGAGTTGGTCACAGATCATGTGTTATGGAACGAGTAAAGAGACTTGCCGGTAACGAGATTGAACGAGGTATGGGGATACCGATGATCGAATCTCGGACAAGTAACATACCGATGGACAAAGGGAATTGTATATGGGATTGATTGAATCCCCGACATCGTGGTTCATCCGATGAGATCATCATAGAACATGTGGGAGCCAATATGGGTATCCAGATTCTGCTATTGGTTATTAGTTGGAGAGGTGTCTCGGTCATGTCTGCATGGTTCCCAAACTCGTAGGGTCTACACACTTAAGGCTCGGTGACGCTAGAGTTGTAATGGTAGTTATATGTGGTTACGAAAGTTGTTCCGAGTCTCAGATGAGCTCCTAGACATCACGAGGAGTTCCAGAATGGTCCGGAGGTAAAGATTTATATATGGGAAGTCCTATTTTGGCCACCGGAAAATGTTCGGGATTTTTCGGTATAGTACGAGGAAGGTTCTAGAAGGTTCCGGAGTGGGTCCCACCTGCATGGGGGGACCCACATGAACGTGGGTAGTGGGGGCAAGGCCCTACACCCCTGGTCAAAGCGCACCAAGACCCCCCCCCTTAGAAGGAATAAGATCATATCTCGAAGGGATAAGATCAAGATCCCTAAAAAGGGGGGATAACAATCGATGGGG
This sequence comes from Secale cereale, assembly GCA_902687465.1. Taxonomy (NCBI): domain Eukaryota; kingdom Viridiplantae; phylum Streptophyta; class Magnoliopsida; order Poales; family Poaceae; genus Secale; species Secale cereale. The sequence goes on from LR738714.1 coordinate 34,413,282, forward strand.
AAGGGAAAGGATGGGATTTCTTTCCTCCCACCTTTGCCAACGGCCCAATGGACTTGGAGGCAAAGAAAACAGCCCCCTCCACCCCTATATATAATGGGGAGGTGCATGGGAGCTGAACCCCTTGCCCCTGGCGCAGCCCTCCCTCCTCCTACACCTCCTCCTCCGTAGTGCTTGGCGAAGCCCTGCCGGAGAACCACAAGCTCCATCACCACACCGTCGTGGTGCCGGAGCTCTCCCTCAACTTCTCCTCTTCCCTTGCTGGATCAAGAATGAGTAGACGTCCCCAGTCTGTACGTGTGTTGAACACGGAGGCGCCGTCCATTCGGCGCTTGGATTGATTTTCCGCGATTTGAATCGCCGCGAGTACGACTCCATCAACCGCATTCTTGTAACGCTTCCGCTTAGCGATCTTCAAGGGTATGAAGATGCACCCCCTCTCTCTCTCATTGCTAGCATCTCCTAAATTGATATTGATGACACGTAGGATTTTTTTGAATTATTACTACGTTACCCAACAATGGCATCAAGAGCTAGGTCTATGCGTAGATTCTATGCACGGGTAGAACACAAGTAGTTGTGGGCGATGATTTGGTCAATTTGGTTACCATTACTAGTATTATCTAGATTCAGCAGCATTGTGGTATGAAGTGGCCCGGACCGACCTTACACGTACGCTTACGTGAGAGTAGGGATGGCAATGGGTAGGGTATGGGCGGGTACGACACTTTTCTACCCAAACCCATACCCAAATCTTTTTTCTAGACCCACCCACTTCACTATCCATGGGCGCAAATTGGTACCCATGTCCATACCCATCGGGTATCCTATATCCAATGGGTATCCGGTGGGTACAATATATAGCATTGACATGACAAAAGTAAGATGAGAAAAAGGTCTAAATTTAGGTACCCATCTGGTGGGTACAATTTATAGCCTTGGTTGGGGATGAATCGGCGAGGATTCAGTAACCCGACTCCTGATTGCATCATCTTCTGAGGTCAAGAAAGAGCATAGAAGATAACTACTGTAGGTATACGATGGGTCTGGGATGATGGCCGGCTATGGGCCTATGGTCCATGGGCTAGTTAAGAACTCAAGATAATTATTTATTCACATATTATAGGGTTTAATTTATTTATTAATTTTTTGGGTATCCATTGGGTTACCCATGGGTATAATTTCATACCCATACCCTACCCATGCATTTTGCGGATATGGATACCCATACCCATAGGTATGAAGTGGTAGAAAGTCTCACCCATGCCCACTATTTTTGGGTGGGGTACCCACGGGTACCCATACCCATGGGCAAAACTGCCATCCCTACGTGAGACAGGTTCCACCGACTGACATGCACTAGTTGCATAAGGTGGCTAGCGGGTGTCTGTCTCTCCCACTTTAGTCGGATCAGATTCGACGAACATGGTCCTTATGAAGGGTAAATAGCAATTGACAAATCATTGTTGTGGCTTTTGCGTAGGTAAAAAATGTTCTTGCTAGAAACCCATAGCAGCCACGTAAAACATGCAACAATAATTAGGACGTCTAACTTGTTTTTGCAGGGTATGCTATGTGATGTGATATGTCCAAAAGGATGTGATGAATTATATATGTGATGTATGAGATTGATCATGTTCTTGTAATAGGAATCACGACTTACATGTCGATGAGTATGACAACCGGCAGGAGCCATAAGAGTTGTCTTAATTTTATTGTATGACCCGTGTGTCAATGAAAATGCCATGTAATTACTTTACTTTATTGCTAATCATTAGCCATAGTAGTAGAAGTAATAGTTGGCGAGACAACTTCATGAAGACACGATGATGGAGATCATGGTGTCATGCCGGTGACGATGGTGATCATGTCGCGCTTCAAAGATGGAGATCAAAAGCGCAAGATGATATTGGCCATATCATGTCACTTTATGATTTGCATGTGATGTTTATCAAGTTTACATCTTATTTGCTTAGAACGACGATAGCTTAAATAAGATGACCCCTCACTAAAATTTCAAGAAATGCGATCCCCCTAAGTGTGCACCGTTGCGAAGCTTCGTTGTTTCGAAGCACCACGTGATGATCGGGTGTGATAGATTCTAACGTTTGCATAAAGGGGTGTTAGCCAGATTTACACACGCAAAACACTTAGGTTGACTTGATGAGCCTAGCATGTACATACATGGCCTCGAAACATGAGAGACCGAAAGGTCAAACATGAGTTGTATAGTAGATGCGATCGGCATGGAGATGTTCACCGTTGATGACTAGTTTGTCTCACGTGATGATCGAACATGGCCTAGTCGATTCAGATCATGTATCACTTGGATGACTAGAGGGATGTCTATCTGAGTGGGAGTTCATTAGATAATTTGATTAGATGAACTTAATTATCATGAACTCAGTCTAAAATTGTCTTTACAATCTATCTTGTAGATTTAATGGCCCACGCTAATGTTGCCCTCAACTTCAATGTGTTCCTAGAGAAAACCAAACCGAAAGATGATGGAAGCAACTATATGGACTGGGTCCGTAACTTGAGGATCATCCTCATAGCTTCCAAGAAAGCATATGTCCTTGAAGCACCGCTAGGTGACGCACCCATTTCCCAGCAACTCAAGACGTTATGAACGCCTGGCAGTCGCGTAGTGATGATTACTCCCTGGTTCAGTGCGGCATGCTTTACAACTTAGAATCGGGGCTCCAAAAGCGTTTTGAGCAACATGGAGCATATGCGATGTTCCTATAGCTGAAAATTGTTTTCCAAGCTCATGCTCGAGTCGAGAGATATGAAGTCTCCGACAAGTTCTACAGTTGTAAGATGGAGGAAAATAGTTCTGTCAGCGAGCACATACTCAAAATGTTTGGGTTGCACAATCGCTTGTCTCAGCTGGGAGTTAATCTTCCAGATGAATCGGTCATTGACATAATCCTCTAGTCGCTTCCACCTAGCTACAAGAGCTTTGTGATTAACTACAATAAGCAAGGGACGGAGAAGTCCATTGCTGAGCTGCATTCGATGCTGAAATCAGCGGAGGTGGAGATCAAAAAGGAGCATCAAGTGTTGATGGTGAATAAGACCACTAAGTTCAAGAAGGGCAAGGGTGAGAAGAACTTCAAGAAGCACGGCAAGGGAGTTGCCGCGCCCGGTAAGCCAGTTGCCAAGAAGAAGCCAAAGAATGGACCCAAGCCTGAGAGTGAGTGTGTTTATTGCAAGGGAAATGGTCACTGCAAGCGGAACTGGCCCAAGTTCTTAGCGGATAAGAAGGCCGGCAATGTCAAAGGTATATATATGATATACATGTTATTGATGTGTACCTTACCAGCACTCGTAGTAGCTCATGGGTATTTGATACCGGTGCGGTTGCTCACATTTGTAACTCAAAACAGGAGCTGCAGAATAAGCGGAGACTGGCGAGGTGAGGATGCGCGTCGGGAATGGTTCCAAGGTCGATGTGATTGCCGTCGGCACACTACCTCTGCATCTACCTTCAGGATTAGTTTTAAACCTCAATAATTGTTATTTAGTAGCAGCTTTGAGCATGAACATTGTATCTGGATCTCGTTTGTTACGAGATGGCTATTCATTTAAATCTGAGAATAATGGTTGTTACATTTATATGAGAGATATGTTTAATGGTCATGCCCCGCTAGTCAATGGTTTATTTTTATTGAATCTCGAACATGATGTTACACATATTCATAGTGTGAATGCCAAAAGATGTAAGGTTAATAATGATAGTCCCACATACTTGTGGCACTGCCGCCTTGGTCATATCGGTGTCAAACAGATGAAGAAACTCCATGCAGATGGACTTTTGGAGTCTCTTGATTATGAATCATTTGACACATGCGAACCATGCCTCCTTGGCAATATGACCAAGACTCCGTTCTCCGGAATAATGGAGCGAGCAACCAACTTGTTGGAAATAATACATACTGGTGTATGCCGTCCAATGAGTGTTGAGGCTCGCGGTGGCTATCGTTATGTTCTCACCCTCACTGATGACTTAAGTAGATATGGGTATGTCTATTTAATGAAACGCAAGTCTGAGACCTTTGAAAAGTTCAAGGAATTTCAGAGCGACGTAGAGAACCAATGTGACAGGAAAATAAAGTTCTTACGATCAGATCATGGAGGAGAATATTTGAGTCACAAGTTTGGCACGCACAAAAGGAAATGTGGAATTGTTTCACAACTCATGCCGCCTGGAACACCTCAGCGTAATGGTGTGTCCGAACGTCGTAATCGCACTCTATTGGATATGATGCGATCTATGATGTCCCTTACTGATCTAGCGCTATCATTTTGGGGTTATGCTTTAGAGATTGCCGCATTCACTTTAAATAGGGAACCATCTAAATCCATTGAGATGACACCGTATGAATTATGGTTTAGAAAGAAACCTAAGCTGTCGTTTCTGAAAGTTTGGGGATGCGATGCTTATGTCAACATACTTCAACCTGAAAAGCTCAAACCCAAATCGTAAAAGTGCGTCTTCATAGGATACCCTAAGGAAACTATTGGATATACCTTCTACCTCAGATCCTAAGGCAAGATCTTTGTTGCCAAGAATGGATCCTTTCTTGAGAAAGAGTTTCTCTCGAAAGAAGTAAGTGGGAGGAAAGTAGAACTTGATGAGGTGGTTGTAACCCCTCTTGAACCGGAGAGTAGCACAATGCAGGAAGATGTTTATGTGGTGCCTGCATCGACTAGAGAGGAAGTTAATGATGATGCTCATGAAACTTCGGATCAAGTTTTTACTGAACTTCGTAGGTCCACGAGGACACGTTCCGCACCAGAGTGGTATGGCAACCCTGTCCTGGAAATCATGTTGTTAGACAACGGTGAATATTGAACTATGAAGAAGTTATGGCGGGCCTGGATTCCAACAAATGGCTTGAAGCCATGAAATCCGAGATAGGATCCATGTATGATAACAAAGTATGGACTTTGGTGGACTTGCCCGATGATCGGCAAGCCATAGAGAACAAATGGATCTTTAAGAAGAAGACTGACGCGGATGGAAATGTGACCATCTATAAGGATCGGCTTGTCGCTAAGGGTTATCGACAAGTTCAAGGAATTCACTACAATGAGACATTCTCACCCGCAGCGATGCTAAAGTCCATCCGAATCATGTTAGAAATTGCCGCATTCTATGATTATGAGATCTGGCAAATGGGCGTCAAAACATCATTCCTTAACGGTTTCCTTAAGGAGGAATTGTATATGATGCAGCCGGAAGGTTTTGTCGATCCTAAGAATGTTGACAAGGTATGCAAGCTCCAGCGCTCTATATATGGGCTGGTGCAAGCATCTCGGAGTTGGAACATTTGCTTTGATGATGTGATCAAAGCGTTTGGGTTTATACAGACTTTTGGAGAAGCCTGTATTTACAAGAAAGTGAGTGGGAGCTCTGTAGCATTTCTCATATTATATGTAGATGACATATTGTTGATGGGAGATGATATAGAACTTTTGGTAAGCATAAAGGCCTACTTGAATAAGTGTTTTCCAATGAAGTACCTTGGAGAAGCTGCTTACATATTAGGCATCAAGATCTATAGAGATAGATCGAGACGCCTCATCGGTCTTTCACAAAGCACATACCTTGACAAGATATTGAAGAAGTTCAATATGGACCAGTCCAAGAAGGGGTTCTTGCCTATTTTGCAAGGTGTGAGATTGAGCGCAGCTCAATGCCCGACCTCGGCAGAATATAGAGAAAAGATGAGTGTCATCCCCTATGCCTCAGCCATAGACTCTATTATGTATGCAATGCTGTGTACCAGACCTGATGTGAACCTTGCCATAAGTTTGGTAGGGAGGTACCAAAGTGATCCCGATATGGAACACTGGATAGCAGTCAACAATATCCTGAAGTACCTGAAAAGAACTAAGGATATGTTTCTCGTTTATGGAGGTGACGAAGAGCTCGTCGTAAAGGGTTACGTCGATGCTAGCTTCGACACAGATCCGGATGACTCCAAGTCACAAACCAGATACATGTATATTTTGAATGGTGGGGCAGTCAGCTGGTGCAGTTGCAAGAAAAGCGTCGTGGCATCATCTACATGTGAAGTGGACTACATAGCTACTTCGGAAGCAGCACAGGAAGGAGTCTGGATGAAGGAGTTCATCACTGACCTAGGAGTTCATCGCAAGAAGACCAAGCACATCAAGCGCCGTTTCAACTCCATTTGTGGTTATATTCAAGATGGAGACATTGATATTTGTAAAGTACATACATACCTGAATGTCGCAGATCCGTTGACTAAACCTCTTCCACGAGCAAAACATGATCAACACCAGAACTCTATGGGTGTTCGATTCATCACAATGTAACTAGATTATTGACTCTAGTGCAAGTTGGAGACTGTTGGAAATATGCCCTAGAGGTAATAATAAAATGGTTATTATTATATTTCAAGCAAGCATGCCAAGAGTGTATGTCTAAGGCATATGGCTGATGCATATGGTTATTATTATATTTCAAACATTCGCAATACATTTCAAGCAAGCATGCCAAGAGTGTATGAGCAGCAGAAAGTAAAGCATGCAAGTTGCAAGAAAGTAAAGGGATGGGATTGGAGTGTGCAAACACAATTGGAGACACGGATGTTTTTGGCATGGTTCCGATAGGTGGTGCTATTGGACATCCACGTTGATGGAGACTTCAACCCACAAAGGGTAACGGCTGCGTGAGTCCACGGAGGGCTCCACCCACAAAGGGTCCATGAAGAAGCAACCTTGTCTATCTCACCATGGCCGTCGCCCAAGAAGGACTTGCCTCACTAGGGTAGATCTTCACGAAGTAGGCAATCTCCTTGCCCTTTCAAACTCCTTGGTTCAACTTCGCAATCTTGTCGGAGGCTCCCAAGTGACACCTAACCAATCTAGGAGTCACCACTCTCCAAAAGGTAATAGATGGTGTGTTGATGATGAACTCCTTGCTCTTGTGCTTCAAATGATAGTCTCCCCAACACTCAACTCTCTCTCATAGATTTGGATATGTGGTGGAAAGAAAATTTGAGTGGAAAACAACTTGGGAAGGCTAGAGATCAAGATTCATATGGTAGGATTGGAATATCTTGGTCTCAACTCATGAGTAGGTGGTTCTCTCTCAGAAAATGAGTATTGGAAGTGTAGGCTTGTTATGATGGCTCTTTCCACGAATGAAGAGTTGGTGGAGGGGTATATATAGCCTCCACACAAAAGCTAACGATTACACACAATTCACCAAACTCGGTGGGACCGAATCATGAAACTCGGTCGGACCGATTCAGTTCAAAATGTGAACGTTAGGCCTTTCGGTGGGACCGATATGATCAACTCGGTGGGACCTATTTCATTAGGGTTAGGGCATAACGTAATCTCGGTGAGACCGATCACATCTACTCGGTGAGACCGATTGCTATAATAGGCAAACAGAGAGTTGGTCAGGCAAACTCGGTGGGATCGATTCACTCATTTCAGTGAGACCGAAATGTTATGAACGGGAAACAGAGAGTTTGCATTGCGAACTCGGTGAGACCGATTCTCACATATCGGTTAGACCAAAATGTTTCAAATAGGAAACAAAGAGTTTGCAATCCCATCTCGATGAGACCAAGATCCCTATCGGTGAGACTGAACTGATTAGGGTTTTGGAAGTGGCTATGTCAAATGAACTCGGTGGCGCCAGATAGATCAAATCAGTGGGGCCGAGTTTGACTTTTAGTTTAGGGCATATGTGGATGTGAGAAAGAGGTTGAGGGCTTTGGAGCATATCACTAAGCACTTTGAGCAAGTAAGCCATTAAGCAACACCTCATCCCCTTTTAATAGTATTGGCTTTTCCTATGGACTCAATGTGATCTTGGATCACTAAAATGAAATTGAAGAGTCTTGAGCTTTTGCCAATCTTCTGTCCTGAGCATCTTGAAGGGGTTCCACATCCTCTTGTCCATGCCACTCCACTGTTGAACACATATGAAATATACTTGGTAAATGTATTAGTCCAACAAGAGATATGTTGACATTAGTTCTGTCCATGCATGTGGCCCGATGAGGACGTCGATTCCTCTGAGCGGGGGTGTATGTGATAGCCTGTCTTAATAGAGATGATAGACTACACATATCAATAAGGAATTCCTTATTTTCTGGGAGCCCATTCGGACATAACTCCAAAGTTAAGCGTGCTCAGCTTGGAGTAGTTTCAGGATGGGTGACCGACCGGGAAATTGCTCCCGGGTGCGCATGAGTGAGGACAAAGTGCGCAGAAAAGACTAGTATTGATCTATGGGGCCAGTCTAGATCCCGCCAGGAGTAACGGCCACCGGCGGATTGCTACCTCTCGAGATTGTGTTGTTTTCCCTCGAAGAGGAAAAGATGATGCGGCACAGTAGCGTAAGTATTTGGCTCAGTTTTTGTGAACCAAGGTATCAATCCAGTAAGAGACCACGCGCGAGTCCCTCGTACCTACACAAACAAATAAGAACCTTGCAACCAACGCGATAAAGGGGTTGTCAATCCCTTCACGGCCACTTGCAAATGTGAAATCTGATAGAGATGATAAGATAATATTTTTGGTATTTTTGATATGTAGATTGAAAGTAAAGATTGCAAAAAAAAAGTAAAGTAAGGATAAATATTTGATGGAAGATTAATATGATGAAGATAGACCTGGGGGCCATAGGTTCCACTAGTGGCTTCTCTCATGATAGCAGATTTCTACGGTGGGTGAACGAATTACTGTCGACCAATTGATAGAAAAGCGCATAGTTATGACTAGGCATGATCATTGTATATAGGCATCACGTCCGTGACAAGTAGACCAAAACAATTCTGCATCTACTACTATTACTCCACACATCGACTGCTATCTAGCATGCATCTAAAGTATTAAGTTCATAAGAACATAGTAACACCTTAAGCAAGATGACATGATGTAGAGGGATAAACTCAAGCAATATGATATAAACCCCATCTTTTTATCCTCGATGGCAACAATACAATATGTGCCTTGCTGCCGCTGCTGTCATTGGGAAAGGACACCGCAAGATTAAACCCAAAGCTAAGCACTTCTCCCATTGCAAGAACTACCAATCTAGTAGGCCACACCAAACTGATAATTCAAAGAGACTTGCAAAGATATTTAAATCATGCCTAAAAGATTTCAGAGAAAAATCAAATATTGTTCATAGATAATCTTGATCATAAACCCACAATTCATCGGATCTCGACAAACACACCGCAAAAAGAATTACACCGAATAGATCTCCAAGAAGATCGAGGAGAATTTTGTATTGAGATCCAAAGAGAGAGAAGAAGCCATATAGCTAATAACTATGGACCCCAAGGTATGTAGTAAACTACTCACAACTCATTGGAGAGGCTATGGTGTTGATGTAGAAGCCCTCCGTGATCGATACCCCTCCGGTGGAGCTCCGGAACAGGCCTCAAGATGGGATCTCGCGGGTACAGAAGGTTACGATGGTGGAATTAGGGTTTCGTGGTGCTCCTCGATGTTTTCAGGGTACGTAGGTATATATAGGAGGAAGAGGCATGTCAGGGGAGCCACAAGGGCCCACGAGGATGGGGGCATGCCTAACCCCTTGGGCGCGCCCCTGGCCTCGTGGCCGCCTCGTTCGCTTCCTGACATGTACTCCAAGTCTTTTGTGTTGCAATTGTTCCACTAATAACTCTCCCAAAGGTTTCATTCCGTTTGGACTCTGTTTGATATTCCTTTTCTGCGAAACACTGAAATAGGCAAAAAACAGCAATTTGCACTTTGCCTTGGGTTAGTTGGTTAGTCCCAAAAACAATATAAAAGTGTATAATAAATCCCATTAAACATCCAAAACAGATAATATAATAGCATGGAACAATAAAAAATTATAGATACGTTGGAGACGTATCAAGCATCCCCAAGCTTAATTCCTGCTCGTCCTCGAATAGGTAAATGATAAACACATAATTTTTGATGTGGAATGCTACCCAACATAACTCTCAATGTAATTTCTTTATTGTGGCATGAATGTTCAAATCCGAAAGATTCAAGAAAAAAGTTTAATATTGACATAAGAATAACAATACTTCAAGCATACTAACAAAGCAATTATGTCTTCTCAAAATAACATGGTCAAAGAAAGTTATCCCTAAATCATATAGTCTGGCTATGCTCTATCTTCATCACACAAAATATTTAAATCATGCACAACCCCGGTTTCAGCCAAGCAATTGTTTCACACTTCAATTTTTTCAAACTTTTCAACTTTCACGCAATACATGAGCGCGAGCCATTGATATATCACTATAGGTGGAATGGAGTGGTGGTTGTGGAGAAGACAAAAGAGGAAGATAGTCTCACATCAACTAGGTGTATCGATGGGCTATGGTGATGCCCATCAATAGATATCAATGTGAGTGAGTAGGGATTGCCATGTAACGGATGCACTAGAGCTATAAGTGTATGAAAGCTCAACTAAAGAAACTAAGTGGGTGTGCCAACTCGCTTGCTCACGAAGACCTAGGGAATTTTGAGGAAGCCCATCATTGGAATATACAAGCCAAGTTCTATAATGAAAATTCCCACTAGTATATGAAAGTGACAAAACAAGAGACTCTCTATCATGATGATCATGGTGCTACTTTGAAGCACAAGTGTGGAAAAGGATAGTAGCATTGTCCCTTCTCTCTTTTTCTCTCATTTTTTCATTTTTTTTTCATTTTTGGGCCTTTTTTCTTTTTTCTTTTTTATGGCCTCTTTTTTTATTCTTTCTTTTCTTTCGTCTGGAGTCTCATCCCGACTTGTGGGGGAATCATAGTCTCCATCGTCCTTTCCTCACTAGGACAATGCTCTAGTAATGAACATCATCACACTTTTATTTACTTACAACTCGAAGCTAGAACAAAATATGACTCTATGTGAATGCCTCCGGCGGTGTACCGAGATGTGCAATGAATCAAGAGTGACATGTATGAAAAATTATGAACGGTGGCTTTGCCACAAATACGATGTCACTACATGATCATGCATGGCAGTATGACAATGATGAAGCGTGTCATAGTAAATGGAACGGTGGAAAGTTGCATGGCAATATATCTCGGAATGGCTATGGAAATGCCATAATAGGTAGGTATGGTGGCTGTTTTGAGCAAGGTATACGGTGGGTGTATGGTATCGGCGAAAGTTGCGCGATACAAGAGAGGCTAGCAATGGTGGAAGGGTGAGAGTGTGTATAATCCATGGACTCAACATTAGTCATAAAGAACTCATATACTTATTGCAAAAATCTACGAGTTATCAAAACAAATTATTTAATGCATGCTCCTAGTGGAAGGGTTGGTAGGAGTTAACCATTGCGCGATTCCGACCTCCACACAAAGGATGACAATCAATAAATAAATCATGCTCCAACTTCATCACATAACGGTTCACCATACGTGCATGCTATGGGAATCGCAAACTTTAACACAAGTGTTTCTCAAATTCACAATTAATCCACTAGCATGACTCTAATATCACCATCCTCATATCTCAAAACAATCATCAAGTATCAAACTTCTCATAATATTCAATGCACTTTTATGAAAGTTTTTACTATACCCATCTTGGATGCCTATCATATTAGGACTAATTTTATAACCAAAGCAAATTACCATGCTGTTCTAAAGGACTCTCAAAATAATATAAGTGAAGCATGAGAGATCAATAATATCTACAAAATAAAACCACCACCATGCTCTAAAAAGATATAAGTGAAGTACTAGAGCAAAACTATCTAGCTCAAAAGATATAAGTGAAGCACATAGAGTATTCTAATAAATTCTGATTCATGTGTATCTCTCTCAAAAGGTGTGTCCAGCAAGGATGATTGGGGTAAACTAAAAATCAAAGACCCAAATCATACATGACGCCCCAAGAAAAACACATATCATGTGGTGAATAAAAATATAGTCTCAAGTAAAGTTACCGATAGATGAAGACGAAAGAGGGGATGCCTTCCCGGGGCATCCCCAAGCTTAGGATTTTGGTTGTCCTTGAATTTTACCTTGGGGTGCCTTGGGCATCCCCAAGCTTAGGCTATTCCCACTCTTTGTTCCATAGTCCATCAAATCCTTACCCAAAACTTGAAAACTTCACAACACAAAACTTAACAGAAAATCTCGTGAGCTCCGTTAGTATAAGAAAACAAACCACCACTCAAAGGTACTGTAATGAACTCATTCTTTATTTATATTGGTGTTAAACCTACTGTATTCCAACTTCTCTATGATTCATACCCCCTGATACTACTGATAGATTCATCAAAATAAGCAAACAACACACGAAAAACAGAATCTGTCAAAAACAAAACAGTCTGTAGTAATCTGTAACTTTCGAATACTTCTGTAAGTATAAAAATTCTGAAATAAATTGGTGGACGCGAGGAATTTGTCTATTAATCATCTGCAAAAAGAATCAACCTAAAAGCACTCTCTAGTAAAAAATGGTAGCTAATCTCGTGAGCGCAAAAGTTTCTGTTTTTTACAGCATGATCGCAAAGACTTCACCCAAGTCTTCCCAAAGGTTCTACTTGGCACAACACTAATTAAAACACAAAACCACATCTAATCAGAAGCTAGATGAATTATTTATTGCTAAACAGAAGCAAACACAAAGAAAATAAAATTTTGTTGCCTCCCAACAAGCTCTATAGTTTAACGCCCCTAGCTAGGCTTTGATAATTTTAATGATGCTCACATGAAAGATAAGACTTGAAGCACACAGAAAAGCATCATATAGCATGTGAAAATCACATTTAAATCTAACATACTTCCTACGCATATGCATTTTGTAGGAAAAAAAATAGCAAGACAAGCAAGATCTAACATATGCAAGGAAGAAGAAAGAAACAAGATCAATCTCAACATGAAGAGAGGTAATTAAGTAACATGAAGATTTCTACAACCATATTTCCTTTCTCATAATAATTGCATGTAGGATCATAAGCAAATTCAACAATATAGCTATCACAGAACATATTCTCAACATGATCCACATGCATACAAAGTTGACACTCTTCCAAAATAGTGGGATCAGTATTAACTAAAGTCATGACCTCTCCAAACCCACTTTTATCAAAAAATTCATAAGATTGAACATTCTCCATATACGTGGGATCTAAATTTAACACTCTTCCAAAACCACTTTCAATATTATTGCAAACATTATCAATCTCATATTCATCATGGGGGTTAAATAAATTCTCCAGATCATAAGAAGAATCACCCCAATCATGATCATTCCAACAAGTAGTGGTTTGGGCTCCGTTTGATATTCCTTTTCTGTGAAACACTAAAATACGCAAAAAAACAACAATTTGCACTGGGCCTTGGGTTAGTAGGTTACTCCCAAAAATAATATAAAAGTGTATACTAAATCGCATTAAACATCCAAAACAGATAATATAATAGCATGGAACAATGAAAAATTATAGATACGTTGGAGACGTATCACGGGTGTGTCCGAGGCGTTATAAGTTGGTATCAGAGCCGACCCTTGCGGTTACACGGATGTTTGCGGATAGGTGCGCGGTCATGCTGTTCATGATGTTTGTGACCCATCATGGCACACGGCATCACACATGTGCCGGACTGGAAGCACAAGACGTATGTGCGAAGAGGGAATGTTCCTGTGGCCCGACAAGGACGTCGATTCCTCTGAGTGGGGGTGTATGTGATAGCCTGGCTTATTAGGGATGATAGACTACTCATATCAATAAGGAGTTCCTTCTTTTTGGGAGCCCATTTGGACAGAACTCCAAAGTTAAGCGTGCTCAGCTTGGAGTAGTTTCAGGATGAGTGACTAACCGGGAAGTTGCTCCCGGGTGCGCACGAGTGAGGACAGAGTGCGTAGAAAAGACTAGTATTGAGCTGTGGGGCCAGTCTAGATCCCGTCAGGAGTAACAGCCACTGGCGGGTGTGTTCGGGGCGTTACATATAGAGATGTCCCCAGAAAGATATGCAATGAATTCGAAGATTTTCTTCCCTTAGGAGTCTTTCTCCCCCTGAATCTTTTATGTGATAATGGGAGAAGATAGCGAAGGAAAATCAGAGCAAGACAAATAATCATAACAAATACTAACATGTCTTTCCCCTCTAAAAGACATGTGACTTCTCTCCTCTTTTAATACCAAGCATCTAGGAGGACTAAGAAATTTCTCTCTCCCTTAGGTGTGAGTGAGCTTTGATGTGATCTCTCTCCCCCCATTGGCAACAATTTCAAAGAAGGGCACTTCTAGAGTATGAGTCAGTAGGTTTGGTCCTTGAGTCATAGTACAAAGCAACATGTAGAATGTGATGCTTTTAGAGGTCAGGAATCATTGAGTTGAGCTGGAATAAATATGGAGGATGCAAAAGGCAAAGTGTCTTCTCAGCAGGGAAATCAGTAACACCGGGTTGTTTTCTTCGGTGGCACCAAGTGGTTCGGTTTGACCGAAAGACACAAATCGGTGTGTCCGAGTTCAACCCAGAGAGAACAATTGTCAACTCAGCTCACTAGGCAAATAAGATCTCACAGAGATTTGCAAGGAATTAACTGAATGATTTGCAATGAATTGGATGCAGAGAGAATAAAAGAAATCTAGATGAAGTTTTTTTTGAAAGGGGAACAAGCATGCAAAAGACAAATGCAAGAGCACAAAGAAACACTAGAGAACTTCATATAGAATAGGTCGGCGACAGAGTCACCTATGTTAGAGTATATTGACTTAGGATTCAAGTGAGAGCACTTGATCATGGGTCATACTCATCGTTTAAGCTCAAAACGGGGTTGCCATTTTTCGTTTAAGCATTTTGATGTATTCATATCGAGTTGAGTTGCTTTGACCTCATATCTTGGGGTCAAGTTTCTCTAAGATGGAATAACATACCTTGGGTGGTGGTGTTTGTCTTGATCATGTAGTTGAACTTGTATGTGATGCTCAAGGTTGATGTAGTTCATCAAGAGTTGGGAGCTCCACTAGAGATTTGAGTTCAGCTTCCTACATGGGTTAGATTTGCAAGGAAGACCACTTGTGTATCCAAAATGACAATCATGAAAATTTGATACCAAATGAAATTTGATGTAGAGAATTTGTCAAAGGATATGTTGAAAGGATTCATGCTTCTTTGAATTCAACCACCATATCGTAGAGACTTGGTGATGTAGATATTGCTTAGGATATGAGTGAGTTGCAATCTCATGTATTTGAATTCATCCAAGTACCTACAATGGTTAGATAGCATGCAAGGGTGCAAATAGATCCAAGACATATGATCATCATAAGAGAAATATCAAGGATTAGTCAAAGGCTTTTGCCTTTCATGTACCCAGAAAAGAGTTTTTTACTCCAAGTTTGAGGCATCAAAAATGTTCAATTCACCTCTCAACCTGCAAAACACTTTCTCATCAAGTGGTTTTGTAAATATATCTGCTAATTGCTTATCGGTACGAACATGTTTAAGATTGATGTCTCCTTTAGCAACATGATCTCAAATGAAATGATGACGAACTTCAATATGTTTAGTTCGAGAATGTTGCACGGGATTGTGAGCAATCTTAATAGCACTTTCAATATCACAAAGTAACGGAACATGTCTCATATATATGCCATAATCATTAAGAGTTTGGGTCATCCAAAGTAATTGAGCGCAACATGAACCTGCGGGAATGTATTCCGCTTCGGCGGTGGATAAGGATACTGAGTTTTGATTCTTGGAGGACCAAGATACAAGGGATCTACAAAGAAATTGACAAGTACCTGAAGTGGACTTCCTATCAACCTTGTCTCCGGCATAGTCCGAATCGGAGTAGCCAACAAGATCAAAAGAATACCTCTTAGGATACCAAATGCCAAAGTTTGCTGTGTGAATTAAGTATCTCACTGTCCTTTTCACTAACTTAAGATGACATTCTTTGGGGACCGCTTGATATCATGCACACATGCATACACTTAGCATAATGTTGGGACGGGAGGCACATAGATATAACAATGAACCAATCATATAACGATCAACCTTTTGGTCAACCGGTTCGCCATCCTTTGTCAAGTCAAGATGTCCACTAGTAGGCATGGGTGTAGTCATACCTTTGCATTCTTGCATGCTGAACTTCTTGAACAAGTCCTTGGTATATTTCGTTTGAGAAACAAAGGTACCCTCCTTAGTTTGCTTGATTTGCAAACCAAGAAAGAACTTGAGTTCACTCATCATAGACATCTCATACTTTTCCGACATTAGCTTTCCAAACCTTTCACTAAAATGGGGGTTAGTCGAACTATGATATCTTCAACATAAATTTGGCACACAAATAATTCACCATTAACCCTTTTAGTAAAAAGTGTGGAATCAATTTTCCTGATTTCAAAGCCTTTTTCAATAAGGAACTTGGTCAAGCATTTATACCATGCTCTAGGAGCTTGTTTAAGACCATAAAGAGCTTTGTGAAGTTTGTAAACATGATTAGGTTTCTTGGGATTAACAAAGCCGAGAGGTTGTTTAACATAAAGTTCCTCCTCAATTTCACCGGTGAGAAAAGCACTTTTAATGTCCATTTGGTATAAAGTGATATCATGATGATTTGCATAAGCAAGTAAGATGCGTATGGACTCAAGTCTAGCAACTAGGGCACATGTCTCACCATAGTCCATACCTTCGATTTGAGTGTAGCCTTAAGCGATGAGACGGGCCTTGTTGCGTACAACTTCTCCATCTTCATCTTGCTTATTGCGAAACACCCATTTTGTACCAATGATTTTTTGGTTGTTGTCGGGCTTCTCAACCAATGTTCAAACTTGGTTTCTCTCGAAGTTATGTAGTTCCTCGTGCATAGCGTCCACCCAATCCGGATCATCAAGAGCATCTTCAACCTTCATAGGTTCAAGGTTAGATATGAAAGAATAATGTTCACAAAAGTTAGCTAAACAAGATTTAGAGTGGGTGATTCTCCCGGTTTGGATATCATCGTAGATTTGATCTACGGGATGATCTCTAGCAATTCTCGCTCTAACTCGTGAGAGCTTTTTCTTGGGTCGGGGTGGAACATCCTCTTCATCTTCATCTTCTTCTTCTTCTTCTTCTTCTTCTTGTCCTTCTTCATTGTTGTTGGTGTTGTTGTCCCCTTGTGGAGGTGGAGAAGGAGGTCTATGAGGTTCATCTTGAAGCACTTCCTCATTTCCTTCATCTTGGTGTTCCCACTTGTGGATGCCTCCAAGTCAACTTGTGGTTCACCTTGATGTGAAGATGAGGATTCCACTTGAATGGATGAAGTATTCTCCTTCACCTCCGTTGGGTGAATCTTGCCAATAGACAAGTCTTGTATTGCCTCCGAAGGGTCTTTGTCTCCTACAGCAATTGGCAGTTGCTCTACTTGCGAGCCGTTAGATTCATCAAACTTCACATCTACCGTCTCTTCAACCTTTCGGGTGAAATTGTTGTAGACACGGTAAGTGTGAGAGTTTGATCCATAACCGAGTAGAAAACCTTCATGAGATTTAGGGGCAAATTTTGAACGATGATGTTTGTCGAGAATGTAGCACTTTGAGCCAAATACTCGAAAGTATCCAACTTGGGGTTTGTTACCGGTGAGAAGCTCGTATGCCGTCTTGCCGAGAAGTTTGTGAAGATATATATGATTTGTAGCATGACAAGCTGTCTCAACCGCTTCTTCCCAAAAGTGTCTAGGCGTCTTGTACTCATCAAGCATTGTTCTCGCCATTTTGATGAGTGTCCGGTTCTTCCTCTCAACAACTCCATTTTGTTGAGGTGTGTACGTAGCCGAGAACTCATGTTAAATCCCTTCTTCGTCAAGAAAGGTATCCACATTGGCGTTCTTGAACTCCATTCCGTTGTCGCTCCGAACCTTCTTCATCTTCACTTCAAAATGATTTTGGGCCTTCCTAGCGAAGTTCTTGAAGATCTTTTGGACCTGCGATTTATCATCAAGAAAGAACACCCATGTAAATCTTGAAAAATCATCATCAATGATCAATCCAAAAGATTTACCACCGAGACTCTTGTAAGCATTGGGACCAAAAAGTTCCATGCGAAGTAGCTCAAGCGGTCTTCTCTTAGTCATGATGTTTGTCACGGGATGACTTCCTCCAACTTGTTTTCCTGCTTGACAAGCACTACAAAGTATATCTTGTCAAATTTAACATCTTTAACACCAAGGATATGATCACCTTTAATAAGCTTATCAAGATTTCTCATGCCGACACGACCTAACCTTCTATGCCACAACCAACCTTTAGAAGATTTAGCAATAAAACAAGTGCGAGGTTGGGCTTTCTTAGTGAAGTCGACAATGTATAGGTCACCTCTACGAATGGCGGTAAAGACCATATTATGATTATCTCTACGAAAGACTTGGCAATCAACATGAGTGAATAGCACATTTAAACCAAAATCAGCTAATCAAGATACCGAAACAAGATTATATCCGAGAGATTCTACAAGCATGTAATACGTCTCCAACGTATCTATAATTTTTGGTTGTTCCATGCTATTATATATTCTGTTTTGGATGTTTAATGGGCTTTATTATACACTTTTATATTATTTTTGGGACTAACCTACTAACCCAAGGCCCAGTGCAAATTGTTGCTTTTTTGCCTATTTCAGTGTTTCACAGAAAAGGAATATCAAACGGAGACCAAACAGAATGAAACCTTCGGGAGAGTTATTTTTGGAACGATATCAACACAGAAGACTTGGAGTACATGCCACGAAGAGAGAGAGGCGGCCACAAGGGCAGGGGGCGCGCCCAGGGGGGTAGGCATGCCCCCCACCCTCGTGGGCCCCCTGTTGTTCCCTTGACGTGCCTCTTCAGCCTATATATACTCCCGTACCCTGAAAACATTGGGGAGCACCACAAAACAGTAATTCCACCACCGTAACCTTCTGTACCCGTGAGATCCCATCTTGGGGCCTGTTCCGGGGCTCCACCAGAGGGGGAATCGATCATGGAGAGCTTCTACATCAACACCATAGCCTCTCCGATGAGTTGTGAGTAGTTTACTACAGACCTTTGGGCCCATAGTTATTAGCTAGATGGCTTCTTCTCACTCTTTGGATCTCAATACAAAGTTCTCCTCGATCTTCGAGGATATCTATTTGATGTAATCTTTTTGCGGTGTGTTTGTCGAGATCTGATGAATTGTGGGTTTCTGATCAAGATTATCTATGAACAATATTGGATTCTTTTCTTAAATCTTTTTTGCATGATTTAAATATCCTTGCAAGTCTCTTCGAATTATCAGTTTGGTTTGGCCAAATAGATCTATAGTTCTTGCAATGGGAGAAGTGCTTGGCTATGGGTTCAATCTTGTGGTGTCCTTTCCCAGTGGCAGCAGGGGTAGCAAGGCACGTATTGTATTGTTGCCATCGAGGATAAAAAGATGAGGTTTATATCATATTGCTTGTGTTTATCCCTCTACATCATGTCATCTTGCTTAAGGTGTTACTCTGTTCTTATGAACTTAATACTCTAGATGCATGCTGGATAGCGGTCGATGTGTCGAGTAATAGTAGTAGATGAAGAATCATTTCGGTCTACTTGTCACGGACGTGATGCCTATATACAATGATCATGCCTAGATATTCTCATAACTATGCGCTTTTCTATCAATTGCTCGACATTAATTCGTTCACCGACCGTAGAAATCTGCTATTGTGAGAGAAGCCACTAGTGAAACCTATGGCCCCCGGGTCTATCTTTATCATATTAATCTTCCTTCAACTAGTTAATTTCTTTCCCGCTTGCTTTACTTTGCTTTATTTACTTTTTCTCTATACCAAAAAATACCAAAAATATTATCTTATCATATCTATCAGATCTCACTTTTGTAAGTGACTTAGAAGGGATTGACAACCCCTTTTATTGCGTTGGCTGCAAGGTTATTATTTGTTTGTGCAGGTACGAGGGACTCGCGCATGGTATCCTACTGGACTAATACCTTGGTTCTCAAAAACTGAGGGAAATACTTACGCTACTGTGCTGCATCACCCTTTCCTCTTCGAGGGAATACAACGCATGCTCGAGAAGTAGCAAGAAGAATTTCTAGCGCCGTTGCCGGGGAGATCTACGCAAAAGTCATATACCAAGTACTTATCACAAACCCTTATCCCTCGCATTACATTATTTGCCTCTCGTTTTCCTCTCCCCCACTTCACTCTTGTCGTTTTATTCGCCCTTTTTCCGTTCGCTTGCCTCTTGTGTGTTCGTCTTTATTGCGGTTTCTTGCCATCATGTCTGAGATGGGGGAGGATGCCGTTGAAAAGGGTAGTAACGTTGAGGGCAACTTTGCTTTTGTTTATCCTCCGGATGAAACTACCACTTTACATACTAAGAAGTTCCGGGTTGGTAGTGGTAATATTATTGGAAAAGGAGTTCTTCAAGACTTCTTTACTTGTGCTGGTGCTTTACCCATTATGGGTGGATCTATTCTTCATAGAACCAACAGTCTTGCGGATTCCATATCTATGCTTGCATCCTTGCATTCAGAGAATTTTTCTGGAATTTTCCAATATTGAGCATTCTTCTATTAAGCGCGCAGCTATCATCTTTTTGGCTCACGAGTTCAGATTCATAATGAAAGAGGCCAAATAAATCTTTATGCATTATAGGGTAGACGCTGGTCGTCCTCCCATAGAAGCTATCCTATTTAATTAGGAGGACATAATGCGTTTGCAATCTTTAGATCATGTTGCTTTTAATGAAAACCTTAGGAAAAAGGCCCCTACCGATATCTTAGTCGATAGAATTTTTGAATTGAATGATGATTTTTCTATTCAAAACAATGGGTTAGGTTTTTCTCTCGAGCGAAGGCTCGTGAACTTTTGCTAAAAGAATGCTTATAATGATGAATTGGTTGTGCAATATGAAGGGCCAAAGGAGGAACCTATACCTCCTGAGCTTGATATGGGGGACTTTTGTCCTATTAAATTTAGCCCTTTTGATTACTTTTGCTTGCCACAAAGAAAACTTGCTACTGAACGTAGGGAATATGAGATGAGTTTTCAAGATCTACCTTATCATTATGGCAATACGTAGATCTATTCTTGTATCGTGCCTAGCTAGGGGCGTTAAACGATAGCGCTTGTTGGGAGGAAACCCAATTTTATTTTCTTTGTTTTTGCTTCTGTTTAGGAATAAATATTGCATCTAGCTTCTGTTTAGATGTGGTTTTGTGTTTTAATTAGTGTTTGTGCCAAGTAGAACCTAAAAGTGTAGTATATCGACTAGGGGGGGGGGTGAATAGGCGATTTTTGTGAAATGCTTCAAAACGTGGTAGTTTTGAAGACAAACGATAAACTCAAGCCTATTTGTATGCAGCGGAATGTGGACTACACTAGATAAGCCATAGTCATGTATTCAATAAAGTGAAAGCATGAAGACTAATAGCAACTAGGTAGTAGTGATCATACAGGAGGAAGGAATGAAGCCAATCACAACAAGTAGATACTTAGTGAAGACAATCAGATAAGGCAAGCATGCAATGTCTTCACAACACAGAGCAGTAAGTAAAGGGAAGGAAAGGATAGAACCAGTAGCTCGGGGAAGACAGTGATTTGTTAGACCAGTTCGAGTTGCTGTGACAACTGTACGTCTGGTTAGGGAGGCTGAGATTTAAATCAGAAGACCGCGTCTTCACCTTGTTCCCCTTGAGCTAAGAACACCTAGTCCTCGCCCAATCACTCTGGTAAGTCTTCAAGGTAGACTTCCAAACCTTCACAAACTTCATTCATCGGCAATCCACAATTACTCTTGGATGCTCAGAACGCGACGCCTAACCGGCTGGAGGAAACACAGTCCTCAAGTGTAATAAGTCTTCAGGTCACACAGACAGAAAGATTTCAGTGATGCCTAACACTCTTTGGCTCTGGGTGTTTGGGCTTTGTCCTCGCAAGGATTTCTCTCTCAAATGCTTCGGAGGTGGGTTGCTCTCAAATGACAAAAGCCGTGCAATAACTCTAAGCAGCCACCAATTTATGGTGTAGGGGGTGGGCTATTTATAGCCACTAGGCAACCCGACCTGATTTGTCCGAAGTGACCCTGGGTCACTAAGGAACTGACACGTGTTCTAACGGTCAGATTTCAAACACACACGACAACTTTACTTGAGCTCCAAGTAAAGCTGACTCATCCGCCTCTGGATAAGATTTGCTCTCATAGTCTTTGCTCGAAGACATAGGATTTGGTTGAGCATCACTTCAGTCACTCTGACTTAGTTCACTTGGACCCCACTTAACAGTGCGGTGATTCCTATGACTCAACAAAGAAGAAAAGGAAACAGCGACAACTCTACGTCTTCGCTTTTCATAGTCTTCACACAATGTCTTCTCATGTCATAGTCTTCAATATGATTATATTCATATACCACCACTGATATCAATGTCTTCATACATTTTTAGGGGTCATCTCCGGTAGGTTAACCGAATCAATGAGGGACTACTACCTGTGTTATCCTGCAATTCTCACAAACACATTAGTCCCTCAACCAGGTTTGTCGTCAATACTCCAAAACCACTGGGGTGGCACTAGATGCACTTACAATCTCCCCCTTTTTGGTGATTGATGGCAAACTGGTTGAAGTTTTCAACGGGGATAAAGATATGTGAAATTGTAAAGGATAAGGTATTGTCTTCGTAAGTAGCAAAAGGCTCCCCCTGAAGATGTGCATATAGTTGATTTGCCTTTGAATGCAAATGCACATGGCAGGTTGTACTTGTGGAGATCCTCTTCAACTTATGAAGACAATTCATCATGCATAATTGATATGTCGAAGATAATGACATGCACAATGAAAAATGGACGTCTGCAAAAATGACTAAGTGCGGAATATAAGGTAGCAGATGCGGAATTTATCATCGCATTACAGAGTAGCATAAAAAACATAGCAGACGACCATCAGTTTAAGTGTTACAACTCAAAGAACCAAATGTAGCAAAACGAGAGTTGTAAACACTAGGCAAAATTATAAAGCACCCGCCCATATGGACCCGCTTGAAGACTATCAACTCATATGCTTCTCCCCCTTTTGTCAGTAAGGACCAAAAAACGTTTGAAGACATAGAGCCTCTACTCATTCCCAGGTGGAGCAGAAGAGGATGCAGGGTCGGTGTTGTCGTTTGGCGGTGCAGAGGTGGTTGGTGCAGTGTCGATGCGCGCTGAAGTAGGAGGCGGTGAAGTAGCATCATCCTGATCATGTCACCCTGGCGTCAATTGTTGCAGCGGAGGGAGAGTATTCAGAGTCTTTAAGAGATGGAGTTCGACGCATAACGGCAGTCCTTGGAGGAGTGTTGTCAAACTTGAATCTCTTAGTGAAGCCATCGTCTTGAAGATCCGCTTCAGCACTCAGTAAGGTCAAACTCTTCCAAGATCGCCTGCATGTTTCATGAGCAACAAAGGCATTCTTGGTGGCAATATTGCGAATGTGATTGACATCCACTAAGAGGCTCTGCATCTGACGCTTTAACCAGAGGTGATGCTTGTCCTGTTTCTGATGAAGAGCTACAAGAAGCTCTCGGTTGTTCAATACACGAGATCGCTTCTGAGACCTTTGAGCAATGGTGCTTTCAGTGGCTTCGGTTTCAGCGTGTCGAGGTAGACGAGTACGGCCAGCCAGAGGATAGACGCGTGAGACTGCTGGGACCCCTTCAATCTGCTAAGTGAATCTTTGATGATCAGCATTGTGAAGACTAACTGGCTCCTTAGCAGGCTCTTGGTAAATGGCTTCAGCTGACAGATCAACCTCGGGCAAGAAAATCTGATGGTTGCGAGCAGAGGATTGATAAGTGACAGTTGAGTGCAACTTGATGAGGCGCATTATCCAAGGGGCATAAAATTTCAGTCCAAATAGATCAGCTCCAGACGTAGCCATTTGCCTGATGAAGAAATCTTGAGCATTGAAGCTGATGCCATTGAAGATATAGAAGACCAAAGTCTTCATAGTGCCTTCTAGCTTGGCTGATGAAGAATGTCCTTTGACGGGCCATAGAGTACGCCTTATGATGTGATAGATGGTGCGCGGCAGGTAGTCAAGGTCTTCAACAAAGAATTCCTTAGGATATTCAGCATCACTTGGAAAAGGCTTCATCATGCTGAGCGTTTGGCTCATGTTGGGCTGAGGCTTCTGAAAGATGCTCTCCAAGGCTTCAGTGTGCAGTTGGCAGCCAGGTTCATAGAGATCTCCTGGAGTGGGCAGGCCTGTAAGCTCAATGAGATCAAAGGCTTTAGCTTCATGATGCACATTGCCTGTCATCCACTCAAGGACCCATGTCTTCGGATCCCTGCTGTAGCCTCGGATGTGGAGTGTTGCATAGAATTCCAGAAGCAGCTCTTCATTCCAATGCTCTTTATCCAGGACAAAATTGAGGAGGCCAGCATCACGGAAGCAGTCAAGGGCTTCCTCCAAGCAAGGCAGACCAGCAATAGCTTCAGTGTCAAGACGCATATGAGGGAAAATGCGGCCTTGACCATAGAGTACTCTTGAGTAGTAGCTGCGCTGTTGATGGCTCCAGAACCTATCTGATGATATTCTTGGCTTGGAATATGGGTTCTTGGCGCTGTCAAAGAAGGTGTTGTGCGCAGTGAAGCTATTGGCATTGAATGATCCTGAAGATGTTGCAATACCTGGAAGCCTTGGCAGTCTCGGCTTAGGCTTCTGAACTTGTGGCCTATGCGCAACATGATGATCAAACTATGGACGAGCAGCATGTGGTTCAGTTGTAGGTGGCGGAATAAGAATGGGCCACCGGACAGTAACAAGCTGATCATCCCTGTTGTATGCTTGCTCAATGGTGTGTGGCCGTGGAGGCAGAACAGGAGCAGAGGCATTCTCTTCAAGCTGCAGATTGGCTTCAGGTGCAGCATTAGCTTCAGGCATAGCGCTGGCTTCAGGCACAACACTGGCTTCAGGACCAGTAACTTCAGGCGCAGGTTCATCATGCGCCACAGTATCTTCAGGTGCCATAAAAGCTTTAGCCATGACCACGTCATTGGCTTCAGTGTTAGCCTCTGAATTTGTTACCTCCACTTCAGGAGCTGGAGGGTCGGACACGTTCTCCTCGAGAACAGGTGGTGCGGCAGTACTTTCTTCAGCAACTTGGGGTTGTTCTTCTTCTTGTTGGGGTGGTTCTTCTTCGGCTGATGCAGCCGGAATATCTTCAGCCACTTTGGCTTCAGATACCGAGTGGCTTCCAGTATGAGCAGCATCAGATGCAGATGGTTGCTCTACTCCTTCTGGAGTACTTGAGGCAGTGACTTGAGGCCTTGGTCCTTTGCGAAGCCTGCGAAAAGCTGGCGACGCCTGAGGAGATGGAGGTTGTTGTGCCTCAAAGTCTTCGTCTTCAAGTACCATACTGGTGTCTTGAGTTTGCTGGGGAGTGTCTTGGGTTTCCCGTGGGTGATTAGCCCACGAGTCATCCAGAGCAATTGGCGTCAATGGACGACCAATGCTGATGTGTTCGCTGTTCGTGAGAACAGGCGAAGAGTCGATGTTGTACTCGATCTGAGGAAGGACGTCATCATCTTCAACATTGTCGTGAGGACCAATGTCTTCAGCTGCGGTGGGGTCGACAACTTGAACGTCTTCAGCCTCTGTGGGAGCAGGCTCATGAACAGTCAGTCTTCTTTCTCTCTGGGCAGAAGCAGGGCGAGCAACTGAGATTGGCTCGACAAAGATATGCTCTTTGGAAGCAGCCTTATCCTTCTTGGTTTTTCTCTTCTTGGTGGGTGGAGCTTCATCAGTAGATTGCTTATGCTTACGAGCTTCAGCTTCAGCCACCTTAGTCTTCTTGTGCGTTGAAGCGGTTGGAGTTGCCTTAGGCTTCGTGCCAGTCATGCTAGCAGGGAAGACTATGCGAGGCGTTTCTTGCCCAGATGCTTCAGCTTCGGGCACAGGCTGCTTCTTCTTCTTCTTGGCAGCCATTCTTGGATTAATGCCAGGACGCCCAAGTGCCTTGCGCTTTTCAGCTTCATTGAATGCTTGAACACATTTTGCAGCCAAGTCCTTGATGTGCTCACTTGAACCTTTAGCTTCTTCACGCCGCTGGCGAAAGGCTTCCTTGAGCTCTTGCATCATAACCTTGACGTTTTGAACTTCTTGCACGCTGAGCTTGTTCATATGCTTCTTGAACTGAGCTTTTTCATAGTCTATCTTTTGCTTCAGCTCAACAATTCTTTGAGCCAGAGCCAGCTCAGAGGCAATGGCGCCATGAAAGGAGACGCTGAGGCCAACTGGAAGTTGAAGATCATCGAAGCTCAGGTTGGGAGTGTCAAACCATTCATCAATGAAGTTATTGAGCACTTCAACATCAAAGAGCGGAAAATCATTGAAGATTTCAGCATCCTGCTTGCTCTTGATCAATAGCTCCAAAGCATCATCTCCAAGATCTTCATCACTTGAGAGATCAAGGGTATCATTAGCAGTCTTCAGTACTGCATCTGGAGTGAGAGCTGGACTGGGGTTGCGTGTTGGCTTCCTCTTCAGCTGTCTGCTCTTGGAGATTCGATAGTGTTCCTCAGATTGCACACTTGGTGCAGGTGGAGCAGTGGCCAAAGGCTTCACTCTTGAAGCTCTTGGTGGAGTAGCCTTTGAAGCCTTTGATTTCTTCTTCTGGGGCTTCGGTGTTGCAGGTGCTTCTTCAGAGTCATCATCTGCTTCAGGCTGATCTACATCTGCCCCTTGAACCCTTATGTGACTGATGAGGCCCGCTAGGTTGTAGAAGGGCCCAACCAGATTCGGTTCAGCTTCGCATGAGCCATCAGCGCGGGGTGCAGAGGGGCCAGGATTGAAGTCTAATCCCCACAACTTCTTGTTTTCCTTGGCCAAGTTCTTGGCGAATTGAAGATTTCCCTTGAAAAGATTGTCGTCGCGACACTAGAGCAGAGCGCTTGGATCAGCATCAGTAGGCTGTGGCCCTCTAACCATGCAAGGATAGAAGCCTTGAGCAATGGCTTCAACATGAGTCTTGGGGGGAAGATTCTTATAAGTGATATCTCCCCACGGATGCTTGATGGCGTTTTTCTCGGCATACTCTGGGGTCACAAACCTATATTTGAACCATTGTTCAACCCAGTATCTTCGAATCCATTGGATTCGGGTCTTCCTCTGATTGTAATCCTCCTCTGGATCAGTCTTGTATATTTCACTGAGATCAGGAGGCAAATCACGGGAGGTGTTGCCACGGCGCTGTCTGCCACCCTTTCTTACTGTCTTGTCAGTTGTCATTTGCTTCAACCTGAATGGCTTCAAATTGAATGGCTTCAAAACTGGCAAATGCTTCGGTTTGCTGGTTAGACAGGAACTAGCTTCAGGGGAATGAATGTGACGCTGCAAAAACTCTGCAAATGAATGCAGACTATGAGAACCAAGGGATTCTCCCACGGACATGTACCTGTGACAGCATTAGAGATGTGAGGGAAGGGGAAGAGGTCATATGCATTCTCAGAAGTTTTGAAGATTAAAAATAGTTTTGAAGACTTTGACCTCATAGTGCGAAGACATTCACTCATGGGAGTTGGTTCCAGATTTGCACGAATCCACGAATAAGTACAAGTGAGGAATCTAACTATAGTTGAAGCATATGTGAATGTACTAGGCAAGATATGAGATGCAGACTGGATAGATCTATATATCTAAGTAGGAAGAAACCTCTTGTGGGAAAGTAGATGAATCTTTATAGATCTAGAAGATGGTAAAAAGCAAGTTTATTTACCACACGATGAACTGCTTAGACGGGGTAGGAGTTGGATGCCCAGCAGTTTGGTCGTCCGTGCCCTAACTTGGTGACGGAGGACAGCTACGGCGACGGCGGACAGGAAGATGTCCGCGGCCGGCGTGAGGACGGCGTCGACAAAGTTGTGGCAGCGAAGCGCCTCGTCGCCGACGTCGTCGAAAGCTAGCGGAGGCGCTAGGGTTGTTCGAGGTGGAGAGGTGGTGGAAGAAACTTTTGACCGTGATGGGATGTGCATTTATAGGCATGGGAGACGACACAGCGTAATTACTCAGGTGCCCCTGACGGTTCACGTACGAGTGACACGTGGTGGTCATGTAATGCATTGGCAGTTGTCCCATGATCCCACGTACACCACGACTGTCGGAGTAGTCGTTCCGGCTTCTCCGGGTTTCAGGCATAACAGATGGAGCATTAAAATCAGATTTAAAGTTTTGTCTCCGTATCTTCTGCTGACAAGGACGTAGAGAAGATATTCGACTGTTTCAACAGAATGCATATGATTTGGACAGACAGAATGTGAGATGAGAAAGCATAGAGAGGTTAGGGTCCGATCACATTCACTTAGTCCAAAAGATTCAAATAAGAAGACATAGCTATAAGTGAATGCTGTTGAGGACAGAACTCAACTATATATATATATGTCCTATATGAAGATAAACCAAGTGCGAAGACTTTGCAAATGTAACGCCACGAGAAACGCTTCAAACAAGAATTTGGTGGTGGCGTTACCCACCGTATAGGAAGTATTAGACCCAGACACGACGCACAATTATCATGGCACTCCAAAGTCACATTCCATGGTAATGTATTCACACTTAGAATGTAAGTCTTCATTGATTGAAGATATACTTTACTTCGTGTATTGCACATCTAAGTCATCAATATGCATAAGTGTTAGGATGTGTGCCTGATTACAAGACATTTGAGGATTCTAAGATATTTAGCTCACACCGCAACTTGCAAAACCTTTTCTCATCCAAGGGCTTTGTGAAGATATCTGCCAGTTGCTCTTCAGCATTGACGTGTATGATATCAATATCTTCCTTCATAACATGATCTCTGAGAAAGTGATGACGAATTTCAATGTGCTTTGTCTTCGAGTGCTAAACTAGGTTGTTGGCAATCTTGATGGCGCTTTCATTATCACAGTAGAGTGGCACATGCTTCAGATGGACTTCATAGTACTTGAGAGTTTGCTTCATCCATAGAAGCTGAGCGCAGCAAGATCCAGCAGCAATGTATTCAGATTCAGCAGCGAAGAGTGATACACAGTTCTGCTTCTTTGAAGACCAATAAACAAGTGATCGTCCTAGAAAGTGACATGTGCCAGATGTGGACTTACGATGAACTTTGTCACCAGCATAATCAGCATCTGAAAATCCTACTAGATCTAACTCTGAGCCCTTTGGATACCATAATCCTAGAGTTGGGGTGTAAGCCAAATATCGAAGTATTCGCTTCACGGCTAAGTGATGCGACTCCTTTGGTGCCGCTTGATATCGAGCACACATGCAAACACTAAGCATAATATCTGGCCTAGATGCACATAAATAAAGTAAAGAACCAATCATGGAGCGGTATACATGTTGATCAAACTCTTTACCATTGGCGTCGGGATCCAGATGATGTTTAGCAGGCATTGGCGTCGAGTACCCTTTGCAGTCTTGCATTCCAAACTTCTTCAAGCAGTCTTTGAGGTATTTCTCTTGAGATATGAAGATGCCGTTGCTTTGCTGACGAATTTGAAGACCAAGGAAGAACTTCAGCTCACCCATCATAGACATTTGATATTGTTCTTGCATCATGTGACCAAACTCATCTCTGTATTTCTTGTCCGTGCAGCCGAAGATAATGTCATCTACATAGATTTGGCAAACAAATAGCTCACCATCATATGTCTTCATGAAGAGTGTGGGATCTAGGGATCCAGGTTTGAAGCCTTTGCTCTTCAGGAAGTCTTTGAGGGTGTCATACCAAGCACGAGGCGCTTGTTTGAGGCCATACAGTGCCTTGTTGAGCTTGTATACCATATCAGGACGTTTTGGGTCTTCAAAGCCAGGTGGTTGTGCAACATACACTTCTTCTTCAATTCTTCCATTGAGAAAGGCACTCTTTACATCCATTTGATATAGAAGTATGTTGTGATGATTTGCATAGGCTAGCAGTATACGAATAGCTTCAAGTCTAGCCACAGGAGCAAATGTTTCATCGAAGTCAATCCCTTCAACTTGAGTGTATCCTTGAGCAACGAGACGAGCTTTGTTTCTTACCACTTGACCATGCTCATCTTGCTTGTTGCGATAGATCCATTTTGTGCCTATTATGTTGTGCTTTCGAGGATCAGGACGCTTGACAAGTTCCCACACATTGTTCAACTCAAACTGTTGAAGCTCTTCTTGCATTGCATGAATCCATTCAGGCTCCATAAAAGCTTCAGCAACTTTCTTGGGTTCAGATATTGAGACAAAAGCAAAGTGCCCATAGAAATTTGCAAGCTGTGTTGCTCTAGAGCGAGTGAGTGGACCAGGAGCATTTATGCTATCAATTATCTTCTCAACTTGTACTTCATTTGCAACACGAGGATGAGCTGGACGAAGATTTTGCTCTTATTGTGCATTGTCTTCATCAGGGGTATTGTCTTCAGGCTGAGCATTGTCGTCAGGTTGATTTGGAGCAGAGATGATGAGTTCCTCGCCAGGTTATGCTTCAGAAGGCATGATCTCACCAGTTCCCATAAGCTTGATAGATTCATTTGGTGAAGCTTCATCTAGCACATTTGGTAGGGATTCTCTTTGTGATCCATTTGTCTCATGAAACCTCACATCCACAGTTTCAACAGTTTTATAGAGAAAAATGTTGAAGACTCTATAGGAGTGTGAGTCCTTTCCATATCCGAGCATGAAGCCTTCATGAGCTTTGGGTGCAAATTTTGACTTATGATGAGGATCCTTGATCTAGCACTTAGCTCCAAATACTCTGAAGTAGCTTACATCTGGATTCTTTCCAGTGAGGAGTTCATAGGATGTTTTCTTCAAAAGCTTGTGAAGATAAACACGGTTGATGATATGGCATGTAGTATCAATAGCTTCGGGCCAGAATCTTCTTGAGGTTTTGTACTCATCGAGCATTGTTTGAGCCATCTCAATTAGAGTTCTGTTCTTGCGCTCAACGATCCCATTTTGCTGAGGTGTATATGGGGCTGAGAATTCATGAGTGATTCCCATCTCATCCAGATAAAGATCGAGGCCAGTGTTCTTGAATTCAGTGCCATTGTCACTTCTGATATGTTTGATCTTGATGCCATAATTGTTGATGGCACGGTTGGCGAAGCGTGTGAAGACATCTTGCACTTTAGTCTTGTAGAGTATTATGTGTACCCATGTGTATCTTGAGTAATCATCAACAATGACGAAGCCATAGAGACATGCTATGGTTGAGAATGTGGAGTAGTGAGTAGGGCCAAATAAGTCCATGTGAAGCAGCTCGAAGGGTTTGGATGTCGTCATGATTGTCTTCGAGGGGTGCTTGTCTCTAGTCATCTTCCCAGCTTCACAGGCACCACATAGATGATCTTTCTTGAACTTGACTTCCTCGATGCCTATGACATGCTTCTTCTTTGCGAGAGTGTGCAAGTTCCTCATGCCAGCATGTCCTAGCCTCCGATGCCAGAGCCAGCACTCTGAAGCTTTTGCTAGAAGACATACGGCCATTTGTGGTCCAGCTGAGAAATCTACCATATACAGATCACCTTTTCTGTATCCTTCAAATACTAAAGACTTGTCAAATTCCATTAGTACAATGCAACGAAATTTACCAGAGATCACAATCATGTTTAAGTCACAAAGCATTGAGACAGACATTAAGTTGAAGCCAAGAGATTCAACAAGCATGACTTTGTCCATGTGCTGATCTCTTGAGATTGCAACTCTACCTAGACCCAACACCTTGCTTTTACCAGTATCAGCAAATGTGATGTGACTATTATTGGATGGATGTAAAGTTGAGTGCATGAGAAGATTTCGATCACCAGTCATATGATTTGTGCACCCGCTATCCATAATCCATTCTGAAGACTTTGGTGTCACTCCCTACAATGCAGTTAGGAGGATAGGCTTCACCAAAAGCCATTATGAAGCATAAACAATTGATGCATAAGTGGATTATGAAAGCTTTAGATGTAAGTTAGGACTGATAGGAACTTCAGCAAGTGATTTATGGATAGAATGAGCAGTAAGTCATTTTTGGGCATTTGATCTTGTGCCCTACAAGTGTTTTAGGTCCCCAGCAATAACATCAGAAGCCTTTGATTACAGGCTGGAGACCTTTCCCTGCAAGAGAAAGTTAGTTCTTCTTAACCACCCACATCTTCAGGGGTGGCTTAGAAGCAATGAGTCTAAGAGCAGCATCTGAGAATTTTGGCTTTGGGGCCCTAGTAAATAGTCTTGTAGGAGGAGAATAATACTCATAAGAATAGGCAGAAAAGTTCTTTGATTTATGAACATAGCAGTTTGAAGAAACACGCTCATATTAATGGATCTGAGTATGATTTCCCTGCAAAACATCTGTGTTAGGGTGACTCAGGTGAGTCCTTTGTCTGTATGAAGCCTTAGGACCATATGAAGCCTTTGGTCTGGGGTTAGTCTTCATCCCAGGAGGTGTCATGATAGAATTTGCTGGAAGCTTCTCAAGACAACCTTTGGGTACCCAGATCTTCTTCATAGGTGATCCATTCCTGCAGTTAGTACCAATATACCTGGCCAACACTTCACCATTTTGATTCTTAAACAGTTTATAGTTTGCATCAAAGGATTCATCAATGATAACAGGATTAGCACAAGTGAAGCCAGATAAGGTAGATGGATCCACTGAAGGTCCCTTTGCAGCAACCCATGTGGTTTTGGGATACTGCTCAGGCTTCCAGTATGAACCATCGACATTCATTTTCCTGTCAAACCCAACACCCTCTTTCCTAGGGTTTCGGTTCAGTATCTGCTTTTTGAGGACATCACATAGAGTCTGATGCCCTTTGAGGCTTTTGTACATCCCTGTTTCAAGCAAAGTCTTCAACCTAGCATTTTCATCAGCAATAGTAGTGGTTTCCTCAGCAGAGGGGTTAGTGACCACATCAATAGTTGAAGATATTGCAACAGTGGCAGCAGTAGAGCATTCAGCAACAAATATAGCATTATCACGTTTAATGCATTTTAGACATGGTGGTTTGAACTCTTCGTGAGTAGCACTGACATGTTGAGGAAGTAATGAATCATGCTCCTTCTGAAGATCTTCATAACATCCTCTTAACTTTTCATGATCAGACAAGAGAGTGTTATGAAGAATGTGAAGCGTAGTTAATTTAGCCTGAAGTCTTTGAAGACTTTCAGCTAAGTTTTTTGACTGATCCATTTCTTCACCCAACATGTCATTGCTCTTTTTAAGCATTATTGAGCCTTTTCCAGAGCAATTTGTTGTTTATTGGCAAGGGAAGCAAGCTTGACATAGCTGGGTCCAAACTCATCACCAGATTCATCATCGCTGGATTCAGATGAATAGCATTCGGTTACCTTGGCACCTTTTGCCATAAGACATGGTGCAGAATATGATGGTTCTGGATCAAAGGTCATCGTCTTGAGGGATTCCTTGAATTTCTCAAACCCAGAATCATCACGAGTTCGATGACCTTCATAGACTTCAGAGAGACGGTCCCAGATAAGCTTCGCATGATCGAGATGCATGATGTTTCTGAACTGATCTTGAGATAGACAGGAGCAGATGACGTCCTTCGCTGTGAGATTGAGAAGGGTGAACTTGCGAATATCATCAGCTTCTGCCCTCTTGCATAGATCGGTAAGGCCAATCTCAGTGACGGTCCACAGCTCACTGTTGATCGCCATGAGACGTTTCTTCATCATGGCCTTCCACTTGGGATATTCTTGACCATCAAACATGGGGCAGGACACAGTCTTCATTCCTGTGGTCGACATAGCTAAAACTCCAGGTGGTTAAACTGAATCACACAGAAAAAGGGAGTACCTTGCTCTGATACCAATTGAAAGTGCAGTATATCGACTAGAGGGGGGGGGGTGAATAGGCGATTTTTGTGAAATGCTTCAAAACATGGTAGTTTTGAAGACAAACGATAAACTCAAGCCTATTTGTATGCAGCGGAATGTTGACTACACTAGATAAGCCATAGTCATGTATTCAATGAAGTGAAAGCATGAAGACTAATAGCAACTAGGCAGTAGTGATCATACAGGAGGAAGGAATGAAGCCAATCACAACAAGTAGATACTCAGTGAAGACAATCAGATAAGGCAAGCATGCAATGTCTTCACAACATAGAGCAGTAAGTAAAGGGAAGGAAATGATAGAACCAGTAGCTCGGGGAAGACAGTGATTTGTTAGACCAGTTCCAATTGCTGTGACAACTGTACGTCTGGTTAGGGAGGCTGAGATTTAACTCAGAAGACCACGTCTTCACCTTGTTCCCCTTGAGCTAAGAACACCTAGTCCTCGCCCAATCACTCTGGTAAGTCTTCAAGGTAGACTTCCAAACCTTCACAGACTTCGTTCACCGGCAATCCACAATTACTCTTGGATGCTCAGAACGCGACGCCTAACCGGCTGGAGGAAACACAGTCCTCAAGTGTAATAAGTCTTCAGGTCACACAGACAAAAAGACTTCAGTGATGCCTAACACTCTTTGGCTCTGGGTGTTTGGGCTTTGTCCTCGCAAGGATTTCTCTCTCAAATGCTTTGGAGGTGGGTTGCTCTCAACGACAAAAGCCGTGCAATAACTCTAAGCAGCCACCAATTTATGGTGTAGGGGGTGGGCTATTTATAGCCACTAGGCAACCCGACCTGATTTGTCCGAAGTGACCCTGGGTCAATAAGGAACTGACACGTGTTCCAACGGTCAGATTTCAAAAACACACGGCAACTTTACTTGAGCTCCAAGTAAAGCTGACTCATCTGCCTCTGGATAAGATTTGCTCTCATAGTCTTCGCTCGAAGACATAGGATTTTGTTGAGCATCACTTCAGTCACTCTGACTTAGTTCACTTGGACCCCACTTAACAGTGCGGTGGTTCCTATGACTCAACAAAGAAGAAAAGGAAACAGCGACAACTCTACTTCTTCGCTTTCCATAGTCTTCACACAATGTCTTCTCATGTCATAGTCTTCAATATGATTATCTTCATATACCACCACTGATATCAATGTCTTCATACATTTTTAGGGGTCATCACCGGTAGGTTAACCGAATCAATGAGGGACTACTACCTGTGTTATCCTGCAATTCTCACAAACACATTAGTCCCTCAACCAGGTCTGTCGTCAATACTCCAAAACCACTGGGGTGGCACTAGATGCACTTACAGAACCTTTGGGAAGACTTGGGGGTGAAGTTTATGCGATCATGCTGTAAAAAACAGAAACTTTAGCGCTCACGAGATTAGCTACCATTTTTTTACTGGAGAGTGCTTTTTAGTTGATTATTTTTACAGATGATTAATAGACAAATTCCTCACGTCCAACAATTTATTTCAATTTTTTTAGAGTTACATAAGTATTCGAAAGTTACAGATTGCTACAGACTGTTCTGTTTTTGACACATTCTATTTTTCGTGTGTTGTTTGCTTATTTTGATGAATCTATGAGTAGTATCGGGGGGTACGAATCATAGAGAAGTTGGAATATAGTAGGTTTAACACCAATATAAATAAAGAATGAGTTTATTACAGTACCTTTGAGTGGTGGTTTGTTTTCTTATACTAACGGAACTCACGAGATTTTTGGCTAAGTTTTGTGTTGTGAAGTTTTCAAGTTTTTGGGTAAGGATTTGATGGACTATGGAACAAAGAGTGGCAAGAGCCTAAGCTTGGGGATGCCTAAGGCACCTAAATGTAAAATTCAAGGACAAACAAAAGCCTAATCTTGGGGATGCCCCGGGAAGGTATCCCCTCTTTCATCTTCATCTATCGGTAACCTTACTTGAGACTATATTTTTATTCACCACATGATATGTGTTTTGCTTGGAGTGTCATGTATGATATGAGTCTTTGCTTTTTAGTTTACCACAATCATCATTTCTGGACACACTTTTTGAGAGAGATATACATGAATTGGAAATTATTAGAATACTCTATGTGCTTCACTTATACCTTTTGAGCTAGATAGTTTTGCTCTAGTGCTTCACTTATATCTTTTTAGAGCACGGTGGTGGTTTTATTTTATAGAAATTATTGATATCTAATGCTTCACTTATATTATTTCGAGAGTCTCTTTGAACAGCATGGTAATGTGCTTTGGTTATAAATTTAGTCCTAATATGATAGACATCCAAGTTGGGTATAGTAAAAACATTCATAAATAGTGCATTGAATATTATGAGAAGTTTGATGCTTGATGATTGTTTTGAGATATGAGGATGGTGATATTAGAGTCATGCTAGTGGAGTAGTTGTGAATTTGAGAAATACTTGTGTTAAAGTTTGTGATTCCCGTAGCATGCACGTATGGTGAACCGTTGTGTGATGAAGTTGGAGCATGATTTATTTATTGAGTGTCATCCTTTGTGTGGAAGTCGGGATCGCACGATGGTTAACTCCTACCAACCCTTCTCCTAGGAGCATGCGTTGGATACTTTGTTTTGATAACTCGTAGATTTTCGCAATAAGTATATGAGTTCTTTATGACTAATGTTGAGTCCATGGATTATATGTACTCTCACCCTTCCACCATTGCTAGCCTCTTTTGTATCGCGCAACTTTCACCGATACCATACACCTACCATATACCTTCCTCAAAACAGCCACCATACCTACCTATCATGGAATTTCCATAGCCATTCGGAGATATATTGCCATGCGACTGTCCACCGTTCCGTTCATATGAAATGCTTCATCATTGTCATTCACCTAGAGTCATATTTTGTTCTAGCTTCGAGTTGTAAGGAAATAAAAGTGTGATGATCTTCATTACTAGAGCATTGTCCCAGTGAGGAAAGGATGATGGATACTATGATTCCCCCACAAGTCGGGATGAGACTCCGGACAAAAGAGAGAAAAAGGGGGAGAAAACGAAAAAAGGGGAGGCCATAAAAAAGGCCCAAAGAAAAAAAATAAAAAAAAGAAGAAAAAAAGAGAGAAAAAGATAGAAGGGACAATGCTACTATCCTTTTTCCACGCTTGTGCTTCAGAGTAGCACCATGATCTTCATGATAGAGAGTCTCTTATTTTGTCACTTTCATATACTACTGGAAATTTTCATTATAGAACTTGGCTTGTATATTCCAATGATGGGCTTCCTCAAAATGCCCTAGGTCTTTGTGAGCAAGCGAGTTGGATGCACACCCACTTAGTTTCCTTTGTTGAGCTTTCATACACTTATAGGTCTAGTGCATCCGTTGCATGGCAATCCCTACTCACTCACATTGATATCTATTGATGGCCATCTCCATAGCCCATTGATATGCCTAGTTGATGTGAGACTATCTTCCTCCTTTTGTCTTCTCCACAACCACCACTCTATTCCACCTATAGTGCTATATCCATGGCTCACGCTCATGTATTGCGTGAAAGTTGAAAAGTTTGAAAAAATTGAAGTGTGAAACAATTGCTTGGCTGAAACCGGGGTTGTGCATGATTTAAATATTTTTTGTGATGAAAATAGAGCATAACCAGACTATATGATTTTTGTAGGGATAACTTTCTTTGGCCATGTTATTTTGAGAAGACATGATTTCTTTGTTAGTATGCTTGAAGTATTATTACTCTTATTTTAATATTAAACTTTTGTCTTGAATCTTCGGATCTGAACATTCATGCTACAATAAAGAAAATTACATTGAGAATTATGTTGGTTAGCATTCCACATCAAAAATTCTGTTTTTATCATTTACCTACTCGAGGACGAGCAGGAACTAAGCTTGGGGATGCTTGATACGTCTCCAACGTATCTATAATTTTTGATTGTTCCATGCTATTTTATATTCTGTTTTGGATGTTTAGTGGGCTTTATTATACACTTTTATATTATTTTTGGGACTAACCTGCTAACCCAAGGCCCAGTGCAAATTGATGTTTTTTGCCTATTTCAGTGTTTCGCGGAAAAGGAATATCAAACGGAGTCCAAACGGAATGAAACCTTCGGGAGAGTTATTTTCGGAACGATATCAACACAAAAGACTTAGAGTACATGCCAGGAAGCGAGAGAGGCGACCACGAGGGCAGGGGGCGCACCCCGGGGGTAGGCGCGGCCCCCACCCTCGTGTCCCCCCTGTTACTCCCCTAACGTGCCTCTTCAGCCTATATATACTCCCGTACCCTGAAAACATCGGGGAGCACAACGAAACCCTAATTCCACCGTCGTAACCTTCTGTACCCGTGAGATCCCATCTTGGGGCCTATTCCGGAGCTCCACCGGAGGGGGCATCGGTCACGGAGAGCTTCTACATCAACACCATAGCCTCTCCAGTGAGTTGTGAGTAGTTTACCACAGACCTTTGGGTGCATAGTTATTAGCTAGATGGCTTCTTCTCTCTCTTTGGATCTCGATAGAAAGTTCTCCTCGATCTTCGAGGAGATCTATTTGATGTAATCTTTTTGTGGTGTGTTTGTCGAGATTCGACGAATTGTGGGTTTATGATCAAGATTATCTATGAACAATATTGGATTCTTTTCTGAAATATTTTATGCATGATTTAAATATCCTTGCAAGTTTCTTCAAATTATCGGTTTTGTATGGCCTACTAGATATATAGTTCTTGCAATGGGAGAAGTGTTTGGCTTTAGGTTCAATCTTGCGGTGTCTTTTCCCAGTCACAGCAGGGGCAACAAGGCACGTATTGTATTGTTGCCATCGAGGATAAAATTATGGGGTTTATATCATATTGCTTGAGTTTATCCCTCTACATCATGTCATCTAGCTTAAGGCGTTACTCTGTTCTTATTAACTTAATACTCTAGATGCATGCTGGATAGCGGTCGATGTGTGGAGTAATAGTAGTAGATGCAGAATCGTTTCGGTCTACTTGTCACGGACGTGATGCCTATATACAATGATCATGCCTAGATATTCTCATAACTATGCGCTTTTCTATCAATTGCTCGACAGTAATTCGTTCACCCACCGTAGAAATCTGCTATCATGAGAGAAGCCACTAGTGAAACCTATGGCCCCCGGGTCTATCTTTATCATATTAATCTTCCTTCAACTAGTTAATTTCTTTTGCGTTGTTTTACTTTGCTTTATTTACTTTTTCTCTATACCAAAAATACCAAAAATATTATCTTATCATATCTATCAGATCTCACTTTTGTAAGTGACCGAGAAGGGATTGACAATCCCTTTTATCGCGTTGGCTGCAAGGTTCTTATTTCTTTGTGCAGGTACGAGGGACTCGCGCATGGTCTCCTACTGGATTGATACCTTGGTTCTCAAAAACTGAGGGAAATACTTACGCTACTGTGCTGCATCACCCTTTCCTCTTCGAGGGAATACAATACAAGCTCCAGAAGTAGCAGCATGACATCCTTGATAGAGGTATCATTGGATATGGCCACCTTACCTAGGCCAACAAATTTACCCTTAGAGTTGTCAACAAAGGTAACATACTTTCGTGGACCATCATTTCTAGCAAGCTCATCAAACATGTCCTTATCTCCGGTCATATGATCCGTGCATCCACTATCAAGCACCCATTCCTTTCCTCCGGCTGCGTATCCATGAAGATTTGACATAAGACCAAAATGTCTCATTTGTTCATCAAGGTCAAAGTCACTATCATCATCCTCATCATAATAACCATGTTCAACATTGTCTTGAGATAGATCAACACCTAGAGAGAGTAATTTATTAGTTATGTGATCATGACAATGTTCATCTTTATGAATTCTAGTGACTTCCGAGATGATATTGCTAATGATTCCTACATCTCCTTTGGCACGCATAAGGTCACGAAGTTCAAATAAACATTCAACAAATTTGGGATCACTAGAGTTCATCTTATTTAAAGCAATGGACTTTTGAAGGATCACATCTAGATTTTTCAAAGAGTAGTCTGGAAACTGTTCCTCAAGGAATTTCCATATAGTGTAAGCAAATTCGAAAGTAGGCACATACAAGCAAGTCTCTAGGCAATCCTCTACTGATAAGACCAACAGTTCTAAGATTTCGAATCATGTCAAGTTTCTCATTGGAAGTAGGATTTGAAGCATCAATGGGGGGCACACAAGGAGTAACAATATACTTGTTCAAATGATATTCATTGAAGATCTCAAGCATTTCATTTTGCTATTCCTTATAAAATTCTCCATCAAGCATAGGCACTCTATGTCCAATACTCCCAATTGTAGACTCATCCATCTTCCTCCAATGGTGATTAGACCAAAGCAATGGAGACCAAAGCTCTGATACCAATTGAGAGGATCGAAGAAGAGGTGTCCAGGGGGGCTGATTAGACATTCAACAAGAAAAGTAGCCGTTTTTATGATCTTTGAGTTGAAGTGGAATTTGTAGCATAATTTCAAACATTCACAATACATTTCAAGCAAGCATGCCAAGAGTGTATGAGCAGCGGAAAGTAAAGCATGCGAGTTGCAAGAAAGTAAAGGGATGGGATTGGAGTGTGCAAAGGCAATTGGAGACACGGATGTTTTTGGTGTGGTTCCGATAGGTGGTGTTATCATACATCCACGTTGATGGAGACTTCAACCCACGAAGGGTAATGGCTGCGTGAATCCACGAAGGGCTCCACCCACAAAGGGTCCACGAAGAAGAAACCTTGTCTATCCCACCATGGCCGTCGCCCACGAAGGACTTGCCTCACTAGGGTAGATCTTCACGAAGTAGGCAACATCCTTGCCCTTACAAACTCCTTGGTTCAACTCCACAATCTTGTCGGAGGCACCCAAGTGACACCTAACCAATCTAGGAGACACCACTCTCCAAAAGGTAATGGATGGTGTGTTGATGATGAACTCCTTGCTCTTGTGCTTCAAATGATAGTCTCCCCAACACTCAACTCTCTCTCATGGATTTGGACATGTGGTGGAAAGAAGATTTGAGTGGAAAGCAACTTGGGAAGGCTAGAGATCAAGATTCATATGGTAGGATTGGAATATATTGGTCTCAACACATGAGTAGGTGGTTCTCTCTCAGAAAATGAGTAATGGAAGTGTAGGCTTGTTTTGATGTCTCTCTCCACGAATGAAGAGTGGGTAGAGGGGTATATATAGCCTCCACACAAAATCTAACCATTACACACAATTCACTAAACTCGGTGGGACCGAATCATGAAACCCGGTCAGACCAATTCAGTTCAAAATGTGAATGTTAGGCCTTTCAGTGGGACTGATATGATCAGCTCGGTGGGACCGATTTCATTAGGGTTAGGGC
Source organism: Secale cereale (assembly GCA_902687465.1). NCBI lineage: Eukaryota > Viridiplantae > Streptophyta > Magnoliopsida > Poales > Poaceae > Secale > Secale cereale. The sequence continues at coordinate 34,454,431 of LR738714.1, forward strand.
ATAACGTAATCTCGGTGAGACCGATCACATCAACTCAGTGAGACCAATTGCTGTAATAGGCAAACAAAGAGTTGGTCAGGCAAACTCGATGGGACCGATTTGCTCATTTCGGTGAGACCGAAATGTTACGAACGGGAAACAGTGAGTTTGCATTGCGAACTCGGTGAGACCAATTCTCACATCTCGGTTAGATCGAAATGTTTCAAATAGGAAACAAAGAATTTGCAATCCCATCTCGGTGAGACCGAGATCCCTATCGGTGAGGCCGGACTGATTAGGGTTTTGGCAGTGGCTATGTCAAATGAACTCGGTAGCGCTGTATAGATCAAATCGGTGGGGCCAAGTTTGACTTTTAGTTTAGGACATATGTGGATGTGAGAAAGTGGTTGAGGGCTTTGGAGCATATCACTATGCACTTTGAGCAAGTAAGCCATTAATCAACACCTCATCCCCTTTTAATAGTACTGGCTTTTCCTATGGACTCGATGTGATCTTGGATCACTAAAATGAAACTGAAGAGTCTTAATATTTTGCCAATCTTCTATCCTTAGCATCTTGAAGGGGTTCCACATCCTCTTGTCCATGCCACTCCACTGTTAAACACATCTGAAATATACGTGGTAAAGGTATTAGTCCAATAAGAGATATATTGACATTAATTACCAAAATCACCCAGGGAGCACTTGTGCTTTCAATTGTGCAACTCCCAGATACCATAGGAATGCTTTGGGTGTATCAAACGTCATAACGTAACTGGGTGACTATAAAGGTGCACTACAGGTATCTCTGAAAGTGTCTGTTGGGTTGGCACAAATCGAGACTGGGATTTGTCACTCCGTATGACGAAGAGGTATCTTTGGGCCCACTCGGTAATGCTTCATCATGAGCTCAATGTGACTAAGGAGTTGGTCGTGGATCATGTGTTACGAAATGAGTAAAGAGACTTGCCGGTAACGTGATTGAACAAGGTATGGGGATACCTACGATCGAATCTCGGGCAAGTAACATACCGATGGACAAAGGGAAATGTATATGTCATTGATTGAATCCCCGACATCGTGGTTCATCTGATGAGATCATCGTGGAACATGTGGGAGACAATATGGGTATCCAGGCCCCGCTATTGTTTATTGGTCGGAGAGGTGTCTCGGTCATGTCTGCATGGTTCCCGAACCCGTAGGGTCTACACACTTTAGAGTTGTAATGGGAATTGTATGTGGTTACCGAAAGTTGTTCTCAGTCTCGGATGAGATCCAGGACATCACGAGGAGTTCCGGAATGGTCAGGAGGTAAATATTTATATATGGGAAGTCCTATTTTTGCCACCGGAAAATGTTCAGGATTTTTCGGTATTGTACCGGGAAGGTTTTAGAAGGTTCCGGAGTGGGGCCCACCTGCATGGGGGGACCCACATGAACGTGGATAGTGGGTGCAAGGCCCCACACCCCTGGTCAAGGCGCACCAAGATCCGCCGTTAGAAGGAATAAGATCATATCCCGAAGGGATAAGATCAAGATCCCTAAAATGGGGGGATAACAATCAGTGGGGAAGGGAAAGGATGGGATATCTTTCCTCCCACCTTTGCCAACGCCCCAATGGACTTGGAGGGCAAGAAAACAGCCCCCTCCACCCCTATATATAGTGGGGAGGTGCATGGGAGCTGAACCCCTTGCCCCTGGCACAGCCCTCCCTCCTCCTACACCTCATCCTCCTCCGTAGTGCTTGGCGAAGCCCTTCCGGAGAACCACAAGCTCCATCACCATGCCATCGTGATGCCGGAGCTCTCCCTCAACTTCTCCTCTTCCCTTGCTGGATCAAGAAGGAGGAGACGTCCCCGGGTTGTACGTGTGTTTAACGCGGAGGTGTCATCAGTTCGGCGCTTGGATCGGATCTTTCGTGATTTGAATCGCCGCGAGTACGACTCCATCAACCGTGTTCTTGTAATGCTTACGCGTAGCGATCTTCAAGGGTATGAAGATGCACTCCCTCCTTCTTGTTGATTGCTTCTCCTAGATTGATCTTGGTGACACGCGGGATTTTTGTTTGAATTATTACTATATTCCCCAACAAACTCATCACACACGGGTTAAGCTATCTGAATTGTTTGTGAAGTTCACATATCATACACAGTTCTGAATAAGGGACCGTGTCTGATGCCACTTTGCGCGCTAGTTTTTTCGCTGAAGCGATTCCAAATTTTCGGTTTTCACGGAAATATCTACCTCCCCACCCCCTCCCCCTTACCAAAAGCCACATTTCCCCTGTTTCAGCCTTCCATTCCAAGTTGAAACCTTCACTCCTTGCTTGCAGCGTTGCCTCCTTGTCGGCGACCCTCATTCACGCTGCTCGGCCTCATCTATCCAGGCAGGTAATCCACACCTGACCCCCATCCTCCTCCTCCTTCCACTTCCGACATGCCCCGACCACCGGCGCAATACCTTCCAGCCAAATCACCGACCCCTCCACCAAATAAGCGCCGCCCTAAGCCATGGTGCACGCAGTATAGCCAGGATCTCAAGGAGCATTTGGCGGTGGAGAAGCAAATCGTGGCCGCACCGTGGATGAGGTCGCGATGGCTACCATTCGTGCCGACCCCCAGATCTTGGAGGAGTACCTCGACATCGAGGCCACCATCGACGCCTCGCGCGTCGACACTGCGACGCGGTTGGCTGCTTTAAACGATAGTTTGTGTCGTTTTCTCGAGGTCACCCTCGGTTCCTTCGACGAAGACTACGAGGTGTTTTCTGAGCGTGCACGTGCTTACCTCATCAAGAGAGCCAACATGTTGGTGCTCGGAGCGGCTTAGGCAACTCACCGCTACGACGAGGGCACCCACGATGCGGAGGCCTCGCCCTCTTCCATGTCCAAGGAGCCAATCGTCATCGATATCTCCGACAATGAAGAGTAGCTTGTCTTATTAGCTCACTATAAGGACCCATGTTCAGTTTCCTAGCTACTGCCTTTCCTTAACAAATTCCAGTAAATTGTGCTATCTACTTTTACCATGCAATCTTCTACTCTAGTGTATATGTTATATGTGTCGTGCTATGTGGTGTTTAGTTAACTGTTTGGTTCAATTCTGCAAATGTGATGTTCAATTCTTCAGGGTGTAATTTTCCAAGTTGTCAAGCGTGCTTGGTTTGGTTAACCATCTTATCTTCTATTAGGAGTATCTTATATTGTGTAATGTGGTGCTCAGTTAACGTTTGGTTCATTTATTGTGGTGTTTAGTTGACTGTCTGGTTCAATTCTGCAATGCGATGTTCAATTGTTGTCAGGCTCATTTCTGAGAAATAAATCACAGAATAGCCTTAAGTCACACTAGCTCCCAAGCACAGCCAGTGGACAACCTTGATATAGATAACCAGTACAATAATATTACACAGGGTTGAGTCAGGGTGACTCAATAGTTTATTACAACATTTCAACGTACTAGGCGGGTGGAATATGACAGTGGGTAGTGGAACTCAACACTGAAATACTAGCATAGGGTCAAGCGTCAGTGTGAGGCTTGACTAATTTATTGGTGTGGCGGAAGCTTGACGGATGGTACAAGTGATAGACTCCAAGACACAGGTGTGCTGACTGGAAACCTTCTAAGCGTCGGCCTCGCTAGCGCAATTCTCCTCCAACGGTTCGTCCTCCTCCAAGTCTGGCCAAGTAAATAGCCAGGGACAAGCCAGTGAGTACTTTGAATGTACTCGCAAACATTATGAACATAAGGTATACTAAAACGAAAGCCATGATGAAATACTATATGCATGCAACAAATATCAAGACTTGGCATGATGAAACATGGTTAGTTCAAAATAAATATTGGTCACTATATTATAAAAATAAAATAAAAGGAATGCCAGTCGGATATCAAGCGACATCACGGTAGGACTTGAAAAGAAATGCCAGTTGGGTATCCACAAGAGTAGTGGCGAGATAAACCGCCTGACACTCGAGGGACGCCTCAAAAGGACTTTAAAAGAAATGCCAGTGGGTGTCCACAAGAGCAGTGGCGAGATAAACCGCCTGACACTCGAGGGACGCCTCAAAAGGACTTTAAAAGAAATGCCAGTGGGTGTCCACAAGAGTAGTGGCGAGATAAACCGCCTGACACTCGAGGGACGCCTCAAAAGGACTTTAAAAGAAAAGCGAGTGTCCGGGGTAGTCTAGCCAGCCCCTGAGACATTCTCGAAGGTAATAATAAAGTCACAAGGTTAGTCCATAAACATAATATTCACCATAAATAAATTTATGATAATATACTGACTGTGACAAAGAAAAAGTCCTGCAAACATAACATGCTCAAGTAGTTTATTTTCCTCCAGAGACTGACACCGAGACCGATACTTGACCCACCCAACTAAATCCTTGACCGTGGACGCGGCTATTCGAATAGATATAACTCTGCAGAGGGTGTACTCTTTACCCACGCGTATGGGCTTTCCTTAGCCAGTACCGTGTACTGACTAATACCCAATTCGGACTTTAGGTTGAAAACACGCCTGACGCATACACACCGACCGGATGCCAGGACTCACCCAAAGCATCGCTCCAGAAACCTTAAGTCAGGGAGGCTACAACCTCCGAAAAGCATGGGATCACTATTAAACGCGCGGATTACAAGGGGTGCCCCCCTCTCGGCTACAACCGGAAACACCCATGCCCCTGACCCGATGACAGGCTACAACCTTCATCGTAGTATCTGTGTGGCGTGCACCCGTACAGGGGTTATCAACTTACTAGGCCGTACCTTCCTTTCGGAAGGACCCGTGGCAGCACGGTGTACAGCTAGGTGTATAGAGCAAGACTCGATCTAGGCAGACTCAGGAGGTATTGTCAAAATAACACCAGTGTTCTTCATCAGTACCACATGACACCACTGTGTCACAAAGGACCATGCCTACTAGCATGTCCCAACCAGCAGCAGCATCTCTGCCCTCACGTAACCATTTGTATGCCAGACAAGCTAGTGTGACATGCAAGCCAAGGTAAAGCAAACATGACATGACCATGCATGCACATATGATATAACATGCAACGTATATGATGCACTACCATTTTATGTAACCATGCAAGGAAGCAACACCATAACTCAAGTTCAATAATGCTTGCCTTGTCCAAAGTAATCAGGAGAAAACCCTTCAGAAATCCCAGCAAAAGTTCCTTCTTCTTTTTCTGAAAAATTCAAATTTGAATTCGAATAAGACAATAAACACAGAACAGGAAAAGTTCTCAAAATATTTTTAAATAAATCTTAAAATAAACTAGAGCAGAAAAGAAAATTTTAGCAAAAAGAATCAACTCATTTGGATTTATATTTTAAAAGTTATTAGCTTTTCAAAACCAGGGGTTTTTCTGTAAAACAGAAATCCCTGAGTTGTTTTAAAAGAAAACGTTTCGGATACGAGTGCGTCTTCTAGAGTAGAAGACGTAAAGCGCAGAGTGCGCTTCCACTTAAAACGGAAACAGAGAGAGAGAGAGCTGACGGGTGGGGGCCACCCGTCAGGTTTAAAATCTGAACGCGCTCGCGCGCGAGTACAGAGAAGCGGCGGCGATCGCCGGCGACGATCGCCGGGGTCTCAGGGCCCGGCGCTAGTCGCAAAGTGACCAGCGTGGACTTCCGCATCCAGGGGTGGTGGAGGTGGCCACCGGCGGTCACCTGAACGGCGGTGAGCTCGTCGCCGGCGGACGGAGATTCGGGTGAGGTTGTGGCTCGTCGGAGAGGGCTCGGAGAGGTAAATTGATCTAGGGATTCGGCATGGTGGTGGAAAAGAGGAAGGTTGACGGAGTTTGGGCTGCTCTGGTGGTGTACGTGCTCGGTTCGGTTCGAGGACAGAGGCGGCGGAGCGGTGGCCGGAGAGGTAGAAGGTGACTCCCTCGGGGCCTGGTGGGTGGTCAGGAGGGAGTGTGGGTGGTGGTGGAGGCGAGTGCTAGCGCTAGAGGGGCTCGGGGACCCTTTTTATAGGCGGTTCGAGGAAGGCCGAAGCGGGCGGAGCTCGCCGGAGTAAATGAACTCGCCGGGGTAGGTTCTGGCCGGTGGACTGGGGCGACGGAGCATTCAAGAGGCCGGTGGAGTTCGCTCGACGCCTCCGTTTGGACGGGCTCGCGCCTGCTTGACACGTATGTGATGTACTGTCCGCACGGGCGCGGCGGAGCGGCCGGCTCCGGCGACTGTCAAACGGGCCCCGTGCGGCGTGGCCGGTGTGTCCTTTGCGCGTAGAGGCGAAGGAAGACGACGCGTGTGCTGGGAGGTAGGTATGAGCGCTGAAGTGGAGTAAAGAAGCGATTGATGGCCGAGGCGTTCCGCTCGGCTCCGCCGTGGACGAGCCCGGGGAGGCTGCACCGGCCCGGTGCCATCTCACCGGAGTGGAGTGGCTGGGCGCTGGGCCAGGGGAAGCTGCGGTAATGAAAGCGAGCATCGACGCCGTGCGGGAGAGGAAGATGGTGGACGCACGGCATCGCTGTCCCTGTCGGCTGAAGATGAAATTCAGTTAACTGAATTTCATTCAGTTTTGAACAGTGCCTGCCAACTGTTTGATGAATTGCTTTGGGGTGTTAATCATCTAGGTTGATCATGGGGCTTTCTGTGGTGATGTGTGGATACTCAAAAATGAGTTTGCCAGAAGGACAAGTATTTTGGTGAAGTTTGAGAATGGTTTGGGGCAGAAATATGATTTCTGGACCAAATTTGAAATGAACAGAATTTGAAATATTTGAACTGTGGAACCAAATGTTTTTGGAGAAATGGGTTGAGGGTACCATATATATGTAGGAATAATTTTGGTAGAGGCAGAAGAGTCATAGAAAATATAGTTCCTTTGTAAATGTCAAGAAACTATGATTAATTCAAATTCCACTTTTGGAATTTAGAATATATAGAAGGAATATTTTTTTGTGGAGTAGGAAGGAGTTAAATAATACCACAGAAGGTGTGCATGACTTGAGAGGAAAAAATTTTGGAGTGACAGAAAATATTTGGAGAAGTTTTATGGTAATAGAAGGAGTGAAAAGGATTTTTGCCTTTGAAAATAAATAGCTAAAACCAAAGATTCCTTAGAGAGAAAAGTTTTGAAAACCTCCAAAACCATTAAATCAAATAAGTCCACCCTTCAAACAGAACCCTCCAAGAAAATTTTTAAATCTTAGCTAAAATTTTGAAAAGTTTTTAAAATTCCAAATAAATATTTTTGGGATGTGACAATTGTTGTGGGTGCATTCTGTTATTGCATACGATGTGTGAAATAAATCGAATTTGGCTATACTAAATCACTGTTCAAGAAATCTTCCGATTCTACGATTTATCGTCCGATTTATCGCTACTCTTGGGGTGACCGATAAGATTATGCCTTATCTTGATCATTTATCGCTATGTACGATTTATCGCTATGACAAGCGATTTATCGGGAATCTACCGATAAATCGGGCCTATTCACAACACTATGTTTGCAAAAACTATGTTTATTTGTGTTTTGTGGACCTTGTTACGCAATATGTACTGTTTTCCTATTTTGTTTCTCATTATACCAGGATTCAAAGGCTAGGAATCAAGGTAACACTTCTGCCCAATATTGTTTTGATGTTGAGTATAGCATGTTTTAGTGTTGGGAACATGAGATTTGAATAAAATGGCCGATTAATAGTCGACCGATAAAATCGATTAATCGACCGATTTCCGATTAATCTCTAATCACTAGCAGGCCGAGACGATAACGATAAGTGATATCCTCAACATTGATACATGAGAAACAAATACAATTGCTATATTTCCAAGTTGTTAAGCATGCTTGGTTTGTTTAACTCTCCGGCCTTCTATTAGGAGTATGTTATATTGTGCAATGTGGTTGCCTGTTAACGTTTAGTTCATTTGCTGTGGTGTTTAGTTAACTGCTTGGTTCAATTCTCCAATGCGATGTTCAATTGTTGTGGGTGCATTCTGTTATTGTATACCATGTGAGAACTAAATCGAATTTGGTTGTACAAAATACATGAGAAACACATACAATTGCTATATTTCTAAGTTGTTAAGCATGCTTGGTTTGTTTAACTCTCTAATCTTCTATTAGGAGTATGTTATATTGTGCAATGTGGTGCTCAGTTAACGTTTGGTTCATTTGTTGTGGTGTTTAGTTAACTGCTTGGTTCAATTCTGCGATGCGATGTTCAATTGTTGTAGGTGCATTTTGTTATTGTATACCATGTGAGAAATAAATCGAATTTGGTTGTACTAAATACATGAGAAACAAATACAATTGCTATATTTCCAAGTTGTTAAGCATGCTTGGTTTGGTTAACTGTCTGATCTTCTATTAGGAGTATGTTATATTGTGCAATGTGATGCTCCGTTAACATTTGGTTCATTTGTTGTGGTGTTTAGTTAACTGCATGTGCATGGTCTGTTGTCAAATAGCACATTATTGTGCAATTGCAGGAACCATTGTAATATTTAGTTTTTTAACAATTTGGTCTTGCACATGTAGGTCCAGCTGCCAGAGGTTTTGACCTACTGTTCGACCCTTTTTGCATATGGGGAAATGAGTTGTCCATGAATATCAATCAAGTCAAGAAACTCAGAAAGATTGTTTGGATAAAGAAATTAGCACCAAAAAACAACAAAATCTTTGTGTGCACAATGAAGAAGACATCAGTTCACTACAAGATGGTACTAACTATTATACCTTGACTTTTTTATTCCTTTGCCCCATTTCCAATATAGAGAAGATATTTATGCACATCCTTGTTTTCAAGCCTTTCCAAAGCAGTTAACTGATGATTACCTCTCAAACCACCTCTATGGTCAGGAGGCGACGAAAGTTTTCATACAACACCCCCGGTTCAATATTGAAGTGTTCCTGAAGAGGACCAAAGATGGACGGTCAATCATACACAAGCACTGGCCTAAAGTTGCAAAGACCTTCAACATGAATGAAGGCTCAATATTCGCCTTCCGCTTCAGCAGTTTTCCAGATGAGATGCATCTGTCTATGTACCGTCTATGATGCTAATTTCGAAAGGTTGTACATGTTGCATGTGAAACTTGGTGCTGGTGCAGTTGTGTAATGGGGTAGCTGAGTGCTGAAGCTATATCATGTTGTACTCTGATGTATTTCAATTATGAAATCCTGCTTCCTTAATATGGAAATGAAATATATTGTGTCCTTAATATGAAATTCAATTGGATTAATAAATGGATTGTTAATAATAGGGCAATTAGCCTGCTAATTGGGTTTTGCTATTACAAACGATTATTGAGAAAATACCGTGGGCGATGACCTCAGGTAACGCACACAATTTCTAGGAATAAACCGTGTTGGATCAATGAACAATCGCACTCGACATCCTCTTGAAAACTGTTTGCGATAGGCCACCTTGCGCAAATGTTTAGCACAAAAAAACTGTGTGTGATGCATAGCCTTTGCCACACAGTTTCTTCTACGCACTGTGTGTGATGCATTCATTAATGCAAACAATAAAATTGTTAATATCGTGTGCAATGACAACGCTATCACAAACGACTTAACGGGGAAAATTGTGTGTGATGTACCTATGAATGGAAACATTTTCCTTGGAGCGACTGTGTGGGATGTACATACGAATGGAAACGTTTAGTGGGGACTGACTGTGTGGGATGTACTTGCGACCGGAAACAATTTCACATGTATAGTTGCATTTTCTAGCTCTACTGTACATATTACCGCATTTGAGCGCTCACCAGTCGCACACGACCTCATTTTGGTGAGCGTGTGTGCTAGGAGGGCATATCCCCGACGGTTTCTGGGTCGTGCGGGAAGGACCCCCCTATCGCCCACACTCACTTGGCAACGGTTCCAAATGCCGTCGCGGAAAGGGGTTAAAACCCGTTTGTATAGCACTGACGCGTACCACTGACACTCTCTCTCCTGAGGTGTCTTTCTCGCACACATGCTCTTGATATCACCCTCCCTCCCTCTCGCAGCCATTTATGACTGTTTTCACTAACCTTTATCAGAAGCACTCTTCCTCTCACACGCATACGCAGACACAATCCCCATCGACCCTTTCTCCATACATAGACCTGCCTACGTGTCTCCCACACGCACATTATATTTAGGCATCTCTCGCTTGCATTGTCTCCACCTCTCTTCCTAATTGACGAATATGATTCCAGCAGAGCATTCTATAGGATGCTCCTTAAAGTTAGGTTGGATGAATGGTAATATCATAGACAAGGGGTTACCCTAGTCCGAGGATCTAGGGTTACAAATCCTAGCCAACTTTGTTAGTGGACACAGAGTCCTTCATGACTCTCGTATCTTTGTCTTGTATGGTGAGTCCATGGGTATCCCTAAATGTGTCACAGGTCGACCAATGTGGCGCAGGACAGAACCGACCCAAGGGCCTCACCTCGGTCCACCGTACCTCACGCGGTGACACACCATCTGCCCCTAGCTCTAGTTACCTTCTCACACACACACACTTACCAACATGGACACAACAACAACAAAATCTCCTCATGCCTCTATATATCCCCTCCCCCTTGCATGTACAAAATCAAGGGCATCCCTCGCCGTGATATCTTATCCGTCTCGCTCGCTCTCTCTAGACCTCTCTAATTTCTCGTGCTATCTCTCCCACGTCGCCCCCCTGTCTGTCAGGATCGGATTTTCGGGATATTAATTTCCCAAAAGCGGACCTTGTGCTCACCAGCCCCAGGATTACTGTTAGCTGATGAGGCACCAACTTGTTACAGGAATTCCAAGCAAAATACAAGATATGTAGTACAAGACCATTCTGGCCTATGAGTACAACACATGGTCTCTAGTGGCTGATGGCGGAAAAGGTTCGTGGTTCATCGGTGACTATGGGACTCCATTTCCCACAGGAACAGCTGACCAGGTTAACTCCTATCTTCGCGAGGCTGCTATCTCCATATACGTAGATTCCGGGGCTGTCGTCGCGTCGCTCCTTCCCATGCAAGGAATCTGGCCAAGACAATAGCCAGGGACAAGCCAGTGAGTACTTTGAATGTACTCGCAAACATTATGAACATGGGTGAGATGTAATCATGCTAGAGAATAAATGATGATCACCATGATAATAATGATACGACAGTCCATAAGGCAAACATGTCATTTGTATAAAAAAAGGCATATGCAATCAGAGGGTGATAATAAAATAAAAAGCGATCATGCCACAGTCGGGCGTCTGAGCGACACCACAGAGAGGGCTTATAAATAGAGGAAGTAACAAGCATGCCACAGTCGGGCGTCTGAGCGACACCGCAGAAAGGGCTTATAAGGAAAATAAATAACAAGCATGCCACAGTCGGGCATCTGAGCGACACCACAGAAAGGGCTTATAAGTAAAAGTGGATGAATATCCGGGAGGTAGAACCGTCCCAAGGATACTCATTAATCCAAGGAAAACAAATGGTTAGTCCACAATATTAATCATAATCACCATATATCACATATCATACTCAATGTTCTGGTTTTAGTAGTTTCTCCTCCGAAGACCAACACTAAGACCGACACTCGACCCATCCTAGACTGTAGTCCTTAACCATGGACACGGCTATTCGAATAGATTTTTATATCTCTGCAGAGGGTGTACTCTTTACCCACGAGTGACGGATTCCTTTAGTCCATTTGAGCTAATTCCATCTACGGTCTTTTAGTCGAAAACCCGCCTGACTTGCACACACCAGCTTAACTTACCAGTGTCTGGAATCACCCATGACACTTGTTAAGCAAACTCTGAGTGGGGAGGCTACAACCTCGCGTAGCATGGGATCACATTTCTTTTGCATGCTCTAAGGGGTGCCCCCCTCTCGGTCCCAACCGGAAACACCCATGCCCCCGGACCAGGTGGCCTGCCTACCGGTTGCAACCGGTATCTTCCATCCTGGCCTCTCTGTACGGTGTGTGCTAGAACAAGGGTTAACACTTACTGAACCGTACCCTACCTATGGCAGGGACAAGTGGTAGCACAAACAAGTATGGGGGTTGCTGGAACAAGACTCGATCTAGGTCGACTTAGGAGGTTTCAGCTTTACTTGTCGGATTAGTCAAAACCAATATATTTCGCAACGATAGTCGGAACACCATCCGTCATGCCTTACCAAGCCGTACCGGATTCCACCGTCCCGATGGGGAGCTAGTGACAAGCCCACGTCTACACAAGACCGCGACTTTCACAACTTCTTTCCGTTGGGTATGAAAGGCATACGGAGGGGATCACCGTCATGCAAACAAATTATTCTCAGCAAGAGTTTTACCTCATGCTCCCATGGGTGTGATCATATCACCACATAGGAAATAAAAATGAATGCTTTCATATAAACACAAACGTGTCAACAACAATGGTATGCGTTAAACCAGGGTTCAAAATGCTTGCCTTCAAGTAGAGGGCAGGAGGAATGCATTCCAATACTTTTTGGAAGTTTCTCCCTCTTCAAAAATCCTATTTGAAATAATACGAAATCAATACATAGACTTAAAACACCCCAAAAAAGTTGTCTGGAAATTTTTCATATAAATATGAAAATAAACTAGACAATATTTGGGGAACAACAGAAAAAGAATCAAGTCATTTGGTTTTATATTTAAACAGATATTGCCAGTCAAAGTTTAGTCAATTCTGTTTTTAGAATAAAAACAGAAATAGGAAAACGTTTCGGTAGGAATACGTCTTCGGAGTAGGGGAGACGTTCTCTGGGATTTGCGCCTCCAGTTATGCGCGCATGGGCTGGCGCTGGCTCGCTGACCAAAGGGGCCCGGGGGCCCACTGGTCAGGTTTGACCAGTCGCCCCCGCCTCCTTCTTCCTCTGGCCGAACGGAGGCGCGGCTCCGGCGATCAACGCCGGCGAACGGTGGCTCCTCGAGGGCGTCCGAGTGCAGGGATGGATCCGCCAGACTGGGGCGGACCTCCCGGTGGTCGAGGGGGCGACGAAGGTGGAGGGGAACGCCGGTGACGAGCTTCGCGGCAGACGGCAGCCTCGGGTGGAATTGGGGTTTCGTCGTATGGTGGTTCTCGAGCTTGTTTGAGACGTTGGGCGGCTCCGCAAGGTCATAGGGAGTCGAACTGCGACGCTGGCTGGAAGGGAGGGGCTCGGGCTGCGACGTATTGAACTGGAGTGCGGCGGCGGCTGTACTCGCCGGAGTTGGAGAAGAAAACCTCCTCGAGGCAATTGGTTGCTATGGGGGCGCTCTTTGGGATGGCTAGGGTTTGTCTAAGACTGCAGAGGGGCTCGAAGCATCCTTAAATAGGCGGGCGATGGCGGTTCCGCGGCGGCCGTGGGTAAGGACGCCGGCGACCGACATTCTGTAGTTTAGGGCGACGTGGCGGCGACGTACGCTAGGGGACGAGCTTGCTGACGAACTGGAGCTGTTCTAGAGGGCAGGTGGCGAGCGCTGGTGGCCTGGTTCGCTCTGTCCATGGCAGGAGCTGCTGGGGCTGCCCGCTAGCTGCCGCGACCGATCTGACAGTGGCCCTGTGGAGCTCCAGAGCTGTCCCTGCGGCGAGGGGAAAAGGTGGCGTGCTGTCAGTGCGAGGGGAACGGCCAGAACGGGCGCGGGGCATCGGCAGAGGGACGCGGCGGCTCGGTGCGCGCGCGTGCAAAACGTGCGCTCTGGGCGCGCCTAGCGCACGCACGTGAGCCGCTCGACGAAATGCCAATGCTAGCTACAGGGTTTGGATGAAGCTGGGATTTAGCAGGCCTGGTTTAGGTGCTTAAGGGAGATCAGTGGACATGACATCATGCACTGAGGGCCAAGTTCACAGTGTAAGGCAAAACTCATGCCAAAACTGGCCATGCACACCAAGTGCTCGACAGAATGCCATGGGCATGTGGGCATTTCTTCTGGTGGGCAAAATCTCCAGATCAGAGTCTCTCTAGGTGGAAGTGATGATGGCAAAGCTAGTTGAGCAAAACTAGAATCTTGCTAGTGCAAGTTTTGCAAATCTTTAGTTCTGGACAGAGAGAGAAGGGCATTGTTTCATGAACAAAAATTATCCCAATGGGTCCACTCTTCTGGACTTAAGGGTTTTGCAAGATGGGCTATAAGCAGGAGGAAGCTCAAGAGCACTGGAGCAAAATAAACTAGGGTTGCAGTGCAAAATGCCAAACTGGACCAGAATAGAAAAGAGGTTGATTCACTCAAATTTTCCAAAGGACCTAAATGGGTTTTTGCATAAAGTTGAATAACATACTCCTATGAACATCCCATAATTTTGGTGGAAGCATTAGGGAAATATTTAATGGGGTTGTAGTGCAAAACTGCCTACTGGACCAGATTGGAAATCATGGTGTGGAGCTCAAATTATTTAATGAAATAAGAATATTCTTGCATAAAAGTGATCTAACAACATCACATGACATCTCCAAATTTTGGTTGGAATTTTAGATAAACCTATCAAAGGGTTGTAGTTCAATATGAGGCCTTATCTTAAGGGGATACCATTTTTAGAGTGAAGGATATTAGGGAGATTATTATATAATTAATCTTTTATTGATGACAGAAAAGTTTCATTAAGAGAGCAAGGGAGTCCAACAAGAAATGGAAAGCTATCACTTGAGGTAAAAACTCCAACATAAAAGGAAAATAAGGTCCTGAAATCAAACGAGGAATCTAGCAACTTGAAAATTTTAAACTCCTGGCAAAATTTTAATTAATAAAACATTTTTAAATTTTTGGGGGTGTTACACCGTCGGCCCCTCTATCCATGCCTCTTTCCAATACATACACATACCCTCACTAGACCCTGCCAAATACGTCACCTACACATTCACACATGTTACATCTTTACACGTACCCCATTGATCTAAAAAGCCCTCTCTTCATGTTACTTCGCATAGAGCATTCCTTTTGAATAAAACCGCACAAAGTGTGGCCAAAATTTTATTTTAGAATTTGTACATATATACAACATTACAAAGTTATATGAGTATGAAAATTAGTTTGCATTGCATGGTGCACCCAATGATATTTATTCCACCATGTGAATTTGTATATTTTTATACTATATATAAAGTTAGTCATAATAAAGAGAAACAAAGAGCATCTCTCTCCATCGCACACACGCCCTCTACGCCCCTTTCACGTACGTGCACAAACTATCTCTAGGTCCTCTAAAAGTACGCCCCAACACATTCATGAATTTTTCATCTTTCTCTCGCGATATATAGAGTGACGATCATTGTATTTGAAGCAAAAGCACTATATGTACATTGGACTTCAAAATCCACTCATTACGGTCACCATTAACGTTTTGTGGTTATTATACAGTCACGGGCTCATCGTATAGCTCTGTATTTGTTCAAGACACCACTAGTTGACCAGTTAAACGCTCTACGTGGCACCTCTAGTGTTGCATCATATTATATCACTACCATTGGGCCCACTTGTTGGCGTGTATAGGAATGAAAACAAATGATAAAAAATATTGGACGGTGGTTCGAAGTCATGACCGCGGGCACAACAGACAACGTGGCATTGTATTGGTATGCTGAGCCATCTATTTTTAACAAACAGGAGTTGGTGTGGTAATTGTACACACACGCACGCATGCACACAAACTGCATGCACGCAACACTCACACATACACACGCAACCACGCACGCACGCTACACTCACATGCACACACGCACGCATGCACATGAACTGCATGGACACAACACTCACACGTACACGGTACACACGCAGTCACGCACGCATGCTACACTCACACGCACACACGCATGCATGACAGCTGGGACCCACAATGACCGTGCTCAGTTTAACTGAAGGAAATATGCCCTAGAGGCAATAATAAAGTTGTTATTTTATATTTCCTTATATCATGATAAATGTTTATTATTCATGCTAGAATTGTATTAATCGGAAACTTGATACATGTGTGGATACATAGACAAAACACCGTGTCCCTAGTAAGCCTCTACTAGACTAGCTCGTTAATCAAAGATGGCTAAGTTTCCAAACCATAGACATGTGTTGTCATTTGATGAACGGGATCACATCATTAGGAGAGTGATGTGATGGACAGGACCCATCTGTTAGCTACTGTTATTGTTTTCTTCATGTCAAATACATATTCCTCCGACTATGAGATCATGCAACTCCCGGATACCGGAGGATTGCCTTGTGTGCTATCAAATGTCACAACATAACTGGGTGATTATAAAGATGCTCTACAGGTATCTCCAAAGGTATCTTGTTTGGTTGGCGTGAATTGCGATTAGGATTTGTCACTCCGAGTATCAGAGAGGTATCTCTCGGCCCTCTCGATAATACACATCATAATAAGCCTTGCGAGCAAATGACTAATGAGTTAGTCATGGGATGATGTATTACGGAACGAGTAAAGATACTTGCCGGTAACGAGATTGAACTAGGTATGAAGATACCGACGATCAAATCTCGGGCAAGTAACATACCCTGGACAAAGGGAATAACGTATGTTGTCATAACGGTTCGACCGATAAAGATCTCCGTAGAATATGTGGGAGCCAATATGAGCATCCAGGTTCCGCTATTGGTTATTGACCGGAGAAGTTTCTCGGTCATGTCTACATAGTTCGCGAACCTGTAGAGTCCGCACGCTTAACGTTCGATGACGATATTGTATTATATGAGTTATGTGGTTTGGTCACCGAATGTTGTTTGGAGTCTCGGATGAGATCACGGATATGAGGAGGAGTCTCAAAATGGTCGAGAGGTAATTATTGATATATAGGACAATGGTATTCAGACACTGGAAGTGTTTTGGGATGCATCAGGTACTTATCGGGTCACCGGAAGGGGTTTCGGGCACCCCTGACAAAAGATATGGGCCTTATGGGCCAAGAGGGGAAACACACCAGCCACAAAGGGGCTGGTGCGCCCCCCCCATATGGGCTGGCCAAATTGGAGAAGGAAATGGGAATGGGAAAAGGAAAAGGTGAATATGATTCCCCCTTCCCCCTCTTCCCTTCCTAATCCGAATAGGAATAGGAAAGGGAAGGTTTGTCCGAATTGGGGAGGACCCCAAGTAGGATTCCTCCTACTTGGTGCACCCCTTGGTTTCCTCTCCTCCCCTCCAACCTATATATACACGAGGAGGGGCGCCTAGAATACACACCAACAATTGTTAGCCGTGTGCGGCGCCGCCCTCCACAGCTCCGGTCATATTCTCGTAGTGCTTAGGCGAAGCCCTGTGCAGATCACTTCACCATCACCGTCACCACACTATCATGCTGACGGAACTCATCTACTTACTTGACACCTTGCTGGATCAAAGGAATGAGGGACGTCATCGAGCTAAACGTGTGCAGAACACGGAGGTGCCGTGCGTTCGGTACTTGATTGGTTGAAGCGCGAAGTAGTTCGACTACATCAACGACGTTGTAAAATGCTTCTACTTTCGGTCTACGAGGGTACGTAGACACACTCTCCCCCTCTCGTTGCTATGCATCTCCTAGATAGACCTTGCGTGAGTGTAGGAAATTTTAAAAATTGCATGCTATGTTACCCATCATTAACGTGTTAACATAGTGCCACACAGACTATTAGGATGGTCAACAAAGTGCAATCCGATGCTGAACGGTGAGCAAGTGACCGTATAATCACCGCAAAATGTATATAGTGACCGTAATGAGCGTATACTGGAGTTCTTTGACCATATTACGCTTTTGGCTTGAAATACACTGGCCGCCATTTATCTCTTCTCTCGCTCTCTCCATGGAGCCGAGTAGGCCAACGTGCCAGTGCCTAAATTGGCTAGTACTATCATCTACCGCGTGGAAAAAATCTCGCCCTTGCTTGTTTGTATCGATGGATCGTGCGAAACATCAAAACTACAGTAGCACTACAGTACAAGTAGCAGTTCACTAGGCCACCGTGTCGTGTACTCCTCCGTCGCAAGAGTGGAGTGCTCGCTTTCATAAATGTTCTAGTACCTTTCGCTAACATGTGGCATCAAGCAACCAGGTCCACGTGCCATATCGAAATAATAGTGCAGAGCAGCAGGGGTGAAGCACCTCGGTCATGGCGCCGGCGTAGTAATGAGCAATGAGGCGTCAAATCATAAAGCTGCACCTTTCCCGTAGTTAAGTTGGAGGGACGAAGTGATGTTAAAAAAAGAAGTTGGAGGGACGAAGCAACCATCATTTCACTCATTGCTGAATCCGCTTCTCCGTCATCTTCTTCAAGTTAACCACGTGTTGCTTCTGCCGTTGTTCTGCCTCGGCTACTCATAGTGGGGAGTATCATATGCTAGTATCATGCGCATAATACAAGTGTATGATACTACTACTTCATAGTACATACTAGTAGTATCATAGAGTACTCCAACTTCCTCTATAGTGCATAGTATATTTATTGCCATGCATGACACAAAGTAGTACTATAACATTTAACATGATATGGTGCCTAACTATGTTACTCTAACCCCCCCTCTCTCTTCTTTAATTCTCTGCCACATCAGCATGTTGCTACCACTATGGCCAGCCTCATGTGGGACGCGGATCGGCTTGGTAAATAACTGACACATGGGATATCATGTTAGCAAACCACCATGCCAATATCCTCTAATAGTAAGAAACATCCCCCGCCTTCCGTGCGGCAAAATGACCTCCTTTTTACTAATCTTCATATAATTTTCTAGATCGATATAATCGAGATTTGTATAGATAGCACATAGCATACAGGAATAAAACCAATTGGTACGGTTAAGGGCATCCACATTATGTAGCCAAATGTGAAAATAGCTTTTGGCATCGATGGGAACCATTGTAGAGGGTGCTGCCAAAGCCAAAAGGAGGGAACCGAAGCTCCCTAATTGACTGATTGAAGGAATAGAAAAATGCAGCCTCTCTCATCTTTCTGCCGTGCTTGGGCGCATGTAAAGAACGTATAAAACGTAGATTCTACTCCCCTGTCCATTCTATCACAAATCACAAAGCAGTGAGGCATCAAATCACAAAGCACGGAGGAAGCAACCATCATTTCACTCTTCGTTGACTCCGCTCCTCCATCGTCTTCTTCAAGAAACCACCTTACCGCACTAAGCTGGACGGACACTGCTATTGTGTAGTACTAGTACATTTACACCTCCTTTGGTTCAACGGACTTCCTGGATGCAAAGAAGGCGGTTGTCTCGGCTTGCAGGCGGTACTTGCGAACGAATTACCATGGTCTCCCTCAATTGTGTGCTCCGTCGAACGCACTTTGCCAAAGCCACAACGTTTGAGATATCATCGACGTCACCGCAACGGGGAAGGAAGTCAAATAGTTACTACCTCCTTTTTTGTATACAAGGCCAATATCAAAATTACAATTTGAAGAAGGCCACTAACACTAATCGAGGCAAAATTGATGGTTTTGCCTCGTAGTACTAGCAACCAAGGACATTAATATACCCTTGCATGCATGTGGAAGTGAGAAGGTTGGTTTGCATGGCGCTGCATTAATCAAGCAATAAGGAGTGAGATGGTTAGCTCTTTGGGCATGAGAGAAAAATACGCATTAATTGACACGTCAAACGAGGATTTGTATTGATCAATCCCGGGAAGGAAACCCCCGCCTTTCTTTTTTAACACAAGTAGTACGTATTTCTATCATGTTTGGGTCTAGGCCTTGCATGGCCATACTTTGCCACACATTTTTGCCAAGCTTGCCTAAAGTTTTTCAAAATGAAAAGGAGGTACACTTACGCATAGCTGTCGCGGTCGCACCGCACCCTCACACAGTCGCTCCTGCACGCCACAAACCCAACCAAGGGAACGCACCCTCACTGACACGTGCTACTGCATGTGATCAAACCAAACACGGCCGCCCTACCACTGACACATAATTTTCGTTCATACAGTATGTTCATCCAACCGCATGTTGAGGAAGATCCGTGCAGCCCGTGTGATGGTCTGTTGGGGAGGAAGAAGGGTTAGGAGACGTGGGATATCCATCCAATCGCCTTAAATGGTCGACTGACTCAAATGATGAAAGTCAGGCTACTTGCATAAATATATGTTTTTACACAGCAAAAGATCCCTAAAAACAACATAAAGAAAAACTATCACTGCTCGTGGAACGAGATGGCCTCATTTCTTTTGGCTGCCGGCGTGGACCAGTCGTAGCTGCCTACGTGTATCTCCGCACCGTGGTTGTCCTTGGCCTCCAGCTACTCGTTCACGCGGAGCGTGCGGGCGCTCTGCACGGACACGAGCACCACCGGGTTCACGTCCACAACATTCGGTTCCGCCTGTAGGAGGGCCTCGATGGCAGCGGCATCCGTGCACTCCGCGTCGAGTTGAGCCTCCGCCGCCCGGTTCAAGTCCAGGACGTCCGGCTCCGCCTGCAGGAGGGCCTCGATGGCAGCGTGTCGGTGTACTAAAGTAGGGGTACCTTAGTATCCCGACTTGTGCACGGGCAGTAGCAGCGTCCCGTGGCAGGGCTCGCCACGCGCCCGCCAAGGCCCACTCTAGCTCCATTGGAGCCATTCAAGAACAAAGTATTCAAGTTAAGAAACAAGACCCCGGCAAGAGGAGCTTGCCGGGAAGGCCGCTCCAGGCTCAAGATCATCCCTTCTGCACAAGACCCTGGCAAGAGGAGCTTGCCAGGAAGGCCAAAGAACAGCATCCCAGAAGACATGCCGTGGCGCATCGCGTGCCCCGGCAAGACCCGGAGAGCGACAAGCTTCCGGGCCCGGCAAGGTAGCGACCGCGGCAAGGTGCTTGCCGCGGCAAGCTTTCACTGTGCGCCTGCGCTCCAGCTCATCGTGCCACGCGTCGCCCTGGGGCCCTTCCTGGGGCACGTGGCGGATGGCTGTGCAGCCTGGGGTACACGGTGGCAAGCCACGATGACGAGGCTACCGTCGTGGCGAACGGAGACGCCCGGATGGACGCCTTTTACACTGTTTTGGGGCGACGGCGACGGGCATTCAATGCCCTTGTCCCCCACCGTCTGGGTTAGGTATAGACCACTGTGCATACACTGTTCACGTACTGTTACAACTACCACCAATTTTACGCTTTTACCCTCACCTACGTTGCCACCTGTCGGTGATCCCTTTGAGCTATAAAAGGAGGCCCATGCACAACGTAGAGGGGGTTCTGAAACTTGATCACTCCCACGCTCGGTGTAGCTAGTACTATAGATCTTCTTGCTCCCGAGCCAAGAACTCAATACAACCAAGGCAGGAGTAGGGTTTTACGCATCCGTGCGGCCCGAACCTGGGTAAACTGCTCGCGTGTGCCCCTCGATCTGCTCTTTGTGCTCCCTCCGCTTCCTTGTCGTACCGAAAAGGGACTCCGGTCCCATAGGTGTTCATGGGCGACCAGTTTCCCCGACATCTTTGGCGCGCCAGGTAGGGGGCGTCGAGGTTGTGCGAACCTGATCCGGCGCTCACGCGGGCGCAACCTTCAGTAACTTCACCAACTTCGTCAGCTTCATCGACTACATCAGCATGCCGCCGAAGAAGAAAGCTTCGGAGGTAGGAGGCCCGTCCGCGTCAATCCCACCACCACCAGAACCAACGGTTGGTAGGGTAGACGCTAGCGGAAGGGTGGACGCCGGCGAGGACACTCACGGCGCCGCCAAGTCCAAGGATAAGACGGACGACCGAGCCCACTCCAAGACTTCGGTGTCCGTGCACGCGCCACGCCCCTCTGAGGAGGTGCCGGAACAGCGACGGCGTGGTACTCAGGGTACCATCCGCTTGCTGGGCCAAGGACAAGCTGGCGGGTCGCGGGACGCTCAAGGCCAACGCGCTGGCACGAGCAAGGTGCGGTCACCGGGGCGAGAACCTGCTCCTTCTAACGCGGTTAGAAGTCCGAGCATATCTCGCTCCTCGCACCGCTCGCCACCGCTCCCCTCCTCTCCAGTAGAAGCTCTAGCCAGAGCTCAACTGCTCCTCGACTTCCCTCCAGCGGCGGACAAGGCCGAAGACTGGAGGGCCACCATCCAGAGCCTCATCGCTTTCGCCAACAACGACACGCCGCAGCAGCCGGCAACATCACGGCCGCGGCAAGTCAGCCAAGCGAAGGCCGATGGAGACAAGACCGTCGGGGGTGCAACCACCGTGCACTCCCCGCCGCGGAAGCAGAAATCGCCACCTCGCTGGATCAACGTCGACGACGACTCCACGGCATCGTCGGATCCGCGGGCTCGCCGCGATCAACGCCAAGTTCTCGACGACAGGCGACAAGAGGACGCTCGAACTCGCATCGAGCGTCGAAGAGAAGCGCGACGACAGTCGGACCAGCGCGCTGGGACCGCTGTCGACATGCACGCGCCCGGTGAACCAGGCGACTTGCCGTACGTGGCAGGTTGCCCTGCGTTCACCCGAGAGCTGCGGCAAGTCCAGTGGCCCAGCATGAAGAACTTTAATCCCGACGTACCCGAGAAGTACGACGGCAAGACCCATCCCTCGGAGTCCCTCAGCATCTACACCATTGCGGTGCAGGCTGCCGGGGGACGCGACAAGAAGATTCTAGCGAACTATTTCCCGCTCGTGCTTAGGCCAAACATTAGATCTTGGCTCATGCACTTGCCGGAGAACTCCATCTCTTCTTGGGCAGATCTGTGCCACCAGTTTGTCGGCGCCTTTACGGGCAGCCACAAGCCCCACGGCCAGGAGAGCGATCTCCACATTCTTGCCCAGAAGGAGGGAGAGTCCCTGCGAAAGTACATCCAGAGGTTCAGCCGCGTTCAGCACAACATCCCGGATGTCCACCCTGCCGCGGTTATCAGCGCGTTCCACCAGAACGTGCGTAACCGCCGGATGAGGGAGGAGATGGCGATGACCAAGATCCGGGACGTCAGCGAGCTTTACGCTCTGGCTGACAAGTGTGCGTGCGCTAAAGAGGGGAGGAGACTCCCCGGAGAGGATACTGGAGCAGGGGGAACAGACAGCGAGGATGCCGCTCCGGCCAGGAAAAACCGGAAGCGGAACAATAAGAAGAAGAAGAACAAGGAAGTACTGGCTGTGGAGAAGTCCGGCAAGGAGGCTGGCGACAAGAAAACTCAGGCTAGTGGCTCCGGCAAGGAGCCTGCCACTATAGCCGCCGCCGACAAGCAGGACGGCTCCGACAAGCAGTACTGCAAGATCCACCGCACCAAGGGCCACGATCTCCAGAACTGCAAGAGGGTCGAGTACCTCGTCGAGCAGCAGAAGCCTGAATACGAGCGACGCGACAAGGAGAAGGCCCAAGGAGGTGGAGGAGAGTCCGGCAAGAAGCGGCCATTCAATGGCCGGCGAGGACGCCGCGGCAAGGCAAAGCAGCGGCAAGGAGATAGACCTCCCCGCGGCCGCGACAAGGACGAAGACGAAGACGACGACGAGGACATGGATGACGGAGACAACATCGAGCAGGAGTTTCAGAAGGCCACAGAAGTTCTGTGCGTCGATGGAGGTGCCTCTCTGCACACTTCCCACCGCCAACTCAAGCAATGGGTGCGGGAAGTGAATGCAGCAGAGCCACCCATTGAGTCGCGCAAGCTACTGAAGTGGTCCAGCACGCCCATCATCCTCGACCTTGAGGACCACCCTGACCGCACAACTGCGGTCGGGTGCTTGCCGATGTTGGTTTCGCCAACCATCCGCAACCTCAAGGTCACCAAGATGTTGGTTGGCGGCGGGGCCGGCCTCAACTTGATTTCCTTCGCTGTGATCCGGAAGCTGCAGATCCCCGATAGCGAGCTCGAGGAAACCGGAACTTTTCAAGGAATTAACCCGGGAAGGAGCAAGCCGAAGGGGAAGATCACACTGCCGGTAACCTTTGGCGGAGAGCTAAACTTCAGGACTGAGAGGATCACCTTCGACGTCGCCGATATCCCATTGCCATACAATGGGATACTTGGCCGTCCTGCGCTCGCCAAATTCATGGTAGCCTCTCACTATGCATATAACATGCTCAAGATGCCAGGGCCAATAAGTGTCATCTCTGTCCCCGGCGACAAGAAGGATGCGCTTATCTACGCCGACAAGATCTACCGGGATGCAACAGCCGCGGCAGACAGCAAGACCCTTGCCGCTGAAGCTCCCGGGGGAAAGACCAAGACGAAGTCCGGCAAGAGCTCTGGGGCCCACTCCGGCAAACGCACCTCTTCGGAGTGCTGCACTGCCGTCGAGGACGCACCATCGAGCTCCATCGGCAAGTACAAGAAAGGAATGACAGCTCCACCTGCAACCAAGAAGGTGTCCGCCAAGGAGGACGGCACTGGTGGTACTTTCACCATCAGTGCTACGCTCGACCCCAAATAGGAAAGCGCGCTCGTTGCCTTCCTGCTGGCGAATGTCGACGTGTTTGCATGGCAACCGTCTGACATCCCCGGCGTTCCCACGAAGGTAACTGAGCACAAGCTTGCTGTTTGTCCTCACGCGCGGCCCGTCAAGCAGAAGGTCAGGAAGCAAGCGGTAGAGCGCCAAGAGTTTATTGCCGAGGAGATCAAGAAGTTGGAAGCAGCGGGCCTTGTTAGAGGTGTACTTCATCCCATGTGGCTGGCCAATCCAGTTGTCGTGCGCAAAGCTAATGGGAAGTGGAGACTTTGTATAGACTTCACTGATGTGAATAAAGCTTGTCCCAAGGATCCATTTCCCTTGCCGCGCATTGACCAGATCGTTGACTCCACGGCCGGATGTGAGTTGCTTTCATTTCTTGATGCATACTCAGGGTACCATCAGATATTTGTGGCTGAGGAAGACGAAGAGAAGACCGCATTCATTACTCCATGTGGCACTTATTGTTTCATACGTATGCCTTTTGGATTGAAGAATGCGGGTTCAACGTTTGCAAGGGTAGTCCACACTGCTTTTGAGCCACAGATACACAGGAATGTAGAAGCTTACATGGATGATATAGTGGTCAAGAGCAAGGACAAGGATACCCTGATCCAAGACCTGGATGAGACTTTTGCAAATCTACGCAAGATACAACTCAAGCTTAACCCCGAGAAGTGTGTCTTCGGAGTCCCCTCCGGCAAGCTTCTCGGGTTCTTTGTGTCCCAAAGGGGGATTGAAGCTAATCCCGACAAGATCAAGGCCATCGAACAGATTGAAGCTCCGAAGCGCGTCAAGGATGTCCGAAGACTTGCTGGTTGTGTGGCTGCCCTCAGCAGGTTCATTTCTAAGTCTGCAGAACGCGCCCTGCCGTTTTTCAAAATCTTGAAAAAGGCAGGTCCTATGAAATGGACTCCGGAAGCGGAGGTAGCGCTGCAAGACTTGAAAGGATACCTGTCCTCCACTCCAATACTTGTCGCACCTAGGCCACAAGAGAAGTTGCTGCTGTACTTAGCTGCAACCAATCAAGTGGTTAGTGCTGCGTTGGTAGTGGAAAGGGAGGCAAAAGAGGAGCCCACAGCCCCGGGAAGCACATCCAGCGACAAGCAGGGGGCTCCCCCGACAAGCTCTGGCCCCGACAAGGATGAGTCTGCGCAGACACAAGAGGAAGTGCGGAAGAAGATGGTGCAGCGCCCAGTTTATTTTGTGAGTTCCCTCTTGCAGGGGGCTAGATCAAGATACTCTGGGGTGCAGAAGCTGCTTTTCGGCCTCCTCATGGCCTCGAGAAAGCTGCGCCACTACTTCCAAGCACATGAAATAACAGTGGTCACTCGCTTTCCGTTGAAGAGGATATTGCAAAATCCAGAAGCAACAGGAAGGATCGTCGAGTGGGCGCTGGAATTGTCAAGCTTTGGTCTTAAGTTTGAGAGTACTTCAACTATCCAGAGCCGAGCCTTGGCAGAGTTCATAGCAGAATGGACACCAACGCCAGACGAAGAAGTTCCAGAGACAAGCGTTCCCGTCCAAGAAGCGAGCAAAGAATGGATAATGTACTTCGATGGTGCCTTCTCGCTGCAAGGCGCCGGTGCTGGTGTGCTGCTTATCGCACCCACCGGGGAGCACCTCAAGTACGTTGTCCGAATGCACTTTCCCAAGGAACAAGCGACAAACAACACTGCTGAGTATGAAGGTTTGCTTGCCGGCCTCAGAATTGCGGCCGAACTTGGGATCAAGAAGCTGATTGTGCGGGGAGATTCACAGTTGGTGGTCCGACAAGTAAATAAGAGCTACCAGAGTCCTTTGATGGAAGCTTATGTCGATGAAGTGAGGAAGCCTCAAGAACACTTTGAAGGCCTGCAGATGGAGCACGTTCCAAGAGCTCAAAATGATATCGCAGACGACCTGTCAAAGTGCGCTGCATTGAAGCTACCTGTGGAACCAGGGACCTTCGTGCTCAAGCTAACTGAACCATCCGTTACACCATCAATTGGGCAAAGCAAGAAGAGGAAGTTGGTCTCCGGTGACTACTTGCCGGCGGATCTTCCTGAAGCCGCCGCCAAGGTCCCCAAGATCAACGACCAAGTTGCTGAGGAGCAGCCTGCTCCTGCGGACTCTAGGGTTCGTACAGTTGGAGCAGACGTTCCCGGCAAGTCTTGCCCCGGCGAGCTTGCCGGGGAACGTTCTGCTCCGGCAGACCCACAGGTTCTTGCCGTAGAAGCTGACGTTCTCGCAGCAGCACTGATGCCTTTGTTCCTTGTTGTTGAGCCTCAGGCTCCAGCATGGGCACAGCAAATTGTCCGTTTTCTTCAAACTGGAGAACTTCCCGAAGAACCAGAAGAGATAGAGAGGATTACCAGGCAGTCAAGTATGTACCAGTTCGTCGGCAATGAACTGTACAGAAGAAGACTCAATGGTGTCGGATTGAAGTGCATTTCCTGGGAAGATGGACGGAAGCTGTTGGCAGAGATACACGGAGGCATATGTGGTCACCACATTGGTGCAAGAGCACTTGCCGGGAAGGCGTTCCGGCAAGGTTTCTTTTGGCCAGAAGCCCTCCAAGATGCAACTGCACAAGTAACCAAGTGTGAAGCGTGCCAGTTCCATGCCAAGCAAATACACCAGCCAGCTCAAGCTCTCCAGACGATCCCTTTGTCCTGGCCCTTTTCGGTCTGGGGGCTCGACATCCTCGGCCCCTTTCCCTGCGCAGTCGGGGGCTTTGAGTACTTGTACGTTGCCATCGACAAGTTCACAAAGTGGCCAGAAGTGGAACCAGTGAGAAAGGTGACCGCGCAGTCAGCAGTCAAGTTCTTCAGGACAATTGTTTGCCGTTTCGGAATCCCTAACAGGATCATCACCGACAACGGCACTCAGTTCACAAGTCGCACCTTCATGCAGTACGTCCAAGACCTTGGCGCCAGGGTCTGCTTTGCTTCTGTTGCTCACCCGAGGAGCAACGGTCAAGCGGAGAGGGCCAATGCTGAAGTGCTGCGCGGGCTCAAGACAAGAACTTTTGACAGGCTGCACAAGTGCGGAAGAAACTGGATCGAGGAGTTGCCGGCGGCTCTTTGGTCAATCAGGACGACACCAAATCGAGCCACCGAACAGACACCCTTTGCTCTCGTCTATGGAGCAGAGGCAGTTCTCCCCACGGAACTCGTATACGGGTCTCCTCGAGTGCTCGCTTACGATGAGCTTGAGCAAGAGCAGTTGCGGCAAGATGATGCGCTGCTCCTCGAGGAGGACCGTCTCCAGGCTGCTGTACGAGCTGCTCGATACCAGCAAGCTTTGCGTCGCTATCATAGCCGCAAAGTCAAGGCCAGGAGTCTCGAGGAAGGCGACCTTGTTCTTCGGCGCGTTCAGTCCGCCAAGAATTCCAACAAGTTGACGCCGAAGTGGGAAGGCCCTTATCGGGTGAGACAAGTCACAAGGCCCGGCGCTGTCCGCCTTGAGACCGAAGAAGGCTTACCGGTGAGCAACTCCTGGAACATTGAGCATCTTCGCAAGTTTCACCCATGAGGCACGGTTGCCGTGATCCGTTCCGGCAGCCACCTTTTGTACAAGTCTTGCCGCTGTTGCATGTAAACCTTTGTACAAAGCCGGGCGCAGACCTCGTGCATCAGTAAAAGTTTTGTGCTTCGCACGACTTGTCATTTCATGCTTTTCCATTTTCTTGCATGCGTTACCTCACACTTTGTGCAGCACACACCCCCGGTAAGCAATAACAAGCCGTAAGGTTCCATATCTATGTTTCCTCCCCTTTTCCTTTTTACTTCTCAAGCAGAACAGGTGTTCCTCGCGCACAAGTTTGCCGGGGGGGGGGGAGGGAGACAATGGTATGGACGGTATGGACCAAGTGCTGTTCAAGGAAGGAAAGCCTTGCCGGGAAGCAAACAACTCACAAAAGCTAAGTTGCCAAAGTTTGAGCATTCAAATTTTTAAATTTTTAAGGTTATCTTCCTTGAACAACCACACCTTGTATGGAAAACATGTGCGGAGGAACCTACCCATGGCTAGCCGCGCCCTTACTTGTTTCGAGCACGCTCAACGGCTTAAGTGAGCTGCGACAAGTGTCGCGCCCTTATTTCGTTTTCGAGTTCGCTCAACAACCTAAGTGTGGTGCGACTAGCTGCGGCAAGGTTTCTTGCCGGCAGGGGCATTGCCAGCAGGGCGCTGAAGTCCCGCACTCAGCGCTCGCGGCAAGGGTCCCTTTATCGGCAAGTTCCCTAGAAGTGTAGGGTGAGAAGCATACAAAGTGAAGGAACCAAGCAAGGGAGATAACACTGCATTGACTACCCAAAATAAAGTTATTTTACAAGAAGGCTTGTCGCTGTTCTGACAAACTACTGTCCATGACTTAATTGGCAGCGACAAGGGAAGCGGAAAGAAAACAACCTAGTCTACACGGTCGCCGTCAACCCTCTTGATCTTGCCCACCTTGGCCACGATGTGGGCGACGCGAGCCTTCAACGCTTCCTGGTCAGCTTCGGGCGGCAAGGTCCGGAGGACGTTGTCAAGGTTGATCCCGGGATTGTGGAAGACGATCTTCGACAGCACTCGCTCCACGGTACCCGTGCAGAGCCTGCGCGCCTCGTTCGCCAGCTGTACGGGGAGCCTTTCCCGTAGCTGCGCGAGGGCCGGCGCCACTCCTCTGAAGAACAAGCTCAGCTTGGCGCTGTGGGGAAGGTTCTCGTCGGGGGAGTATGCGAGGTGTTCCGTCCCCAGCGCTACCATCTCCTTGTCAATGTTTGCGGCGGAGGTGACGAGCTCTTCGGTCCACTGGTCCACCGTCCGCTGGAAGTTGTTCTGCGTAAGAGCGGCACTGTCCAACAGTGCCCTTTCGGCCCGGAGATCTTCCTTCAGCTTCGTCTCCCTGTTCCGGGCCCCGTCAAGTGACTCAGTGAGGGTGGAAACCTTCAGCTCCAAGTCTGCGATGGAATCCTTGGCGTCGTTGAGCTCCTTGCCCTTGTCGGAGAGACGGACCTGCAGCTTCGAGTGGCTGTGGGCATCCTTCTCCCTTTCAAGTTTGAGCGCGGCAACCTTCTCCTCGCTCGTCTTCAGGCTGAGCTCCAACTGCGCCACTCTCGCCTCCAGGTCCCTCTTGGCGGTCTCTGCGGCAGCAGTGGCATCCCTCGCCTCCTGCAGAGCCCCACCAATGGACTGCTCGCGTGCGGCTAGGTCGTCCTCATGACTATCAAGGTCGACCTTCCGCTGGTTCAGCTCTCCTTCCCGCCGAGACAGATCCTCGGCGGCCAGTCGCTGCTGCTCCTCAACCTCGGCCTTCTCGAGGATAAACGCCTGGTGCGCCTCGGCGAGCTCCTCGCGCTCCTCCGCCAAGTTCCGGAGGGCCGCTTGGTTGGCGGCACGGAGCTCCGCGGCGCGCTTCTCCAAGTCGATGCCGGCCTTGGCAGCCAGAGCCTCTCGGGACTCCAGCTTGGCCTGCCTGGCCCGGTACAAGGCCAGAAGCCGGCGCAGGAGCTGCTCCTCTTCGGACTCGCTGCTGCTGCCGGGCGCGTCGACAAGCCTTAGCCCGGCGGAGGCGAGGACTTCTCCATCGAAGCCCTCCCCCTCCACGGGCGCCCTTGATGAGGACGCCCACAGGACTTGGATGAAGACCCCGTTGGCAGCCTCCAGATAAACACCCGACCCAGCCGCGGCGACGGAGGGGTCGGCGGCCGGCGCAGCGTCCGGCGCTCCTGCGGCCTCAGGGCCAGCAGTGCGGTCGCTGGTCCCTTCCCCAGCTGCCGCGTCAGCGGCCGCGGCGGTCTTGTTGGCGGCTGGCTCGTCGGCGCCGGCCGTTCCTTCAGCAGTGGCGGCGTCGCCAGCATTTCCGTGCATGTCCTCCTCGGCGATGGCCTCTGTCTCCGTCAGCTCTGGGGCGGGCGGATCTAACAGAAGAAAAAGAAAAGAAGAATTGTTAAGCAAATATCCAAAAAGAAGAATTCAAGAGAAGGAAAGCACAAGGGTTACCTGCGCGGGCCTCCTCAGTAACGGGGTCCCTCGCCCGGGAATTCTTCCTTGGCGGCGTGGTGGTGGCCCCCGCCGTCGGAGGGCCGCTGGCGTCTTCCCTTGGCGGGGTGCCCACCCTTGTCGGGGTGCTCGCCCTTGGCGGGGTACTCGCCCTTGGCAGAGTACCCACCCTTGGTGGAGCACCCTCCCTCGCCGGGGAGCTCCTCCTTGGCGGGGAATGTGGGACGAGCGGCTCGTCGGGAGCAGTCTCTTGATGCTCCTGCGGCTGCGGCTCCACTTCTGCACAAGCCAACAAGCGAACAAGACATTAGTAAGGATAAGAAGCTCAAAGCGCGCTCGTCAAGCAGAAAAGTCAACAAAAGACTTACGCTGGGGGCTGCGCTGGGGGCTGCTCTCCGGAGCAGCAGGATGGTCCGGCAAGCTTGTCGCTGGCGCATCCCCCGCCGCTGCGACAGGCTCGTCGTCCTCGAGGTCAACCACCGGAATCTTGGCCCTCTTCGCAGCTCTCTGGGCCAGGGTCCTGGAGGATAAACAAGATCAGAGTCAGGCAAAGGGAAATCAAGACAAGAGCAACAAGAATCCGAAGAAATAAGAGTTGCAAATGCTTACTCTTCCTCCTCCTCGTCGGAACTTAGGGCGGAGAAGTCATAGTCTGCCTCACGTGTCCCGGCGCGAGGAGCTGGAGGAGTAGGCTCCCTCAGGCGCTTAGCGGGTTCCGGAGCCATGGGCTGAGAAGACCCCGCTCCGGTCGTCCCCGAAGACCGAGGGGCGGAAGGAGCGACAGAGCCAGTTCGGGAAGATCCCCCTCCGCTTGCCGCTGAGGCACGGGGCGCCTCCTTGACGACCTTGCTCATCGTGGTGGCACGTGTCGAGTGACGCTGCGGCTGCTGTCGGGGCGCCGGCTGCCTCGCCGTCTCGGTGGTCTTGCGGAGGCGCTTCTTTGGCTGTGGCGGAGGACTCGGTGGTGGCGGATAATTTTCCGAGGATGAGGAGGCGTCGTCGAGGTTCAGTGACTCGCCCGAGTCTTCGTCGGAATCGCCCGATTCGGCGTCATCCTCGGCGGGTTCACTGGACTCAGTGCCCTGCCCGGCAGCCTCGCTCGTCCCGGCGGGCTCCCCGGCAGGCTGCCCGGCAGGCCTCAGCAGTTTGAGGATCTCCTCCTCCTCGGCCCGAATCACTGCGTCCGCTGCTTCTGCTTCCTCCACGGTGTACCCAAACTCACCCGCGGCCGCAGCTGCGGCGGCCTCCTCCATTCTGTTGGCTATATACGCCACATCCCGGTCGGTGGTCGCGCGGGTGAGCCCCTTCTTCTCTTCAGGATTGACCGGCCGCTCAACCAGGTTGTCAAAGAAAGTTTGTACGGTCTCTTCTGAAGGTGTCAGCCAAGTGGGAGCAACCCCGTGGGAGTCGCACTGAGGCATTGCCGCGCGGACGGCACTAAGGGAAGAATTGTTGCAAAGAGGAACTACTCCCCGCGACGGGGCAAACCACTCAGGGTGCTTGGGGTCATGTTTGAACAGCGAACGGACCATCCCCTTGAGTTCCAAGACGGTGAAGTTGTAGTTCAGGCCGGGGCGCAGCCTCATACGGTCTGCCGCGTTGCCGAACTCCCAAGCAGGCCTCTTCCTCTCCTGCAGGGGAGCAATGCGGCGGCGAAGGAAATCAGCCCCGACCTCACCTACAGTAAGGTTGGCGGCCCGGAGGCGAAGGATCCTAGTGAGGGCTATCTTCAGCTTCTCATCCTCCGGAGCCAGATCACTCCAATCCTTGCTGCACACTATTGCAGCCCGGCGAGGGGAGGTAAACTGCTGGGGTTCCTCTTCCATAACCCAGCACCAATCAGCCCTCCACTCTTCCCACTTGCCGCGGAGCTCTCCAATCAAGTACGCCTCTTTCTTGTTGAGCCTAAAGATCCAAGAGATGCCACCGGATAGAGGGGACCCAGACTCTACTCGAGGTGTGAAGAAGTGGCGGAAGAGAGCTATGTGCAAAAACGGCCATCGTCAGGACTGCGTTCGGGGTGAAATCAAGGAGGTGGAGTCCATACGTGTTCATAACGTCGCAGAAGAACTCAGAGAACGGAGGGCAGAGACCGCAATGGAAGAACAGAGCGAAGAAATGGTAACCTCCCGGATACATATCGCAGGCTTCGGCGGGGAGGACCCTGGTGCGCGGGTGAGCCTTCGTCTCCCTCGCCCAGAACAAGTAATACTTGTCCCTCAGCTCCCTCGCGCCGAGCCTCGGCAGGAAGACCACCATCCTCTTCCGCATGGCTGCCAGCTTCGCCGCCTTCTCGGACTTCGCGTTCTTTGCCTTGTCGCTCTTCGAGGCCATGGCGGGGACGGCGAGGGGGGTCGGCGGCGCTAAAGAGACTGGCGGCGGCGGAAGGAGGGTGGAGCTTGGCTCTCTTTCGACCTTTGGGGAGGCGGAGAGCGGCGGGGGTTTCTGGAGATTGAAGACACAATGAAGCAATGGGGGGAAACTGCCCCTGTTTCCTCTGGTTTTAAGGGGGAAGTGGGGGACGTTCCGCATTTTCCCTTTAAAGAAACAGGCCACGATCTCTCCCACGACGCCGCAATCGACACGTGCCGTTATGGAGGGATGCGGCGAATATGGAGTGGGAAACGGCGCGCCGTGGGCCGCGTGTGCCCGTGCACTATTTTGGGCCTGGCCCAACAGCGCTCGGCATCGTGTGTGGCCCAGGCCGGGGGGCTCCTGTCGGTGTACTAAAGTAGGGGTACCTTAGTATCCCGACTTGTGCACGGGCAGTAGCAGCGTCCCGTGGCAGGGCTCGCCACGCGCCCGCCAAGGCCCACTCTAGCTCCTTTGGAGCTATTCAAGAACAAAGTATTCAAGTTAAGAAACAAGATCCCGGCAAGAGGAGCTTGCCGGGAAGGCCGCTCCAGGCTCAAGATCATCCCTTCTGCACAAGACCCTGGCAAGAGGAGCTTGCCAGGAAGGCCAAAGAACAGCATCCCAGAAGACATGCCGTGGCGCATCGCGCGCCCCGGCAAGACCCGGAGAGCGACAAGCTTCCGGGCCCGGGAAGGTTGCGACCGCGGCAAGGTGCTTGCCGCGGAAAGCTTTCACTGTGCGCCTGCGCTCTAGCTCATCTGGCCACGCGTCGCCCTGGGGCCCTTCCTGGGGCATGTTGCGGATGGCTGTGCAGCCTGGGGTACACGGTGGCAAGCTACGATGACGAGGCTACCGTCGTGGCGAACGGAGACGCCCGGACGGACGCTTTTTACACTGTTTTGGGGCGACGGCGACGGGCATTCAATGCCCTTGTCCCCCACCATCTGGGTTAGGTATAGACCACTCTCCATACACTGTTCACGCACTGTTACAACTACCACCAATTTTACGCTTTTACCCTCACCTACGTTGCCACCTGTCGGTGACCCCTTTGAGCTATAAAAGGAGGCCCATGCACACCGTAGAGGGGGTTCCGAAACTTGATCACTCCCACGCTCGGTGTAGCTAGTACTGTAGATCTTCTTGCTCCCGAGCTAAGAACTCAATACAACCAAGGCAGGAGTAGGGTTTTACGCATTCGTGTGGCCCGAACCTGGGTAAACTGCTCGCGTGTGCCCCTCGATCTGCTCTTTGTGCTCCCTCCGCTTCCTTGCCGTACCGAAAAGGGACTCCGGTCCCATAGGTGTTCGTGGGCGACCAGTTTCCCCGACACAGCGGCATCCGCGTGCCCCGCATCGAATTGATCCTCTGTCGCCCGGTTCACATCCACGACATTCGGTTCCGCCTGCATGAGGGCCTCAATGACAGCGGCATCCGCACGCTCTGCCTTGAGTTGAGCCTCTGCCTCCCGGTCCTCCTTTAGGATCACTGCTACCTCTTGAGCATGCGTTGGTTTTCCCTTGAAGAGAAAGGGTGATGCAGCAAAGTAGCGTAAGTATTTCCCTCAGTTTTTGAGAACCAAGGTATCAATCCAGTAGGAGACTACACGCAAATCGCCTAGTACCTGCACAAACAATCAAGAACCTTGCAACCAACACGATAAAGGGGTTGTCAATCCCTTCACGGCCACTTGCAAAAGTGATATCTAATAAAGATAATAAGATAAATATTTTTGGTATTTTTGTTTTATAGATTGGAAAATAAAGATTGAAAAATAAATAGTAAACTAGAATTGTAGACCAGAAACTTTATGATGTAAGGTAGACCCGGGGGCCATAGGTTTAACTAGTGGCTTCTCTCATGATAGCATATATTACGGTGGGTGAACAAATTATTGTCGAGCAATTGATAGAAAAGCACATAGTTTTGAGAATATCTAGGCATGATCATGAACATAGGCATCACGTCCGTGTCAAGTAGACCGAAACGATTCTGCACCTACTACTATTTCTCCACACATCTACCGCTATCCAGCATGCATCTAGAGTATTAAGTTCATAAGAACGGAGTAACACCTTAAGCAAGATGACATAATGTAGAGGGATAACCTCAAGCAATATGGTATAAACCCCATCTTTTTATCCTCGATGGCAACAATTCAATACGTGTTGGTTCCCTTTCTGTCACTGGGATCGAGCAACGCAAGATCGAACCCAAAGCTAAGCACTTCTCCTATTGCAAGAAAGATCAATCTAGTAGGCCAAACCAAACTGATAATTCGAAGAGACTTGCAAAAATATTAGATCATGCACATAAGAATTCAGAGAAGATTCAAATATTGTTCATAGATAATCTTGATCATAAACCCACAATTCATCGGATCTCGACAAACACACCGCAAAAAGAATTACATCGAATAGATCTCCAAGAACATCGAGGAGAACTTTGTATTGAGAACCAAAGAGAGAGAAGAAGCCATCTACCTAATAACTATGGACCCGAAGGTCTGTGGTAAACTACTCACACATCATCGGAGAGGCTATGGTCTTGATGTAGAAGCCCTCTGTGAATGAATCCCCCTCCGGTGGAGCGCTGAAAAAGGCTCCAAGATGGGATCTCACGGGTACAGAAGGTTGCGGCGATGGAAAAGTGGTTTCGTGGCTCTCCCCGACATTTTTAGGGTACATGACTATATATAAGTGGAAGAGGTACGTCGGTGGAGCTACGAGGGGCCAACTAGGGTGGGGGCGCGCCTACCCCCTGGATGCGCCCTCCTGCCCCGTGGCCGCCTCGTGGCTTCCCAGACTTCTACTCCTAGTCTTCTGGGTTGCTTTCGGTCCAAGAAAGATCATCATCAAGGTTTCATTCCGTTTGGACTCCGTTTGGTATTCCTTTTCTGCGAAACAATGAAATAGGCAAAAAAACAGCATCTAGCACTGGTCCTCCGGTTAATAGGTTAGTCCCAAAAATAATATAAAAGAGCATATTAAAGCCCATTAAACATCCAAAACATATAATATAATAGCATGCAACAATCAAAAACTATAGATACATTGGAGACGTATCAAGCATCCCCAAGCTTAATTCCTGCTCGTCCTCGTGTAGGTAAATGATAAAAATAGAATTTTTGATGTGGAATGCTACCTAACATAATTTTCAATGAAATTATATTTATTGTGGCATGAATGTTCAAATCCTAAAAATTCAAGACAAAGGTTTAATATTGACATAAAAATAATAATACTTCAAGTATACTAACAAATTAAACATGTCTTCTCAAAATAGCATGGCCAAAGAAAGCTATCCCTACAATATGATATAGTCCGGCTATGCTCTATCTTCATCACACAAAATATTTAAATCATGCACAACCCAGGTTTCAGCCAAGCAATTGTTTCATACTTTAGTATTCTCAAACTTTTTCAACTTTCACGCAATACATGAGCTTGAGCCATGGATATAGCACTATATGTGGAATAGAGTGGTGGTTGTGGAGAAGACAAAAAGGAGGAAGATGGTCTCACATCAACTAGGCGTATCAATGGGCTATGGAAATGCCCATCAATAGATATCAATGTGAGTGAGTAGGGATTGCCACACAAATGATGCACTAGAGCTATAAATATATGAAAGCTCAACTAAAGAAACTAAGTGGGTGTCCATCCAACTCGCTTGCTCACGAAGACCTAAGGCATTTTGAGGAAGGCCATCATTGGAATATACAAGACAAGTTCTATATTGGAAATTCCCACTAGTATATGAAAGTGACAAAACAAGAGACTCTCTATCATGAAGATCATGGTGCTACCTTGAAGCATAAGTGTGGAAAAAGGATAGTAGCATTGCCCATTCTCTCTTTTTCTATCATTTTTTTATTATTTTGGGCCTTTTTTGTGGCCTATTTTTTTCATCCGGAGTCTCATCCCGACTTGTGGGGGAATCATAGTTTCCATCATCCTTTCCTCACTGGGACAATGCTCTAATAATGAAGATCATCACACTTTTATTTACTTACAACTCAAGAATTACAACTCGATGCTAGAAAAAAATATGACTCTATGTGAATGCCTCCAGCGGTGTATAGGGTGGCTTTGCCACAAATACAATGTCAACTACATGATCATGCAAGGCAATATGACAATGATGGAGCGTGTCATAATAAACAGAACGGTGGAAAGTTGCATGGCAATATATCCCGGAATGGCTATGGAAATGCCATAATATGTAGGTATGGTGGCTGTTTTGAGGAAGGTATATGGTGGGTGTAGGGTACCGGCGAAAGTTGCGCGATACTAGAGAGGCTAGCAATGGTGGAAGGGTGAGAGTGCGTATAATCCATGGACTCAACATTAGTCATAAAGAACTCATATACTTATTGCAAAAATCTACAAGTTATCAAAACCAAGCACAACACGCATGCTCCTAGGGGAAGGGTTGGTAGGAGTTAACCACCGCGTGATCCCGACCTGCACACAAAGGAAGACAATCAATAAATAAATCATGCTCCAACTTCATCACATAACGGTTCACCATACTTGCATGCTACGTGAATCACAAACTTTAACACAAGTATTCCTCAAATTCATAGTTACTCCACTAGCATGAATCTAATATCACCATCTTCATATCTCAAATCAATCATCAAGTATCAAACTTATCATAGTATTCAGTGCACTCTATATGAAAGTTTTTATTATTACCATCTTGGAGTGCCCATCATATTAGGACTAGTTTTATAGCCAAAGCAAATTATCATGCTGTCCTAAAGGACTCTCAAAATAATATAAGTGAAGCATGATAGATCAATGATTTCTATAAAATAAAACCACCACCGTGCTCTAAAAGATATAAGTGAAGCACTAGAGCAAAATTTATCTAGCTCAAAAGATATAAGTGAAGCACATAGAGTATTCTAATAAATTCCGATTCATGTGTGTCTCTCCCAAAAGGTGTGTACAACAAGGATGATTGTGTTAAACTAAAAATCAAAGAATCAAATCATACAAGATTCTCCAAGCAAAACACATATAATGTGGTGAATAAAAATATAGTCTCAAGTAAAGTTACCGATAAACGAAGATGAAAGAGGGGATGCCTTCCCGGGGCATCCCCAAGCTTAGGCTTTTGGTTGTCCTTGAATTTTACCTTGGGGTGCCTTGGTCATCCCCAAGCTTAGGATCTTGCCACTCTTTATTCCATAGTCCATCAAATCCTTACCCAAAAACATGAAAACTTCACAACACAAAACTTAACAGAAAATCTCGTGAGCTCCGTTAGTATAAGAAAACAAACCACCACTTTAAGGTACTATATTGAAATCATTCTTTATTTATATTGTTTTTAAACCTACTGTATTCCAACTTCTCTATGGTTCATACCCCCCGACACTACTCATAGATTCATCAAAATAAGCAAACAACACACGAAAAACAGAATTTGTCAAAAAACAGAACAATCTGTAGCAATCTGTAACTTTCCAATACTTCTGTAACTCTAAAAATTATGAAATAAATTGGTGGACGTGAGTAATTTGTCTATTAATCATCTTGAAAAAGAATAAACTTAAAAGCACTCTCCAGTAAAAGATGGCAGCTAATATCGTGAGCACAAAAGTTTCTATTTTTTGCAGCAAGATCGCACAGACTTCACCCAAGTCTTCCCAAAGGTTCTACTTGGCACAAACACTAACTAAAACACAAAAAACACAATCATAGCAGTAGCATGATTAATTATTTATTACTAAACAGAAACAAAAAGCAAAGAAAATAAAATTGGGTTGCCTCCCAACAAGCGCTATCGCTTAACGCCCCTAGCTAGGCATAAAAACAAGAATAGATCTAGGTATTATCATCTTTGGTATGCAATCCATAAGTGGCTCCCATAATAGATTCATAAGGTAATTTAAATTTATCTCTAGGAAAGTGTTCCATGCCTTTCCATAACGGAAATTGGAATCTAATATTTCCTTCTTTCATGTCAATAATTGCACCAATCATTCTAAGGAAAGGTCTACAAAGAATAATAGGACATGTAGGATTGCAATCTATATCAAGAATGATGACATCTACGGGCACATAATTCCTATTTGCAGTTAATCCTTCCCATATGTTTCTTAATGGCGGAATCCGCAAGATGCAAATTTAAAGAACAAACATCAATTTCACGGAAACCTAACACATCACACAAAGTTTTTGGAATCGGGGAAACACTAGCACCCAAATCACATAAAGCATAGCATTCATGATCTTTAATATTAATTTTAATAGTAGGTTCCCACTCATCATAAAGTTTTCTAGGGATAAAAACTTCTAGTTCAAGCTTTTCTTTATAAGATTGCATTGAAGCATCAACGATATGTTTAGTAAAAGCTTTATTTTGATCATAAGCATGGGGAGAATTCAACATAGATTGCAACAAGGAAATACAATATATCAAAGAGCAATTATCATAATTAAATTCCTTGAAATCCAAAATAGTGGGTTCATTGCTATGTAAAGTTTTGACCTCTTCAATCCCACTTCTATTAATTTTAGCATCAAGATCTAAAAACTCAGAATCATAGTGACGCCTTTTAACTAAAGGTGACTCATCTCCATCCCCATATTTATCAAGATTCATATTGGAAAACAAGGATTTAATGGGAGACACATCAATTACTTTTAGATCTTCATCATTATTATCATGAAAACTAGAAGAACACGCTTTCACAAAGCAATCTTTTTTAGCACGCATCCTAGCGGTTCTTTCTTTGCACTCATCAATGGAAATTCTCATGGCTTTGAGAGACTCATTGATGTCATGCTTAGGTGGGATAGATCTAAGTTTCGAATAATCAACGTCAAGAGAAATTCTATCCACGTTCCTAGCTAAATCATCAATCTTAAGCAATTTTTCTTCAATCATGGCATTAAAATTCTTTTGTGAAATCATAAATTCCTTAACGCTATTCTCAAAATAAGAGGGCATCTTATTATAATTTGCATAAGAATTGTTGTAGGAATTACCATAATTATTAGAGGAATTACTAGGAAGAGGCCTAGGATTAAAGTTTCTTCTATAAGCATTGTTACCAAAATTATTCCTACCAAATAAATTCACATCCATAGATTCATTAGTATTATCAATCAAAGTGGATAAGGGTATATCATTGGGATCAACATTAGCACCTTTGCTAGCAAAATATTTCATAAGTTCATCCATCTTTCCACTCAAAACATTAATTTCTTCAATTGCATGCACTTTTTTACTAGTGGAAGATCTCTCAGTGTGCCATTGAGAATAGTTAACCATTATATTATCTAGGAGTTTAGTAGAATCTCCTAAAGTGATTTCCATAAAAGTACCTCTCACGACAGAATCTAAAAGATTTCTAGAAGCAAAGTTCAAACCGGCATAATTTTTTTGTATAATCATCCATAGATTCAAACCATGTGTGGGACAATTTCTTATCATAAGTTTCATCCTCTCCCAAGATTGTGCTACATGCTCATGGTCAAGTTGTTTGAAATTAATAATATCGTTCCTAAGGGCGATGATCTTAGCGGGAGCAAAATACTTGACAATAAAACAATCTTTGCATTTATTCCATGAATCAATATTATTTTTAGGCAAAGAAGAAAACCAAGTTTTGGCCCGATCTCGTAGTGAGAAAGGGAATACTTTTAATTTAACGAGATCATTATCTACATTTCTATTCTTTTGCATATCTCATAAATCAACAAAATTATTCAGATGAGATGCGACATCTTCACTAGGAAGGCCAGAAAATTGATATTTCATGACTAGATTCAATAAACCATCATTGATTTCACAAAATTCCGCATTAGTAGCGGGAGCAATCAGAGTGCAAATAAAGTCATTATTATTGGTGTTGGAAAAGTCACATAATTTGGTATTTTCTTGAGCCATCCTGACAAGCAAACAATCCAACACACAAGCACACAAGAAGCAAGCAAAAGGAAAAGAGGCGAACAGAAAAAAAGGCGAATAAAACGGCAAAGGTGAAGTGGGGGAGAGGAAAACAAGAGGCGAATGGCAAATCATGTAATGTGAGGGAGAAGAGTTTGTGATTAGTAATTGGTATGTCTTGACTTGAGCATAGATCTCCCCGGCAACGGCGCCAAAAATTGGCAAGTTGACGGGAGATCAAATCTTGACTTGACTTGGCATAAGTCTCCCCAGCAACGGCGCTAGAAATACTTCTTGCTTCCTCTTGAGCATGCGTTGGTTTTCCCTTGAAGAGGAAAGGGTGATGCAGCAAAGTAGCGTAAGTATTTTCCTCAGTTTTGTAAAACCAAGGTATCAATCCAGTAGGAGACTACATGCAAATCGCCTAGTACCTGCACAAACAATCAAGAACCTTGCAACCAATGTGATAAAGGGGTTGTCAATCCCTTCACGGCCACTTGAAAAATTGAGATATGTTAAAGATAATAAGATAAACATTTTTGGTATTTTTGTTGTATAGATTAGAAAATAAATATTGCAAAATAAATATTGCAAAATAAATAGTAAACTAGAATTGTAGATCGGAAACTTAAATGATGTAAGGTAGACCCGGGGCCATTGGTTTCACTAGTGGCTTCTCTCATGATAGCATATATTACGGTGGGTGAATAAATTACTGCCGAGCAATTGATAGAAAAGTGCATAGTTATGAGAATATCTAGGCATGATCATGAACATAGGCATCACATCCGTGTCAAGTAGACCGAAACGATTCTGCATCTACTACTATTACTCCACACATCGACCGCTATCCAGCATGCATCTGGAGTACTAAGTTCATAAGAACGGAGTAACACCTTAAGTAAGATGACATGATGTAGAGGGCTAAACTCAAGCAATATGATACAAACCCCATATTTTTATCCTCGATGGCAACAATACATGTGTTGGGTTCCCTTTCTGTCACTGGGATCGAGCACCGCAAGATTGAACCCAAAGCTAAGCACTTCTCCTATTGCAAGAAAGATCAATCTAGTAGGCCAAACCAAACTGATAATTCGAAGAGACTTGCAAAGATATTAGATCATGCATATAAGAATTCAGAGAAGAACCAAATATTGTTCATAGATAATCTTGATCATAAAAACCCACAATTCATCGGATCTCGACAAACACACCGCAAAAAGAATTACATCGAATAGATCTCCAAGAACATCGAGGAGAACATTGTATTGAGAACCAAAGAAAGAGAAGAAGCCATCTAGCTAATAACTATGGACCCGAAGGTCTATGGTAAACTACTCACACATCATCGGAGAGGCTATGGTGGTGATGTAGAAGCCCTTCGTGAATGAATCCCCCTCCGATGGAGCGCCGGAAAAGGCCCCAAGATGGGATCTCACGGGTACAGAAGGTTGCGGCGGTGGAAAAGTGGTTTCGTGGCTCTCCCCGATATTTAGGGTACAAGAGTATATATAGGAGGAAGAGGTACGTCGGTGGAGCTACGAGGGGCCCATGAGGGTGGGAGCGCACCTACCCCCCTCGACGCACCCTCCTACCTCGTGGCTGCCTTGGTGCTTCCCAGACTTCTACTCCAAGGCTTCTGGATTGCTTTCGGTCGAAGAAAGATCATCGCGAAGGTTTCATTCCGTTTGTACTCCGTTTGGTATTCTTTTCTGCGAAACACTGAAATAGGAAAAAAAACAGCATCTGGCACTCGGCCTCTGGTCAATAGGTTATTCCCGAAAATAATATAAAAGATCATATTAAAGCCCATTAAACATCCAAAACATATAATATAATAGCATGGAACAATCAAAAATTATAGATACGTTGGAGACGTATCAATCGCCAGGTTGAATCACTGGTATGCCTGCACCATGGGGGGCACGGATGCCGACACGAAGTCGACGTCCATCGTGTCAAACATATCGGGGGCCTTCTACGCCGCCACCTCCGCCATGAGCATTGGATCGGCTTCCTCCTCATCGGAGCTTGGCTCTAGAGAACTCAGGGATTGGCCCGCCGCAAAGCGAGCTTGGGAACGGAGGTCTGTGGCGCCGACCGCCGCCGTGATTTCTACGCGGTGCTCCAGCGTCAGCATCTTGTAGTACATGATCTTGCGGCACACCATGGCTTTCCGGCGAACTAGGGGACGATTGATGCGGGCTAGCAGATCGAAAGATGGGGGAGTGGGCTGGAGAGGAGGTGTGGTTTTGGGGCAGTGGTGACCGGTCGGCAAGTAGCTATCGTAGGCCGAGCAGTGAAGGTTCTGGTGTGAACAGTGGTTTCGGTGACGACCGGTCAATCGGTTTTGACTGTGCGGAGTTTGCAAAGCCGTATGGCTGGAGCCTGGAGAGTTGTGGGGTGGGATGGGGCCAAAGTTTCAAAGCTTCACGTGGCAGACGTCCGGACCTCCCCACCGTTCCTGTTGACGATGAGGAGGTGACTTCATAAAATCTCAAGATGACTAGCAAGATGCCCGTGTATTGCACGGAACATCAGGATGCATTTTTTATGACAACTCAAGTATTTCATCAAAAAATGGTGTCTCAAGAATTTCATCGAAAAATGATATCTCGAGAAAGATTACCCCGGCACATTGAACCCTCCACGTCGGTCACCAAATGGAACTCGCTTCGTCTTGCGTTTTCGCTCACTTGTGGGACCGCGGTTGACAGCAAACTCACGTCCCTCCCCCTCCCCCGCCCGATTCATTTATCTATACTAGCAAGATGCCCATGCATTGCACGGAACATCAAGATACATTTGTATGAGTAGTTTATCTTGTAGGAGAAAAGGATGAACGAGGGAAGGCCTTATTTGGAAATGTGGAGAGGGGTGTGGGTATCTTTTTGCAAAATTGCCATATTTATATTCATCTCTATAAATTTGTTCAAACTTTACAAGGTTTGACTTCAGTCAACTCTAATATGCGGAGTAAA
Organism: Secale cereale; assembly: GCA_902687465.1. NCBI lineage: Eukaryota > Viridiplantae > Streptophyta > Magnoliopsida > Poales > Poaceae > Secale > Secale cereale. Next base: position 34,497,867 of record LR738714.1, read on the forward strand.
TAAAAACGGAGGGAGTATACTACTAGTACTATGAGCATTGCAAACTCTACTGCAGATGTTGTACTACTACTTCTACTTCTACTACTATTGGACAGGGAGCTTAAAAAAAGTAACTATTCGAATGGCTATACGCGAAAATGCTACATCAACAGACTAGTTACGGGAGTATTACGGGCCTTTCCTTTAATCCTCTTCACCCCCCCTGATTTTCAGGTGGGTGGGGCCCGTCCCTCCCCTTAAACCAATTACAATGTGCCAAATCCCAATCAGTTCGTAAAGCCTCTGTAAAAGTCCATGAATGTAGCATTGCTCGGCTATACGTGGCGAAATCCTAGTAGGAAGAGCATGCGCAAGAATAAGCAATCACGTGTTTGAAAACAAATTGGAAACCAATTCTGTTTGAATACAAATCTAGGAGTACGTATGAATCTAACAATATTGATTGGGTGTTCTTGAATGTTGATACTTTTTCTGTAAGTTTGACCAAAGTAGAGATACTTTGACTACACATAAAACTTATATGTAAACTAGAAAGGATCGGAGGGGGTATATTGTACTACGTTCAAAAGCGAAACGAACATTGAATACCCTTTATATATGATTTGTTGATGGTATGATCACCGGTTCCAAATTTTGAATTCGCCTTAGGTATCACACATGCACCCACTCATTCTCTCTCGGTTTAAGCTCGGGGTCTCTCCCTCTATCTCTCTCTCTCTCTCTCTCTCTCTCTCACACACACGCACACACACACACACACACACCACCTATCTTTCTCTTTGTGCTTGTCAAACCTAATTGATCTCCCGAGGTATCGGGATTGTATCTCGCTCGTCGTCAGGTCGCTCTTCGACACACGCCTAGGTCACTCTACCATGCATTAAATATGGCCGGGAAAACAGGGAAACCGACATGTGGGGCACACCTATCGGGATAACGTGGCGCAGACTAGTCCAATGGAGGAGCTGGCCCACGACCTCCTCGCCACCGGCAACCGTTCATGTGAGTCATGGGGGCCAGCAATGTGGCGCAGCTCCTGCACCGCCTCTGGCCACGGCGACCGCGGTGAGCGACACGCTCATCGTCGCTGGACACACTCAGTTTCAGGGTGCCGGGGTTGGCGCTACCACAGTGGCACGACCAATAGATCAACACCCGGCTTGTCGAGGATGCACAAGGCTTCCAAGTGCGCGCGTGCTGCGACGCGTCCGCGAAGTGTTCTAGCGCGGCCAACTGCATCCCCATGACCTTTTTTGCCCGGTCGTCTTTGCATTTCCAATGTCATGTGGGGATCGCACGTGAGCAAAGGGCATCTCCAACATTGCCACAACCGCAGCTGACTACCCTAGCACACCAAAAACCCTCGTCCCTCGCGTTGTCGTGCGGTGCGTTCCCAGCCGGTGCCAGTTGCTGATGTCTACTATGCAACTTTATTCTTGTAGACACGTGTTGGGCTTCCAAGCACAGAGTTTTGTAGGACAGTAGCAATTTTCCCTCAAGTGGATGACCTAAGGTTTATCAATCCATATGAGGTGTAGGATGAAGATGGTCTCTCTCAAAGAACCCTGCAACCAAATGATAAAAGTCTCTTCTGTCCCCAACACACCAAATACAACGGGAAATTGTATAGGTGCATGATAACCCACAAGTATAGGGGATCGCAACAGTCTTCGAGGGTAGAGTATTCAACCAAAATTTAGAGATTCGACACAAGGGGAGCCAAAGAATATTTAAAAGTATTAGCAGCTGAGTTGTCAATTCAACCACACCCGGATTAATTATCTGCATCAAGTGATCAGTAGCAAAGTAGTTTGATAGTTTTGATAGTAGTGACAGCAACAACAGTAACAGTAACAGTGATAGCAGTAATTTGTAGCAAGTGTAACAATGATGATAGCGATAGTAACACAGTAAGATCAATATAGAATAAATTCATAGGCATTGGATCAGTGACTTGTTGGATGATATTCATCATGTGACAGTTATAACCTAGGGCAATACGGCACTAGCTCCAGTTCATCGATATAATGTAGGCATGTATTCCGTAAATAGTCATACGTGCTTTATTAAAAGAACTTGCATGACATCTTTTGTCCTACCCTCCCGTGGCAGCGGGGTCCATATTGGAAACTAAGGGATATTAAGGCCTCCTTTTAATAGAGAACCAGAACAAAGCAATTACATATAGTGAATACATGAACTCCTCAAACTACGGTCATCACCGAGAGTGGGCCCGGTTGTTGTCACTCCGGGGTTGTCGGATCATAACCGTAGTAGGTGACTATAACTTGCAAGATCAGATCTAAAACATGGATATAATGATGAATTCATAAACGGTTCAGATCTGAGTTCATGACACCCAGACCCAAAGTGACAAGCATTGAGCATAGCAAAGTCATAGCAACATCAACCTAAGAACATAGTGGATACTAGGGATCGGGCGCTATCAAAACTAACTCGATTACATGATGAATTACCCACTCCCGATGGGGAGCATCATGGAATTGGCTATGGAGAAGGGTTGGTGATGACGAAGAACGAAGATCCCCCTCTCCAGAGCCCCAAACGGACTCCAGATCCGCCCTCCCGAGGAAGAACAGGGCTTGGCAGCGGCTGCGTCTCATGGATCGCGATAATTCTTTCTCTCCTATTTTTTTCTCCAAAAATAGGAAATTATAGGATAAGGGTTGGCGTTTGCGGGGCCACCAGGTGGATACAAACCACCTGGGCGTGCCAGGGGAGGGGGCACGCCCTGGTGGCTTGTGCCCACTTAAGGGGCCCTCTCTGGTGGGTCTTGGCTCTAGTAATTCTCTTTTTTTTTCCATAAAAAATCCTCGCAAAGATTCGTTTCATTCCGAGAACTTTTATTTCTACACAAAAACAACACCATGGTAGTTCCGCTGAAAACAACGCCAGTCCGGGGTTCGTTTCATTCAAATCATGAAAATTAGAGTCCAAAACAAGAGGAAAAGCGTGGGAAAAAGTAGATACGTTGGAGACGTATCAACTCCCCCAAGCTTAAACCTTTGCTTGTCCTCAAGCAATTCAGTTGATAAACTGAAAGTGAGAAAGAAAAAACTTTTACGAACTCTTTTGCTCTTGTTTGCATGAATAAGCTTAAACAGCACCCAGGTTTTTAGCCAAAATTATAACTAACCATGTCAACAATAACATTTAAAAATTATATTAACTCATATCAATGACATAATCAGCTAGTGAGCGATAATAAGAGATCTTAAACAGCAACACGTTGTCAAAACAACCATGATATAATATGCAATAGTGGTATCTCGCTAGCCCTTTCTGAGACCGCAAAACATAAATGCAGACTACCTCCAAAGTTCAAGCAGCGACTAAACATTGTAATTCATGGTAGAAAAGATCCAGTCATGATGCACCCAACATTAGCTACACACAATGCAGAAATCATGACAATTGTGCTCTACTCAATTTCTGGCGCTTGTTTTAGAAGGTGGTGACACAACATAAAAGTAAATAGATAGTCCCTTCGCAGAGGGAAACAGTGATTTGCACAGGTGTCAGAGCTTAATTTTTTTAAAACAGAGATAAATGATTATTTTGAGACACGCACCCTTCTTATTCACTTCACGACCATCAGCTATCGATATCTCCCATGCTAAATGAGCTAGTGGCGGTTCCCAAGCAGAAAAGTAAATGTTTGAACTCCATTGGGAGCTTTTGTTTGTTTATCTGTAAGCTTTTTCTTTTTGCAATTTGGGACTGGGAATCCCTATTACCGCCCTTTTCTCGTGCAATGGCGAGTGGATAAACACTCAACCTGAGAATAACCCGCATATCATGGAAGATACCAACAACCTCCTGTCGTTTCATGAACGATCCAGACACACAAAAACAATAATTTGGTCTCGAGTGCACGGCGTAAAACATCAAGGTCTGGTGAACTAAGTGCACCCACCTTCTCCCTAGCAAGCAAGCATTTGGTAATAAAAAGTGCAAAGTAATGAACAGTAGGAAAATGTAAGCCAGCGGTAGTGATGGCTGACACTCCTCTCTCATCACCCACTGTCAAAGTGCGAGAAAATGCATCAAACTCGGTCGGCCTAGACTCACCCAGTGTAATGCCCAGGATGGGACTAAATCTCCTATGTGTCGAGGCACGACTTAGAGACTTAACCCCATGCTGGAATGATCGCAAGTCTGGTATCTTTGCACAACTCATGTAAAAGATGGGGATGGAAAACATAAAATAGTTGGCTTACACTCGCCACGTCACACAAATACAATCCATGTCTCAATCATCATACATTAAAACATCACAGCCCTCTAAGGGTAAAATCCAAATAACAAGATACCAAACATAATTTAAATCCACAGGTCGGATCGAATCCTAGTAGAAGTCTCCACTACTGATCATCAGGATAACGAACATAGTATCGACTACGCTCCTCGTCGTACTCCCAGTCTAGCTCGATGCCATCGCCTGGATAGCTCACCACTGGACCTGCATCTGGTGTGGTGAAGTAACTGTGAGCCACAGAGGACTCAGCAATCCCGTTCCCGGGTAACAAGACTATTTAAGCCTTGGGAGAGGATAAGGCTGAAGAAAAGAATAAGTGTCTGCAGCAGCAACTAGCACTAGCTTACGTGAGAGAGTGCGAGAAGAGAAGGCCTCGGTCGAGAGGTGATCACGAAGTGATCCTAGCTAGAGCTCAACAAACATAACCCCACCGTGTTCAACTCCCGAATCCCTATTCGGAAATTGACAGTCACGATACACACGCTGGTAGTGTATTGAAACATTGTGTCAAGTTATCTACAACCGGATATTAACAAGCTCCCATCTGCCACATAACTGCGGGCACGGCTTTCGAAAGTTCATAACCCTGCAGGGGTGTTCCAACTTGACCCATTACAAGCCCACGATCCGCAGAGTCGCAACTCCAAAGTGGGAAGACCCGAGCATTCTCGAAATCCCGTGCTCAAGATACTCCGAACTAAGGTAAGGCTAATCCAGCAAATCCTCCCGGCGTGTCGACACCCTGATAGTAGCCGCGCGTATCTAGTCTCAGGACACGACCGGATGGGCGATTCTACAGGTTTATATCAATCCTCGAGTTTCCTTGTGGTGACCCCGCAGACTCCCCGATTCGGACCAACACTCATGAGGAGCACTGGCCCGGGGTGGTTGATTAAGAACTCGGGTTAATTACTCCCTATGCAAGTTGTTTAGTTATTAGGCAAATAGTACCAAAGTTGGGACTTGCTGGAATGGACTTAGCACTTAGCGGTTTATCGAGGGGGTCCCATACACCCCAACCGTGTTAGGAACGCATAATCAAGGAACATAACACCGGTTTATACGGTTCCTAACGGCATGAGTGGAACAAATCACCAAGCAAAAGGCTTAGCCTTCCACCCTTGCCAATATATAGATGATTTAATTTTAAGCATTTATATAGTGTGATATAACCCAACAAAACTTCAACATGAAGCAAGCATCTTCGATCTTCACCTGCAACTAGCAATGCTATAAGAAGGCCTGAGCGAAGCGTACTTAGCCAAGCAACGGTTTGCATAGGTAGGGTGGTTAAACATGGTAATGGTTACAAGTAGGAGGCTGACATGGAAGACATGGGCATCGAGGAAAAACTATAGAGCGGAACTACTAGCAATAGGCAAAGATAGTAATGTTATCGGGGTTCGGTCATCTTGCCTGAAGTGTAGTCGTTCGGATCGTAAGAAGGGTCCTCGTGCTCAACCTCGTTGGTAACCTCGTGCTCGTACTCGTACTCGGTCTCAGCTTCCGGCTCTAAACAATACAATCACACAAGGCACGAATCAACAAGATGCAATGCGCACACCAAAATGATGGATGCATGATGGATGCACTACGAGAGCACACGGAGCACGAAAAAATAGCACTCAAGCAAAACACCTCAAAACATGATAACAACAGGAGATTATGAACTACACGGAAAATCAATCAAGTTTCATATAAGACTCGCTGAAATCGGAGCTACGGGCTAAAAGTTATGCCCGAAACAAGAAATAGGCGAAAGCTGAAAATTACAACAACATAGCAACTTCGGAGCACTAGAAAAATAAGCTACATCACTCAAACATCATGGCAAAGAGCATTAACATAAACTAGACATATCCTACAGCAAGTAAGTCCAAAGGTGCACCCCCAAAGGAGCCACGGATCAATAGCAACAAGCTTGGACATATTGAACTTGACAATAAAATTCTGACAGCAGAATTTTATTGAAACTTTGGAGCAAAAGTTAAACATGCTACAGCCACTTAAATAAACATGTGAGAACATGAATGGAAAGCCAACAATATCTACTACAAGGAACCATCAAGATCCACTCCAAAACTATCATGGTTTGTCCTAGAGTAGCAAGCAAACATGGCATCGGAACGTTACAGATTTCAGACTTAGTGAAATTCCACTAAGTGTTAAAACAGCAGTTTCATCATGGCATCTAAAAGAGCAAGTTTAAGTCACCTCGAAACTAAACATGGCAAGTGGTAAGCACCACATCAAAGTACACATGATGGTGATTCCGAAACATACAAGCATGCATCATGGAGATAAACACAACGATAGCAATGAGCTCAACAAGATGGCATTTCATAACAAGTTAAACAACATCACAGCCACATGGCACTTTGCAACGAAGATATACATGGCAAGAATAAATCTATCATGCAACCTAACACAAACAACATGTAGAGCATGGCAAGACGAACACGTGGACATGTCATTTGCATCATTCGGATAAACGAGCTAAAAGATATCACATAGCAAAGATGGCATAAAAACATCACATAGCAGCAGTTTTATCACGATGCACTCTTGCAACAGAAAAACAAGCGTTTAGATGACCTCTATCATGCATGACACAAAGAGAAGAAACGTAGTGCTAATCACCACGAACGTCTGGACACCTCATTCACTCAAATCGGAGCTACGCACAAAAAGATATCACAGTTTGAAAAAGGCATCAGCACACATAAAACTAAGGACTTAGTGGTTTTAGGAGCAACCTCAGATCTGGAGGACAAGTCAACGGGCTCGGCGGATCTGGCCCGATCTGGCTCAGAGCGGCGAACTGGCGGATGGAGGCCCGCGGCGGCGCGCGGCCCAGTTGGCTGGCGATCGGGCCGGCTGGAAGGGCCTCGGCGGCTGGATGGCGATGCGGGCTCGGCGTCTTGGGCCCGCGGCGGCGAGGCGGCCCAGCGCGGGGCAACGCCCAGCGGGAGAAGGCGAGGCCCAGGAGGCGGCCACGGCCCAGGCGACGAGGCGGCTCGGGCGCCGGCTGGAGGGAGGCGCTGGCGAAGGGAAACGGGCCTCGGTGCGGTCGGAGGAGGCCCACGATCCGCGGCTCTCGGGCCGGCTGGAGGAGATGGTGGGGCGAAGTGGCCTGCTGCGGAGGCGAGCTGGCGACCGGGCCGCGCAGCGATGTGGTCCAGGCGGGGCGCCTGGCGGCTGGCTGGAGCGGGCCTCGGAAGATCTGGCGAAGAGGCTCGCCTCGGTCGGTCGGCTCGATGGAGAGGCCGAGGAAAGGCCTCAGCGGCTGGGTCAACGCCCAGGAATCCGATCGATCGATCGGATCGATCCAGAGGGCTGGCGCGGTGACGAAGGAAAGCGGCGGGGTTTCTGCGGTGGAGGCTGCCAAGTGGCGATCTGGAGCTGGCCAGATCCGAAAATTGAGGGAGGAGGAGCTATAGGTAGGTGGAGGGGAATTAGGCTGCCAAAATGGCATGGGGGGTGTGTTTATATAGGGTAGGTGCTAGGGTTTGAGGGATTTGAGGAGCTTAGAGCCCTCCGATCGCGATCCGACGGATCCGATCGCGAGGGGAGTTAGGATGGGCCAAGAGGAGGTAAGTGGGTTGTTGGAGGGATGTCTTGGGCCACAAAGTGGAGGCACTTTGAGCCCACACGAATAACTGTTGGGAGAGCAAACGGACTCGAAACGCGACGAGATTTGACAGGCGGGTTACACACCACAAAACAACAACACACGACAAGTCTCGCGCCACACCGGTAACGTTACCCGGCCAAACACCAAAGTAGGCCTACGGGACGCCACGGACACGTGAGAGAGCTCCGGAACGCGAAACGGACAACGGGAAGGAACGCGTGGAACCGGATGCAACCGACAACACAAATGCAATGCGATGCATATGTCTACATGATATGAATGAATGCCACACACGCACACAACAAAATGATGAAAACCCGAAAGACAAAGAACCCGGAATGGAATAGATGAAGCCGGAGATAAATTATATGCCCAAAAGGGAAAGTATTACATCCGGGGCATTACACCCAGGCTCCCATCAGATGGGATTATGCATATGTCACAAAACTCAGTAAGTGGTATCTGATGGTTTTCATCATATAAATGAAAGCTCACTTTGGGAGGATTATTTCTAGGCATGAAAGTAAAACTGTTTGTGAGGTTTTGGTGTTGGTCACGCTCATCTCCGATGAAGTCAGCGAGGCCGGCATTAGCAATATATTGCATGAACTCCTCAATAATTCCAGCCTCTTGTAGGAACGGGGTGTGCGGCCATTCGCACGGCCGTACTTCCGCCAACCTCCGAGGGTGGAGATCAGTGTCAGAAGACTCCCCAATAACACCCTTGGAGTTCTTCTTTGAGCCAAACTTCCGAAAGATATTCATGTTCGCGTACAATTTTCTGAAAATAAAATTTTGGGGTGACAAAATTTTTCAACAAAACTTTATAAAATTGATAGCAACTACACATAGGGATGCATAGAAGCCATAGTAATCATTCAAACTACTTAGAACACTAAGAATTCAACATGCAAGCACATCCACAACAGCACTAAGAGTAGCTAATTATTCAAAGTAAAAACCACTACAACAAAAACTAATTGGACAAATGGTGGAGTCACATACCAAGTAGCAATCCCCCGAAACAGTTTCGCAAACGGAGCTTCGAGCAAAGAGATCGAAATTCGCGGGTTTGGGCTCAAGAACACGACAAAGAGAGCAATGGAGCATTTTTTCTGGGTATGACTGGTGATGTGGGCTAAAGAGGTAAGTGAGGGGGCCCACGTGGGGACCACAACCCACCAGGGCGCGCATGGGGGTCCTGGCGTGCCCAGGTGGGTTGTGCCCGCCTGGTGCACCTCCCTCTGGTATTATTTGCACCAGAAATTCAGAAATATTGAGAAAAAAATCGTATAAGATTTCCAGGGCATTCTGAAACCTTTTTTTGGGTCATTTTTTATTGCACGAGAAATTCAGAAAACAGACTAAACATGGCATTTTATTTTATTTAACTAGTAAAAACAGAAAAGAAAATGTAAGGACAAAAGGTAGCGCTTACTAAATTCATCAACTTCATACCGCTCAAAAATGATTCATTAATAAGGTTGATGAGGTCTTATTAACAACCACTTTCGATTAGCATGAAACCGAAGAACTTCCGTAAAATCACTAAGTTACCTCAATGGGGATATGGATGGCCCCAACAATAAGCATTTCATATTTCTTTTTTATAGTAGGTAAAGGTATTTGAAAACTTCCAATAGTGATTGCCGGGGATGTTTCAATAACATTAATACCATTCACTTGGAATTGTTTCTTCGGGAAGTGGACCGTATGCTCATTACCATTGATATGAAAACTTACCTTGCTTTTATTGCAATCAATAACAGCCCCTGCAGTATTTAAGAAGGGTCTACCGAGGATAATCGACATGTTGTCATCCTCGGGCATCTCAAGTATAACAAACTCAGTCAAAATAGTAACATTAGCAACAACAACGGGCACATCCTCACAGATACCGATAGGTATGGCAGTTGAATTGTCAGCCATTTGCAAAGATATTTCAGTAGGTGTGAGTTTATTCACGTCAAGTCTTTTATATAAAGAGAAAGGCATAACACTAAAACCGACTCCTAAATCACACAAAGCAGTTTTCACATAATTCTTTTGTATAGAGCAAGGTATAGTTGGTATACCCGGATCTCCAAGTTTTGTAGGTACTCCTCCCTTAAAAGTATAATTAGCAAGCATGGTGGAGATCTCAGATTCTGGTATTTTTCTCTTATTTGTGATGATGTCTTTCATATACTTTGCATAAGGAGGCATTTTTAAGATATCAGTTAAACGAGTACGCAAAAAGACTGGCCTCAGCATTTCAGCAAAGCGTTCAAATTCTTCATCATCTTTCCTTTTAGTTGACTGGGGTGGAAAAGGCATAGATTTTTGAACCCACGGTTCTCTTTCTTTACCATGTTTTCCAGCAACAAAGTCTCTTTTATCATATCTTTTATTTTTAGGTTGTGGGTTATCAAGATCAACACGTGGTTCTATCTCAACATCATTATCTGGTTCTTTTTCATTGTTAGGTTGAGTGTCTTCATGCACATCAGCATTATCTTTTTCATTATTACTAGGTGAGTGTTCATTACCAGATTGAGTTTTAGCATCAGAGGTAGAAGTTTCATTATCATTATCAGGAGGATTTTCTATTTCAGGTTCACTAGTAGCATGCAAAGTCCTATCGGTTTTATTTTCTTTTTCTTTTTAAGAGGACTAGGTGCACTAGTGTTATTTCTTTGTGAGTCTTGTTCAATTCTTTTAGGGCGTCCCTCGGGATAAAGTGGTTCCTGAGTCATTTTACCTCCTCTATCTGCAACTCTAACAGCAAAGTCATGCATATTATGATTCATTTCATCAAGTAATTCTCTTTGATATTTAGCAACTTGTTCTAATTGAGTTTGAACCATAGAAGCATGTTTTCCAACACCTCTAACATCATTTGAAATTCTAAATAACAAGTCACTCAAGCGAGCAATCATATCAGAATTGTATTTCAATTATTCCATGACATTTGCATTGAAGTGATCTTGTTTTCTAATATAGTTTTCAAACTCATTAAGGCATTGTCTAGGATGCATATTGTGAGGATTATCATTATCATTGAACTTCATAAGAGAATTTACCTCTACCACCTTAGGCAGTGATGGTGTATTAAGCCCAAGTATATCTTCAATAGGAGGTAAATTCTAAAAATCCTCAACTTTAATAACTTTTTTCTTCATAGATTTCTTTGCCTCTTGCATATCTTCAGGACTGAGATATAATATGCCCCTCTTCTTCGGAGTGGGTTTAGCCAGTGGTTCAGGAATAGTCCAATCATTGTAATTTTTCAATATGTTATTCAATAATTCTTCAGCACGAGCAATAGTTCATTCCCTGAAAACACAACCAGGAAGTCCCTAGAAGCATCGGTTAGTCCCTTATAAAAGATATCAAGTATTTCATGTTTCTTAAGAGGATGATCAGGAAAATCATTAAGTAACTGGCAAAGCCTCCCCCAAGCTTGTGGGAGACTCTCTTCTTTAGTTTGCACAAAGTTAAATATTTCCTACAAGGCAACTTGTTTCTTATGAGCAGGAAAATATTTTTTAGAGAATTAGTAAATCATATCATGGGGACTACGCACACAACCAGGAGCAAGAGTATTGTACCAAGCTTTAGCATCACCCTTTAATGAGAAAGGAAATAATTTGAGAATAAAGTAATAGTGAGTTTTCTCATCATGAGTAAAAAAGGGTGGATATGTCATTCAACTTAGTAAGATGTGCCACAACAGTTTTAGTTTCATAACCATGGAAGGGATCAGACTCAACCAAAGTAATTAACTCTGGGTCAACAGAGAATTCATAATCCTTATCATCAATAAAGATAGGTGAAGTAGCAAACTTAGGATCATACTTCATTCTAGCATTCAGAGATTTTTCTTTATACTTGCATAGTAATTTCTCTAGATCATCTCTATCCTTACAAGCAAGACTATCTCTAGTTGTCTCCTCATTCGTAACATAACCTTCCGGTACCTTAGGCAATTCATATCTAGGAAGGCTAGTTCTAGCAGGTGTTTCAGGAGTTTCAGTTTCAAGAACATCATCAGATTTAACAACATCATGTTGTATAACTCTAGCAATTTGTTCGTCAAGAAATTCTCCAAGTGGCACATCATCATTATCAAGAAAGGCACTAGCATCATTCATAGTAGAAGTAGCATCATCAATAACTTGCCACATATTGGAATTGATAGCATGTGGTTGTGTTGCAAGTTTACTCATAACAGAAGATGAATCCAAAGCAGAACTGGATGGCAGTACCTTACCTCCCCTCGTCTTAGAGGGAAATATCTTAGTCTTCGGATACTTCAGATTCTTCATAGTGATAATATGATAATAATCCCAAGTGACTCAACAAATATAGCTATGCTCCTCGACAACGGTGCCAGAAAAAGGTCTTGATAACCCACAAGTATAGGGGATCGCAACAGTCTTCTAGGGTAAAGTATTCAACCCAAATTTATAGATTCGACACAAGGGGAGCCAAAGAATATTTGAAGGTATTAGCGGCTGAGTTGTCAATTCAACCACACCTGGAGATTAATTCTCTGTAGCAAGTGATCAGTAGCAAAGTAGTTTGATAGTAGTGACAGCAGCAACGGTAACAGTAACAGTGATAGCAGTAATTTGTAGCAAGTGTAACAGTGATGATAGCGATAGTAACACAGCAAGATCAATATAGAATAAATTCGTAGGCATTGGATCGGTGACTTGTTGGATGATATTCATCATGTGACAGTTATAACCTAGGGCGATACGGCACTAGCTCCAGTTCATCGATATAATGTAGGCATGTATTCCGTAAATAGTCATACATGCTTTATTAAAAGAACTTGCATGACATCTTTTGTCCTACCCTCCCGTGGCAGCGGGGTCCATATTGGAAACTAAGGGATATTAAGGCCTCCTTTTAATAGAGAACCGGAACAAGGCAATAACACATAGTGAATACATGAACTCCTCAAACTACGGTCATGACCGAGAGTGGGCCCGGTTGTTGTCACTCCGGGGTTGTCGGATCATAATCGTAGTAGGTGACTATAACTTGCAAGATCGGATCTAAAACATGGATATAATGATGAATTCATAAACGGTTCAGATCTGAGTTCATGGCACCCGGGCCCATAGTGACAAGCATTAAGCATAGCAAAGTCATAGCAACATCAATATAAGAACATAATGGATACTAGGGATCGGGCCCTAACAAAACTAACTCGATTACATGATGAATCTCATCAAACTCCTCACCGAACAACAAGCCTACGAAGGAATTACTCACTCCCGGTGGGGAGCATCATGGAATTAGCGATGGAGAAGGGTTGGTGATGACGAAGAACAAAGATCCCCCTCTCTGGAGCCCCAAACGGACTCCAGATCTGCCCTCTCGAGGAAGAACAGGGCTTGGCGGCGGCTCCATCTCGTGGATCGCGATAATTATTTCTCTCCTATTTTTTTCTCCAAAAATAGGAATTTATAGGATAAGGGTTGGCGTCTGCGGGGCCACCAGGTGGGTACAACCCACCTGGGCGGACCAGGGGAGGGGGGGGGGCGCCCTGGTGGGTTGTGCCCACTCAGGGGCCCCTCTCTGGTGGGTCTTGGCTCCAGTAATTCTCTTTTATTCCATAAAAAATCCTCGTAAAGTTTCGTTTCATTCTGAGAACTTTTATTTCTGCACAAAAACAGCACCATGGTAGTTCTGCTGAAAACAACGTCAGTCGGGGGTTAGTTTCATTCAAATCATGCAAATTAGAGTCCAAAACAAGATGAAAAGCATGAGAAAAAGTAGATACGTTGGAGACATATCAACTCCCCCAAGCTTAAACCTTTGCTTCTCATCAAGTAATTCAGTTGATAAACTGAAAGCGAGAAAGAAAAAACTTTTACGAACTCTTTTTCTCTTGTTTGCATGAATAAGCTTAAACAGCACCCAGGTTTTCAACCAACATTATAACTAACCATGTCAACAATAACATTTAAAGATTATATTAACTCATATCAATGACATAATCAGCTAGCGAGCGATAATAAGAGATCTCAAACAGAAACATGTTGTCAAAACAACCATGATATAATTGTTGGGTTGTCTCCCAACAATCGCTTTTTTAATGCCTTTTAGCTAGGCATGATGATTTCAATGATGCTCGCATAAAATATAAAAGTTGAATCATGAAAGAGAACATCATGAATCGCATGGCAAGCACATTTAGGCCTAACCCACTTCCTATGCATAGGGATTTTGTGAGCAAACAATTTATGGGAGCAAGAATGAACTAGCATAGGAAGGCAAAACAAGCAAAACTTCTAAACTTTCAACACATAGAGAGGAAACTTGGTATTATTGCAATTCCTACAAGCATATGTTCCTGGCTCATAATAATTTTCAGTAGCATCATGAATGAAGTCAACAATATATCCATCACATAAATCATTATTGTCATGATGCAAAAGCATCGAAATTTTGCTACTCTCCACTTAAGAAAATTTATTCTCATGAATAGTGATGGGAGCAAAGTCAACAAAATAGCTATCATTAGATTGAAAATTAAAGTTATGATGACAAGTTTCATGGTTATCATTATTCAATATAGCATACATATCATCACCATAATCATCATATACAACAACTTTGTTATCATAGTCAATTGAAACATCCTCCAAAGTAGTTGATTCATCACCAAACAAAGTCATGAAATCTCCAAATCCACTTTTATCAATATAATCATCATAAATAGGAGGAATGCAATCATCATAATAAATTTTCTCATCAAAACTTGGGGTACTAAAAATATCATATTCTTCAAATATAGCATCCCCAAGCTTATGGCTTTGCATATCATTAGCATCATGGATATTCAAAGATTTCATACTAACAACATTGCAATCATGCTCATCATTCAAATATTTTGTGCCAAACATTTTATTGACTTCTTCTTCTAACAATTGAGAACAATTTTCCGATCCATCATTTTCAAGAAAGATATTATAAAGATGATCAATAATATGATGCAACCTCAATTCCATTTTTTTATAGTTTTCTTTTACAAAAACAAACTAGTGATAAAAAAATAAACTAAAACATTCAATTGCAAGATCTAAAGATATACCTTCATGCACTCACCTCCCCGGCAACGGCGCTAGAAAAGAGCTTGATGTCTACTACGCAACTTTATTCTTGTAGACACATGTTGGGCCTCCAAGCGCAGAGTTTTGTAGGACGGTAGCAATTTTCCCTCAAGTGGATGACCTAAGGTTTATCCATCTATAGGAGGTGTAGGATGAAGATGGTCTCTCTCAAACAACCCTACAACCAAATAATAAAAAGTCTCTTGTGTCCGCAAGACACCAAATACAATGGGAAATTGTATAGGTGCACTAGTTCGGTGAAGATATGGTGATCCAAGTGTAATATGGATAGTAGATATGAGTTTTTGTAGTGCGAACAATAAAAAACAGCAAGGTAGGAAGTAACAAAAGTGAGCACAAACGGTATTGCAATGCTTGAAAACAAGGCCTAGGGTCCGTACTTTCGCTAGTGCAATCTCTCAACAATACTAATATAATTGGATCACATAACCACCCCTCAAAGTGCGATGAGGAATCACTCCAAAGTTCCTATCGAGCGGAGAACATAAGAAAAATTGTTTGTAGGGTACGAAACCACCTCAAAGCTATTATTTCCATTAGATCTATTCAAGAATTCGTACTAAAATACCACAAAGCTATTATTTTTGTTCGATCTATCCCAGAGTTTGTACTAAAATAAAACAAGGTATTCTTTCCAATCGATCTATCAAGAGTTCGTACTAAAATAACACAAGTTATTCTTTCCGATCGATCTATCAAGAGTTCATACTAGAATAATCACCAAAACAAATTCATATTCATAATACTCAATCCAAGACAAAGAATTCAAAGAGTGCCCCGAGATTTCTACCGGAGAAACAAAGACAATAACGTGCATCAACACCTATGCATAGATTACCCCAATGTCACCTCAGGAATCCGCGAGTTGTGTGCCAAAACATATACCAAGTGAATACATATACAAAACATAGTGTCCCTAGTATGCCTCTACTTAACTAGCTCGTTAATCAAAGATGGTTATGTTTCCTAACCATAGACATGTGTTGTCATTTGATCAACGGGATCACATCATTAGGAGAATGATGTGATGGACAAGAACCTTCCGTTAGCTTAGCAACTTCATCGTTTAGTTCTACTGCTATTGCTTTCTTCATAAATTATACATGTTCCTATGACTATGAGATTGTGCAACTCCCGAATACCGGAGGAACACCTTGTGTTCTATCAAACGTCACAACATAACTGGGTGATTATAAAGATGCTCTATAGGTGTCTCCGAAGGTGTTTGTGATGTTGGCATAGATCAAGAATAGGATTTGTCACTCCGAGTGTCGGAGAGGTATCTTTGGGCCCTCTCGGTAATACACATCATAATAAGCCTTGCAAGCAAATGACTAATGAGTTAGTCACGAGATGATGTATTACGGAACGAGTAAAGAGACTTGTCGATAACGAGATTAACTAGGTATAGTGATACCGACGATCGAATCTCGGGCAAGTAACATACCGATGACAAAGGGAACGACGTATGTTGTTATGCGGTTTGACCGATAAAGATCTTCATAGAATATGTAGGAACCAATATGAGCATCCAGGTTCTGGTATTGGTTATTGACCGGAGATGAGTCTCGGTCATGTCTACATAGTTCTCCAACCTGTACGGTCTGCACGCTTAACATTCGATGACGATCGATATTATGAGTTTATGAGTTTTGATGTACCGAAGGTAGTTCGGAGTCCCAGATGTGATCACGGACATGACGAGGAGTCTTGGAATGTCCGAGACATAAAGATTAATATACTGGATGATTATATTCGGACACCGGAAGTGTTCCGGGTGTTATCGGATAAAATCGGAGTACCGGAGGGGTTACCGGAACCCCCCGGGGAAGTTTTGGGCCTTAGTGGGCTTTAGGGAAGAGAGAGGACAACAGCCCAGGAGGTGGCGCGCCCCCTCCCATGGGCAGTCCGAATAGGACTAGGGGAGGGGGGCATCCCCTCTTTCCCTCTTTCCCTCTCCCTCTCTTTCCTTCCTCTTTTCCCCTTCCTATTAGGACTAGGAAAGGGGAGTCCTAGTCCTACTAGGAAGAGGACTCCTCCTCTCCTTGGTGCCCCTAGGGCCGACCAGCCTCCTCCCCCTTGCTCCTTTATATACGGCGGCAGGGGCACCCAAGAACACAGAAGAAACATTATTTTAGCCGTGTGCGGTGCCCCCCTCCACAGAAACACACCTCGGTCATATCGTTGCAGTGCTTAGGCGAAGCCCTACGCCGGTAGCTTCATCATCTCCGTCACCACGCCATTGTGCTCACGAAACTCTCCCGTGAAGCTCAACTGGATCAAGAGCTCGTGGGACGTCATCGAGCTGAACGTGTGCTGAACGCGGAGGTGCCGTACGTTCGGTGATTGGATCGGTTGGATCGCGAAGACGTTCGACTACATCAACCACATCACTAGACGCTTCCGCTTTCGGTCTACGAGGGTACATAGACACACTCTCCCCTCTCATTTCTATGCATCTAGTAGATAGATCTTGTGTGATTGTAGGATTTTTTTTTGAAATACTACATTCCCCAACAATGGCATCATGAGCCACGTCTATGCGTAGATGATATGCACGAGTTGCACACAATGAGTTGTGGGCAATAATAGTCATACTAGTTACTAGCATGTCATACTTTGATTCGGCGGTATTGTAAGATGAAGCGGCCCGGACCGACATTACGCGTACGCTTACGCGAGATTGGTTTCACCATTACAAGCACTCATTGCTTAAAGGTGACTGGCAGGTGTCTGTCTCTCTCACTTTAGTTGAATTGAGTGTGGCTATGCCCGGTCCTTGTGAAGGTTAAAACAACACATACTTGACGAAAAATCGTTGTGGTTTTTTGTATGCGTAGGTAAGAACGGTTCTTGCTAAGCCCGTAGCAGCCACGTAAAACTTGCAACAACAAAGTAGAGGACGTCTAGCTCGTTTTTGCAGGGCATGTTGTGATGTGATATGGTCAAGACGTGATGAGTTATACGCTATTGTATGAGATGATAATATTTTGTAAAGTTATCGGCAACCGGCATGAGCCTTATGGTTGTCTCTTTATTGTATGAATTGCGAAGGCCGTGTAATTGCTTTACTTTATCACTATGAGTTAACGCTAGTAGAAGTAGCAATAGTTGGCGAGACGGCCACGACGCTACGATGATGATCATGGTGTCAAGCCGGTGACA
The DNA here is from genome assembly GCA_902687465.1 of Secale cereale. Lineage (NCBI taxonomy): Eukaryota > Viridiplantae > Streptophyta > Magnoliopsida > Poales > Poaceae > Secale > Secale cereale. Next base: position 34,516,075 of record LR738714.1, read on the forward strand.
ATGGATACCATGACGATGCTTTGGAGATGGAGATCAAAAGCACAAGTTGATGATGGCCATATCATGTCACATATTTTGATTGCATGTTATGTTTATCTTATTATGATTCTTATCTTGCTTAGAATGGAGGTAGCATTATAAGTTGATCCCTTACAAAATTTCAAGGTACAAGTATTCTCCCTGAGTATGCACCGTTGTGAAAGTCCGTCGTGCCGAGACACCACATGATGATCGGGTGTGATAAGCTCTACGTTCAAATACAACGGGTGTAAGACAGTTTTGCATATGCAGAATACTCGGGTTAAACTTGACGAGCCTAGCATGTACATGCATGGCCTCGGAACACCAGAGACCGAAAGACCGAGCGTGAATCATATAGTAGATATGATCAACATAAGATGTTCACCATTGAAAACTACTCCATCTCACGTGATGATCGGACATGGTTTAGTTCATTTTGATCATGTGATCATTTAGATGACTAGAGGGATATCTATCTAAGTGGGAGTTCTTTAGTAATACGATTAATTGTACTTTAATTTATCATGAACTTAGTCCTGATAGTATTTGAAAATTATGGTGTAGATCAATAGCTCGCGTTATAGCTCCCCTATGTTTTTGATATGTTCCTAGAGAAAACCAAGTTAAAAGATGTTAGTAGCAATGATGCGGACTAGGTCTGTGATCTGAGGATTATCCTCATTGCTGCATAGAAGTATTATGTCCTTGATACACCGCTAGGTGACAGATCTATTGCAGGAGCAGATGCAAACTTTATGAACGTTTGGCAAAGCTCAATATGATGTCTACTTAATAGTTTAGTGCACCATGATTTACAGCTTAGACCGGGACTTCAAAAATGTTTTGAACGCCACGGAGCATATAAGATGTTCCAAGAGTTGAAATTAGTATTTCATACTCATGCCCGTGTCGAGAGGTATGAGACTCTCACAGTACTTTGCCTACAAGATGGAGGAGAATAGCTCAACCAGTGAGCATGTGCTCAGATGGTCTGGGTACTACAATTGCTCGAATCAAGTGGGAGTTAATCTTCCAGATAAGATAGTAATTAGAAAAGTTCTCTAGTCACTATCACCAAGTTAGTAGAACTTCGTGATGAACTATAATATGCAAGAGATGACGAAAGTAATTCCCGAGCTCTTCGCGATGCTGAAATCGGCGAAGGTAGAAATCAAGAAAGGGCATCAAGTGTTGATAGTTAACAAGACCACTTGTTTCAAGTAATGGGCAAAGGGTAGAAGGGGAACTTCAAGAAGAATGACAAGCAAGTTGTCAGTCCCGTGAAGAAACCCAAAGCTAAACTCAAGCCTGAAACTAAGTGCTTCTACTGCAAAGAAAATGGTCACTGAAAGTGGAACTGCCCTAGATACTTGGCGGATAAGAAGGATGGAAAAGTGAACAAAGGTATACTTGATATACTGATTATTGATGTGCACTTTACTAGTGTTCATAGCAACCCCTGGGTATTTGATACCGGTTCAGTTGGTAAAATTAGTAACTTGAAACGAGAATTGCAGAATGAACAGAGACTAGTTAAAGGTGAAGTGACGATGTGTGTTGGAAGTGGTTCCAAGATTGATATGATCATCATCGCACACTCCCTATACTTTCGGGATTAGTGTATGATGGGCCTTGAACCCCTCTTTGGTTACCCCAAGTGGAAGGTGTAAGATGCAGTAAGTAGAAGTGTTTTCCCCTAGTAAAGATGCCAAGGATCGAATCCCCAGAGACTCCTAGGTTCAACAGGTAGGTGTCAACTGCTAACGGCGCAATTAGCAATCAACGTGGACCTGCACACAGATACAAATAACTTTGCTCCCAACGAGTACAGAGAGGTTGTCAATCTCTCCGGCCTTGTAGTTCACAAAGGGTTAAAAGCAATATGATAGTAGTGATAGATAGTGTTTTGCAATAGTAAATAAAATAGCGAGAAGTAAATAGTGTATGTGATCAATGATAGTAATATGGACCGGAGTCTCATGATGTTCACTAGTGATGTCTCTCTCCCAAAAGACGATAAAACAGCTATGTGAGGTAAACAAATTACAGCTGGGCAATTGACAGGACCACGAACGCAAACGAATGCTGACTACATTGCAAGAAAGGTTGAGGTTCAAAGCATGGGCGGTACGCCAAAGTAAGTAGACCGAAATCCATCTGCATCTACTACTAATCATCCACCTTGAGATATCTATCCAGAACATCTCGCTGGTATTAAGTTGCGAGTCCCACCCATAGTGTAAACTCAATGCAACAGACAACTGCATTAAAAGAATTTTGCGTAAAGTAAACAATCCTTGCACCCGCGGGCACAAGCACCGTTGTTTTCCCCCTTGTGGCAATAGCACATCCCCTAGACTCATGTTTCTGTCACTCAAGCTAGCCATCGAGGGGCATGAACCCACAATCGAGCATAACGTTCCCTCTTGGAGTCACTACCTACTACTTGGCCAAAGCAATAAATAACAACGGAGAACATGCAAGAATTACTTATGAACTAAAATATAAAAGAGGTGAATCAAATATATTACTCAAGATCAATCTGAACATAATCTCATAATCCATCGGATCCCAGCAAACTCAACATAGCAACAACATAAGGATTACATAGGTGCCTCGATCATGTAGGGCAGCTCACGAGGACTAATTAGTTAAGCACAAGAACGGGAGGAGAACATCACATAGCTACTGGTCATGGACTCATGGTCCAAGGGAGACTACTCACGAGTCATCCGGGAGGCGTCCATGGTGGTGGAGAAGCTCCCGGTGGTGATCCTCCCCTCCGGCAGGGTGCCGGGAAGAGTTCTCCTGGTGCTCCCGATCATGGAAGCGGTGGCGGCGGCGGAACAGAGATGGGATCGCGAAAAGAAGTCATGTTTCAAGGGTTTCGGAGAGTCCTTTAAATATATGCCAAAGTAGGGCACCGGGGGGCTCTCGGGGGGCCGAGGCGCGGCCCAGGGGGGGGGGGCGCCCACAGGGCACCTGGAGCCCCTGTGGCCCCCCAGGCTGCCCTTTGGACGCAGTGTTGTTTCCGGTTCGCTGATTTTTTATATAATTTTTGTGGATTTTTCTGGGCAGTTCTCGAAACGTGAAAACCTGAAATACAAAAACAGCCGAAAACAGAAACTGGCACTGGGGTGCACTGGATTAGTAAGTTAGTCCAAATATGATCAAAAGTGTATGGAAGTGTATGAATATCATAGCAATATCACCCAAAAGTGGCATGGAGCAAGCAGAAATTATAGATACGTTTTGGACGTATCAACATCCCCAAGCTTAATTCCTGCTCGTCCTCGAGTAGGTAAATGATAACAAGAATAAGTTCTATGGTGACATGCTATTAACCATATAGGACTTTCTCATAGTTATATGACAAAAGCTTACTGAGACAATGATTCTATAGTAATTAAGTTGCCTCAAGAGAAAACCACAAATGACTGAAAGTTTTACAACATGAAACTGAAACATCAAAAAGATTTGCAATGAACATGATGTGCAAATATGATCAAGTGATATCTAGCTTGCCCCCTTTAGTGATGCAAAACATAAATGCAGGGGCACCTTCAAGGTTTAAGTGATGACTAGATACAATCATTTCAGAATAAACGATAACACAATCATGCAAAAGACAATGCTACTTTGGGACAATGCACATTACACTCAGAATGACAATCATGCTCTCAGTAGTTGATGCTTGAAGTGCTAGAGATTTTTATTTTGAAACATGGAAGCAATTGTGTCAACGGTAGTAGTACTTCATATGTGTCATGCATAAAACATCCTATAAGTTGCAAGCCTCATGCATCGAATACTAATAGTGCTCGCTCCTTGTCCTAACTAGCTCGGATCCCCATGGGTTATCATTGCATTGCATATGTTTTAACCAAGTGTTACAAAGGGGTACCTCTATGCCACCTGTACAAAGGTCCAAGGAGATAGATCGCATTTGATTTCTCGTTTTTGATAAATCTCAACTTGAGGACATCCATACCGGGACAACATAGAAAATAGATGATGGACTCCTCTTAAATGCATAAGCATATTCTCATGAGAGATTGAGGATTAAGGTCCAAGCTAAAACTTCCACCATGATGCATGGCTTTGGTTGGCGGCCCAATGTTCTTCTCTAACAATATGCATATTAATTCAACCCACGGTAAATCACCCTTACTTCAGACAAGACGAACATGCATAGCAACTCACATGATATTCAACAAAAGTGTGACAGTTGATGGCGTCCCCAGAAACATGGTTACCGCTCAGCAAGCAACTCATAAGAAATAAGATACATAAGCAACATATTCTTTACCACAATAGTTTTTAGGCTACTTTCCCATGAGCTATGTATTGCATGGTTAATTTGCTTAGTGCAGGTGTAGGTTAGCAAAAGACTGGGAGCGACCAACTAAGAGAGCAATGACGGTCATAATCATGAAGAGCGACAAAGCAATATTGAATCAGGCATGGTAGTTATATCGCTACTCAGAAACAAAAGATCATCAAGGCTTGACAGACTTTCTTTACAGTCTTGAATATGCGTGAGCATACGCCAAGTCAATCAAAATAAATTCTCAAAGGAGGATATTACTAAACATACCACATCATAGGCAAACAAACCAAGTTGGTACTCCAATGACACACTGGGAACCCCCCAGCTATTTGGGATTAACCATAAGAAAACCTGAACTACTAAGCACCATCATGAAAGTAGCATCTCTATCATAGACACATTAACCCATGCAACGGAAGCAAACTCTCTTAATAAGGTGAGCATGGTAATTAAAGAGAGTTCAAGCAACCAACTAAATAAAAGCTCTTTGAAAAGATAAGCATGAATACTAAGAGCAAAGCACGATAGTAGCTATTTAAAAGACAAAGAACACACACAGCATAGATAGACATGAAAATTCTATGTAATGTTCTAGGTAGAGGTGGAGCATGTTTCTCTCCCACATAAAGGAATGCTGGGTTCCGACTCGTTATGAAAAACTAAAAGGAAAACTAAAAGCAAGACGCTCCAAGCATAGCACATAACACATGAAGTGATAAAAATATAGCGGAACGAAAGACGAACTGATAATGTTGATGGAGAAGGGGATGCACGGGGGCATCCCCAAGCTTAGACGCTTGAGTCTCCTTGAATATTTCTTGGGGGTGCACGGGGGCATCCCCAAGCTTGAGCGCTTGACACTCCTGAATCTTTTTATCATCTTCCCTCGCACACTTGAAAACTCCCTTCATACATAACTCATCATAATCTGATTAGCGAGGTTAGTACCCTTAATAAAATAATTATACCTTGCTGTAAATAAGGATATTCTTGAATTTCTACTGTTTCTCAAGATTGCCAAAAGGTTTTTGCAAATAAAAAGCAAGTTCTCAATTTGCAAAGTGAAGGTAAGGCAAAACAGGACAGAATCTGTGAAAAACAGAACAGCAAGCAGTAATTGACCTGTTCAGGATACTTCTGCAACTCAAATCGAAAAACTCAGAACTGACGCACGAAAGAAAATTATATAGAGAACGCTGTCGAAAAAATTCAGACCAAGACGATGATCCGGTGATTTTATACGAATTTTTCTATCCATGGACAGAATCTGTTTCCTGGACAGCACCTCACAACTTTTGAACTTTCTAGCAATCAGAGGCTTTACTTGGCACAAATATGAAAAGCAAAGATACAATGATGATGCTACAGCAGTAAACAACATCAAGACACAACAAAATCAAAAATTTATTCATGTGGGCTGCCTCCCAAAAGCGCTTTCTTTTATGCCTTTAAGCTAGGCATAATGCATAGATCAAGTTTTATCAAGAGTAAAAGAATAGCTAGCCCGTACAACGGACTCAAAAGGTAACTTGACCTTCTTACGAGGGAAGTGTTCCATCCCTTTCTTGAGAGGAAACTGAAATTTTATATTACCCTCTTTCATGTCAATGACAGCACCAACGGTGCGCAAAAAGGGACGTCCCAAAATAATTGGACATGAAGGATCACATTCAATATCCATAATAGTAAAATTAACGGGAACATAATTATCATTGACAACAATAAGAACGTCGTCGATCCTCCCCAAAGGTTTCTTTATGGAAGAATCAACGAGACGAACACCAAAAGAACAAGAATCATAAGGTTTCAATTTAAGCATATCATATATCCTTCTGGGCATAACAGAGGTATTAGCACCAACATCACATAATGCATAACAAGAGAAGTCATTCAAATAAATTTTTATCATAGGATCCCAACCATCTTCTAGCTTTCTAGGTATGGAGGCTTCTACTCTAAGTTTCTCCTCCCTAGCTTTGATGAGAGCATTAGTGATATGCTCTGTGAAGGCAAGGTTAAGCGTGCTAGTGCGGGGATCTCTAGACATTTTGTGAAGGAAATCAATAACTTCTGTAAGAGTGCAATTATCAAAATCAAGGTCACGAGCATCAAGTAAAGTAGTAGAGGTGTCCTTAAGGCTCACCTATTTGGTAGTTTCCATAGCATCACCATTAATAGGTCCATTGGGACCAGGAGTACATTGGGTTCTAAGAGTGTGAACATCCTCAATAACTTGGATAGTAGCAACAGTGTGGTAGGTAGGAAGGCTCTTAATTCTTTCCTCTTCCTCCCTTTCTCTAGCCCATCTCTCTTTAAGCTTAGCCATCATCCTAATATTTTCATTAATTTGCACTTGAGTAGCATTAATAGGGATGACTTCCTTCTCCTTAAGAGAAGAAGTTTCAATTTTTAGCAATTTTAACTCATTGGCTAAGTGGTCTACCTTAAAAGAAAGATCATCTAGTTTATGTAGTTTCTCTTCTACATTCTTATTAAAGGCTTTTTGGGTAGTGATGAACTCTCTAAGCATGGTCTCTAGTTCAGTGTTGGAGTTCTTGGTACTAGGATAAGCATTGTTGTTCCCATAAGAGTTAGAGGGGAACGGTCTAGAATTGTTACCAAAGTTACTCCTATAAGCATTGTTGTTGAAATTGTTTCTAGAGATAAAGTTCACATCTACTTGTTCTTGAGCAATAAAAGAATTTAAAGGAACTTCACGAGGATCAACAATAGATTGCTTCGAAAGTAGAGACATAATCAAGTCAACTTTTTCATTGAGGGAGGAAATCTCCTCGACAGAGTTTACCTTCCTACCTGTTGGAGCGCGTTCGGTGTGCCATTGGGAATAGTTGGTCATCATCTCATCGAGAAGCTTTGTGGCAGCACCAAGTGTAGTTGACATAAAAGTTCCTCCCGCGGCCGAATCTAACAAGTTCCGCGAGGTAAAGTTCAAGCCTGCATAAAAAGTTTGGATAACCATCCAAGTAGTCAAACCGTGAGTAGGGCAGTTCTTGATAAGAGACTTCATACGTTCCCAAGCTTGGGCAACGTGTTCATTATCCAATTGTTTAAAATTCATGATGTTAATTCTTAGTTGGATAATTTTAGCAGGTGGATAGTATTTTCCGATAAAAGCATCTTTGCACTTGTCCCATGAATCTATGCTATTTCTAGGCAAAGACTGAAACCAAATTTTAGCTCCTCCTCTCAAAGAGAAAGGAAAAAGCTTAAGCTTAACAATATTACCATCTATTTCTTGGTACTTTTGCATATCACAAAGTTCTACAAAGTTGTTCAAGTGTAAAGCAGCATCATCTCCAGCACCGGAGAATTGTTCTCTCATGACTAAGTTCAGTAAAGCAGGTTTAATTTCATATGAAGGTGATGTAGTGGCAGGTGTAGTGATAGGTGTGTTGATAAAGTCATCGTTGTTGTGACTAGTGAAGTCACACAACTTGGTGTTCTTGGTGGAACCCATAGTAGCAAGCAAGAAAGATAACTATTTTTGTGATTTTCGATAAAAAGGAACTAAAGCAAAAAATGAAAGGTAAACTAACAAGACTAAAAAGGAAAGGTAAAAGATAGCATGCAACTCCCCTATCTTGAAGAGTGGAGTCCCCGGCAACGGCGCCAGAAAATACTCCTTGATGGGCCTCGAACCCCTCGTTGGTTACCCCAAGTGGAAGGTGTAAGATGCAGTAAGTAGAAGTGTTTTCCCCTAGCAAAGATGTCAAGGATCGAATCCCCAGAGACTCCTAGGTTCAATAGGTAGGTGTCAACTTCTAACGGCGCAATTAGCAATCAACGTGGACCTGCACACAGATACAAATAACTTTGCTCCCAACGAGTACAGAGAGGTTGTCAATCTCTCCGGCCTTGTAGTTCACAAAGGGTTAAAAGCAATAAGATAGTAGTGATAGATAGTGTTTTGCAATAGTAAATAAAATAGCGAAAAGTAAATAGTGTATGTGATCAATGATAGTAATATGGACCGGAGTCTCATGATGTTCACTAGTGATGTCTCTCTCCCAAAAGACGATAAAACAGCTATGTGAGGTAAACAAATTACAGCTGGGCAATTGACAGGACCACGAACGCAAACGAATGCTGACTACATTGCAAGAAAGGTTGAGGTTCAAAGCATGGGCGGTACGCCAAAGTAAGTAGACCAAAATCCATCTGCATCTACTACTAATCATCCACCTTGAGATATCTATCCAGAACATCTCGCTGGTATTAAGTTGCGAGTCCCACCCATAGTGTAAACTCAATGCAACAGACAACTGCATTAAAAGAACTTTGCGTAAAGTAAACAATCCTTGCACCCGCGGGCACAAGCACCGTTGTTTTCCCCCTTGTGGCAACATCACATCCCCTAGACTCATGTTTCTGTCACTCAAGCTAGTCATCGAGGGGCATGAACCCACAATCGAGCATAACGTTCCCTCTTGGAGTCACTACCTACTACTTGGCCAAAGCAATAAATAACAACTGAGAACATGCAAGAATTACTTATGAACTAAAATATAAAAGAGTTGAATCAAATATATTACTCAAGATCAATCTGAACATAATCTCATAATCCATCGGATCCCAGCAAACTCAACATAGCAACATCATAAGGATTACATAGGTGCCTCGATCATGTAGGGCAGCTCACGAGGACTAATTAGTGAAGCACAAGAACGGGAGGAGAACATCACATAGCTACTGGTCATGGACCCATGGTCCAAGGGAGACTACTCACGAGTCATCCGGGAGGCGTCCATGGTGGTGGAGAAGCTCCCGGTGGTGATCCTCCCCTCCGGCAGGGTGCCGGGAAGAGTTCTCCTGGTGCTCCCGATCTTGGATGCGGCGGCGGCGGCGGAACAGAGATGGGATCGCGAAAAGAAGTCATGTTTCAAGGGTTTCGGAGAGTCCTTTAAATATATGCCAAAGTAGGGCACCGGGGGGCTCTCAGGGGGCCGAGGCGCCCCCCCGGCGCGGCCCAGGGGGGGCGCCCACAGGGCGCCTGGAGCCCCTGTGGCCCCCCTCAGGCTGCCCTTTGGACGCAGTGTTGTTTCCGGTTCGCTGATTTTTTATATAATTTTTGTGGATTTTTCTGGGCAGTTCTCGAAACGTGAAAACCTGAAATACAAAAACAGCCGAAAACAGAAACTGGCACTGGGGTGCACTGGATTAGTAAGTTAGTCCACATATGATCAAAAGTGTATGGAAGTGTATGAATATCATAGCAATATCACCCAAAAGTGGCATGGAGCAAGCAGAAATTATAGATACGTTTTGGACGTATTAGTGTACAACCTAAATAAATGTTATTTGGCATTTGTGTTGAGCATGAATATGATTTTATCATGTTTGTTGCAATACGGTTATTAATTTAAAGTCATAGAATAATTGTTATTCTATTTACAAGAATAAAACCTTCGATGGTCATACACCCAATGAAAATAGTTTGTTGGATCTCGATCGTAGTAATACACATATTCATAATATCGAAGCCAACAGATGCAAAGTTGATAATGATAGTGCAACTTATTTGTGGCACTGCCATTTAGGTCATATTGGTGTAAAGCGCATGAACAAACTGTAGGCTGATGGGCTTTTGGAATCACTTGATTATGAATCACTTGGTGCTTGCGAACCATGCCTCATGGGCAAGATGACTAAAACTCCGTTCTCCAGAATAATGGAGCGAGCAACTGATTTGTTGGAAATCATTGCTACTTCTCGAGCTTGCGTTGTATTCCCTCAAAGAGGAAAGGGAGATGCAGCACAGTATCGTAATTATATCCCTCAGTTATTGAGAACCAAGGTATCAATCCAGTAGGAGACCACGCGCGAGTCCCTCACACCTGCACAAACAAATAAGAATTTCGCAGCCAACGCGATAAGGGGTTGTCAATCCCTTTACGGTCACTTACGAAAGTGAGATCTGATAGAGATGATAGTTTATATTTTTGGTATTTTTTGTTTATAAGAACAGAAAGTAAAAGCGGAAAAAGTAAAGTAAGTGTAGAATGATATGTTGAGAATAGACCCGGGGGCCATAGTGTTCTCTAGTGGCTTCTCTCATGATAGCGATATCCTACGGCGGGTAAACAAATTACTGTCGAGCAATTGATAGAAAAGCGAATAATTATGAGACTATCTAGGCATGATCATTATATATAGGCATCACGTCCGAGACAAGTAGACCGAAACAATTCTGCATCTACCACTATTACTCCACACATCGACCGCTATCCAGCATGCATCTAGTGTATTGAGTTCATAAGAACAGAGTAACGCCTTAAGCAAGATGACATGATGTAGAGGGATAAACTCAAGCAATATGATATAAACCCCATCTTTTTATCCTCGATGGCAACAATACAATACGTGCCTTGCTGCCCCTACTGTCACCGAGAAAGGACACCGCAAGATTGAACCCAAAGCCAAGCACTTCTCCCATTGCAAGAACTATAGATCTAGTAGGCCAAACCAAACCAATAATTCGAAGAGACTTGCAAGGATATTATAATCATACATAAAGAGTTCAGAGAAGAACCAAATATTTCTCATAGATAATAAACTCACAATTCATTGGATCTCGACAAACACACCGCAAAAAGAGATTACATCGAATAGATCTCCTCGAAGACTGAGGAGAACTTTGTATTGAGATCCAAAGACAGAGAAGAAGCCATCTAGATACTAGCTATGGACCCGAAGGTCTGTCGTAAACTACTCACAACTCATGGTGAGGCGATGATGATGATGTAGAAGCACTCCGTGGAAGATCCCCCCTCCGGCGGAGCTCCCGAACAGGCCCCAAGATGGGATCTCACGGGAACAGAAGGTTACGACGGTGGAACTAGGGTTTTCTCTGTTGCTCTGATGGTTTCGGGGTACGTAATCTTATATAGGAGGAAGGAGGGCCCATGGGGCCTTACGTGGGACCCACGAGGCAGGGGGCGTGCCCTAGGGGGGCGCCACCCACCCTCGTGGGCACCACGTGGCCCCTACTCCGTGGTTCTCAAGTCTCCCGTGCGTGATTTTCTCCAAAAATATATCTCCCGAAGGTTTCATTCCGTTTGGACTCCGTTTGATATCCCTTTTCTATAAAACCATGAAACAGGCAAAAAACAGCAATCTGGACTAGGCCTTTGGGTTAATAGGTTAGTCCCAAAAATAATATAAAAGTGTATGACAAAGCCCATTAAACATCCAAAACATCATAAATAATAGCATGGAACAATTAAAAATTATAGATACGTTGGAGACGTATCAAGCATCCCCAAGCTTGATGTTGTTTCTTGATTTCTACCTTCGCCGATTTCAGCATCACGAAGAGCTTGGGAATTACTTTCGTCACCCCTTGCATATTATAGTTCATCACGAAGTTCTACTAACTTGGTGATAGTGTCTAGAGAACTTTGTCAATTACTATCTTATCTGGAAGATTAACTCCCACTTGATTCAAGCAATTGTAGTACCCAGACAATCTGAGCACATGCTCACTGGTTGAGCTATTCTCCTCCATCTTGTTGGCAAAGTACTGTCAGAGGTCTTATACCTCTCAACATGGGCATGAGTATGAAATACTAATTTCAACTCTTGGAACATCTCACATGCTCCGTGGCGTTCAAAACATTTTTGAAGTCCCGGTTATAAGCCGTAAAGCATGGTGCACTAAACTATCAAGTAGTCATCATACCGAGCTTTTGTCAAAATGTTCATAACGTTTGCATCTGCTCCTGCAATAGGTCTGTCACCTAGCGGTGCATCAAGGACATAATACTTCTATGCAGCAATAAGGATAATCCTCAGATCATGGACCTAGTCTGCATCATTGCTACTAACATCTTTCAACTTTGTTTTCTCTAGGAACATATCAAAAACATAGGGGAGCTATAATGCGAGCTATTGATCTGCAACATAGATATGCTAATACTACCAGGACTAAGTTCATGATAAATTAAAGTTCAATTAATCAAATTACTAAAGAACTCCCACTTAGATAGACATCACTCTAGTCATCTAAATGATCACGCGATCCAAATCAACTAAATTATGTTTGATCATCACGTGAGATGGAGTAGTTTTCAATGGTGAACATCTTATGTTGATCATATCAACTATATGATTCATGCTCGACCTTTCGGTCTCAAGTGTTCCGAGGCAATATCTGCATATGCTAGGCTCGTCAAGTTTAACCCGAGTATTCTGCGTGTGCAAAAATGGCTTACACTCATTGTATGTGAACGTAGAGCTTATCACACCCGGTCATCATGTGGTGTCTCGGCACGACGAAGTTTCGCAACGGTGCATACTCAGGGAGAACATTTATACCTTGAAATTATGTAAGGGATCATCTTATAATGCTACCGTCGTACTAAGCAAAATAAGAAGCATAATAAGATAAACATCACATGCAATCCAAATATGTGACATGATATGGCCATCATCATCTTGTGCTTTTGATCTCCATCTCCAAGGCACCGTCATGATCACCATCGTCACCGGTGCGACACCTTGATATCCATCGTAGCATCGTTGTCGTCTCGCCAATTATTTCTTCCATGACTATCGCTACAACTTAGTGATAAAGTAAAGCAACTACATGGCGATTGTATTTCATACAATAAAGCGACAACCATATGGCACCTGCCAGTTGCCGATAACTTTACAAAACATGATCATCTCATACAATAACGTATAACTCATCATGTCTTGACCATATCACATCACAACATGCCCTACAAAAACAAGTTAGACGTCCTCTACTTTGTTGTTGCAAGTTTTACGTGGCTGCTATGGGCTTAGCAAGAACCGTTCTTACCTACGCATACAAAACCACACCAATTTTTCGTCAAGTATGTACTGTTTTAACCTTCACAAGGACCGGGCGTAGCCATACTTGATTCAGCTAAAGTGAGAGAGATAGACACCCGCCAGTCACCTTTAAGCAACGAGTGCTCATAACGGTGAAACCAGTCTCGCGTAAGCGTACGCGTAATGTCGGTCAGGGCCGCTTCATCTCACCATACCGCCGAAACAAAGTATGACATGCCGGTAAGCAGTATGACTAATATCGCCCACAACTCATTGTGTTCTACTCGTGCATATCATCTACGCATAGACCTGGCTCATGATGCCACTGTTGGGTAACGTAGTATTTCAAAAAAGTTCCTACAATCACGCAAGATCTATCTACCAGATGCATAGGAACGAGGGGAAGCGTGTGTCAACGTACCCTCGTAGACTGGGAGCGGAAGCATCTAGTGATGCGGTTGATGTAGTCGAACTTTCTTCGCGGTCCAACCGATCAAGCACCGAACGTACGGAGCCTCAGCGTTCAGCACACGTTCAGCTTGATGACGTCCCACGAGCTCTTGATCCAGTAGAACCTCGTGGGAGAGTTTTGTCAGCACGACGGCGTGGTGACGGAGATGATGAAGCTACCGTCGCAGGGCTTTGCCTAAGCACTGCAACGATATGACCGAGGTGTGTTTCTGTGGAGGGGGGCACCGCACACGGTTGGGAGAGATCAACAGATCAACTCGTGTGTCTATGGGGTGCCTCTACCCCCGTATATAAAGGAGTGGAGGAGGGGGAGGGCCGGCCCTCTCTATGGCGCGCCCTAGGGGAGTCCTACTCCCATCGGGAGTAGGATTCCCCTTTTCCTAGTAGAACTAGGAGCCCTTCCCAGTACTAGGAGTAGGAGAGAAGGGAAAAGAGAAGAGAAGGAAGGAGGTGGCGCAGCCCCTCCCCCTATTCCAATTCGGACTAGGCCTTGGCGGGGGCGCAGCCTCCTCTCTCTCTTTCCCCTAAAGCCCAAAAAGGCCCATATACTCCCCGGCGAATTCTCGTAACTCTCTGGTACTCCAAAAAATATATGAATCACTCAGAACCTTTCCGATATCCAAATATAGTCGTCCAATATATCGATCTTTATGTCTCGACCATTTCGAGACTCCTCGTCATGTCCCCGATCTCATCCGGGACTCCGAACTACCTTTGGTACATCAAAACACATAAACTCATAATACCGATCGTCATCAAATGTTAAGCGTGCGGACCCTACGGGTTCGAGAACTATGTAGACATGATTGAGACTCATCTCCGGTCAATAACCAATAGCGGAACCTGGATGCTCATATTGGCTCCTACATATTCTACGAAGATGTTTATTGGTCAAACCGCATAACAACATACGTTGTTCCCTTTGCCATCGGTATGTTACTTGCCCGAGATTCAATCGTTGGTATCTCAATACCTAGTTCAATCTCGTTTCCGACAAGTCTCTTTACTCGTTCCGTAATACATCATCTCTTGACTAACTCATTAATCATTTGCTTGTAAGGCTTATTATGATGTGTATTACCGAGAGGGCCCAGAGATACCTCTCCGACACTCGGAGTGACAAATCCTATTCTTGATCTATGTCAACACCACGAACACCTTCGGAGACACCTATAGAGCATCTTTATAATCACCCAGTTACGTTGTGACATTTGATAGCACACAAGGTGTTCCTCCGATATTCGGGAGTTGCATAATCTCATAGTCATAGGAACATGTATAAGTCAAGAAGAAAGCAATAGCATTAAAACTAAACGATCATAATGCTAAGCTAACAGATGGGTCTTTTCCATCACATCATTCTCATAATGATGTGATCCCGTTG
Source organism: Secale cereale (assembly GCA_902687465.1). Taxonomy (NCBI): domain Eukaryota; kingdom Viridiplantae; phylum Streptophyta; class Magnoliopsida; order Poales; family Poaceae; genus Secale; species Secale cereale. Next base: position 34,531,098 of record LR738714.1, read on the forward strand.
ATCAAATGACAACTCATGTCTATGGCTAGGAAACATAACCATCTTTGATCAATGAGCTAGTCTAGTAGAGGCATACTAGGGACACTCTGTTTTGTCTATGTATTCACACATGTACTAAGTTTCCGGTTAATACAATTCTAGCATGAATAATAAACATTTATCATGATATAAGGAAATAAATAATAACTTTATTATTGCCTCTAGGGCATATTTCCTTCAGTCTCCCACTTGCACTAGTCAATAATCTAGATGACATCACTATGTGATTAACACCTAATAGTTCACATCACCATGTGACTAACACCCATAGTTCTCATCGCCATGCGACCAATACCCAAAGGGTTTACTAGAGTGAACAATCTAGTTCACATCGCCATGTGATTAACACCCAAAGAGTAATAAGGTGTGATCATGTTTTTCTTGTGAGAGAAGTTTAGTCAACGGGCCTGACACATTCAGATCCGTATGTATTTCGGAAATTTCTATGTCTACAATGTTCTGCATGGAGCTACTTTAGCTAATTGCTCCCACTTCCAATATGCATCCAGATCAAGACTCAGAGTCATCTAGATCGGTGTTAAAGCTTGCATCGACGTAACTCTTTATGACGAACTCTTTATCACCTCCATAACCGAGAAATATTTCCTTAGTCATCCAGTAACTAAGGACAATTCTGACGGTTGTCCAGTGATCTACTCCTAGATCAAAACTCTACTCCCTTGCCAAAATCAGGACAGGGCATACAATAGGTCTGGTATACAACATGGCATACTTCATAGAACCTATGGCTGAGGCATAGGGAATGACTTTCATTCTCTCTCTATCTTCTGCAGTGGTCGGGCATTGAGTCTTACTCAACTTCATACCTTGCAACATAGGCAAGAACTCTTTCTTTGACTTTTCCATTTTGAACTACATCAAAATCTTGTCAAGGTATGTACTCATTGAAAAAACTAATCAAGCGTCTTGATCTATCTCTATAGATCTTGATGCTCAATATGTAAGCAGCTTTACCGAGGTTTTTCTTTGAAAAAACTCCTTTCAAACACTCCTTTTTGCTTTCGAGAAAATTCTACATCATTTCCGATCGACAATATGTCATTCACATATACTTATCAGAAAGGATGTAGTGCTCCCATTCACTTTCTTGTAAATACAGGCTTCACCAAAAGTCTGTATAAAACCATATGCTTTGATCACCTCATCAAAGCGTATATTCCAACTCCGAGATGCTTGCACCAGTCCATAGATGGATCGCTGGAGCTTGCACACTTTGTTAGAACCTTTAGGATTGACAAAACCTTATGGTTGCATCATATACAACTCTTCTTTGAGATATCCATTCAAAAATGCAGTTTTGTCATCCATTTGCCAGATTTCATAATCATAAAATGCGGCAATTGCTAACATGATTTGGACAGACTTAAGCATCGCTACGGGTGAGAAAGTCTCATCGTGTCAACTCCTTGAACTTGTCGAAAACCTTTCGCAACAAGTCAATCTTTGTAGGCAGTAACATTACCGTCGGCGTCGGTCTTCCTCTTGAAGTTCCATTTATTTTCGATGGCTTGCCGATCATCGGGCAAGCCAACCAAAGTCCACACTTTGTTCTCATACATGGATCCCATCTCAGATTTCATGGCCTCAAGCCATTTTGCAGAATCTGGGCTCATCATCACTTCCGCGTAGTTCGCAGGTTCATCATGGTCTAGTAACATGACTTCCAGAACTGGGTTGCCGTACCACTCTAGCGCGGAACATACTCTGGTTGATCTACGAAGTTAAGAAGTAACTTGATCCGAAGTTTCATGATCATCATCATTAGCTTCCTCACTAATTGGTGTAGGAATCACTGGAACCAGTATCTGTGATGTACTACTTTCCAATTCGGGAGAAGGTACAATTACCTCATCAAGTTCCACTTTCCTCCCACTCACTTCTTTTGAGAGAAACTCCTTCTCTAAAAAGGATCCATTTTTAGCAACGAATATCTTGCCTTCGGATCTATGATAGAAGGTGTACCCAATAGTCTCCTTTGGGTATCCTATGAAGACACATTTCTCCGACTTGGGTTCGAGCTTATCAAGTTGAAGCATTTTCACATAAGCATCGCAGTCCCAAATTTTAAGAAACGACAACTTTGGTTTCTTGCCAAACCACAGTTCATAAGGCGTCGTCTCAACGGATTTAGATGTTGCCCTATTTAACATGAATGCAACTATCTCTGATGCATAACACAAAATGATAGTGCTAAATCGGTAAGAGACATCATAGACCACACCATATCTAATAAAGTACGGTTACGACGTTCAGACACACGATTACGCTCTGGTGTTCCGGGTGACGTGAGTTGTGAAACTATTCCATATTGTTTTAAATGAAGACCAAACTCGTAACTCAAATATTCACCTCCACGATCAGATCGTAGAAACTTTATTTTCTTGTCACGATGATTCTCTACTTCACTCTGAAATTCTTTGAACTTCTCAAATGTTTCAGACTTGTGCTTCATCAAGTAGATATACCCATATCTGCTCAAATCATCAGTGAAGGTCAGAAAATAACGATACCCGCCGCGAGCCTCAACACTCATCGGTCCACATACATCAGTATGTATAATTTCCAAAAAATCTGTTGCTCGCTCCATTGTTCCGGAGAATAGAGTTTTAGTCATCTTGCCCATGAGGCATGGATTGCATGCACCAAGTCATTCATAATCAAGTGATTCCAAAAGTCCATCACTATGGAGTTTCTTCATGCGCTTTACATCAATATGACCTAAACGACAGTGCCACAAATAAGTTGCACTATCATTATTAACCTTGCATCTTTTGGCTTCAATATTATGAATATGTGTATCACTACGATCGAGATCAAACAAACTATTTTCATTGGGTGTATGACCATCGAAGGCTTTATTCATGTAAACAGAATAACAATTATTCTATGACTTTAAATGAATAACCGTATGGCAACAAACATGATCAAATCATATTTCATGCTTAACCCAAATGCCAAATAACATTTATTTAGGTTCTACACTAATTCCGAAAGTATAGGGAGTGTGCGATGATGATCATATCAATCTTGGAACCACTTCCAACACACATCGTCACTTCACCTTTAACTAGTCTCTGTTCATTCTGCAACTCCCGTTTCGAGATACTAATTTTAGCAACTGAACCAGTATCAAATACCTAGGGGTTGCTATGAACACTAGTAAAGTACACATCAATAATCTGTATATCAAATATACCTTTGCTCACTTTGCCATCCTTCTTATCCACCAAGTATCTAGGGTAGTTCCACTTCTAGTGACCATTTCCTTTGCAGTAGAAGCACTTAGTTTCAGGCTTGAGTTTAGCTTTGGGTTTCTTCACGGGAGTGACAACTTGCTTGTCATTCTTGTTGAAGTTCCCCTTCTACCCCCTTTGCCCTTTAATTGAAACAAGTGGTCTTGTTAACCATCAACACTTGATGTTGTTTCTTGATTTCTACCTTTGCCGATTTTAGCATCGCGAAGAGCTCGGGAATTACTTTCGTCATCCCTTGCATATTATAGTTCATCACGAAGTTCTACTAACTTGGTGATAGTGTCTAGAGAACTTTGTCAATTACTATCTTATCTGGAAGATTAACTCCCACTTGATTCAAGAAATTGTAGTACCCAGACAATCTGAGCACATGCTCACTGGTTGAGCCATTCTCCTCCATATTGTTGGCAAAGTACTGTCAGAGGTCTTATACCTCTCGACACGGGCATGAGTATGAAATACTAATTTCAACTCTTGGAACATCTCACATGCTCAGTGGCGTTCAAAACGTTTTTGAAGTCCCGGTTATAAGCCGTAAAGAATGGTGCACTAAACTATCAAGTAGTCATCATACCGAGCTTTTGTCAAAACGTTCATAGCGTTTGCATCTGCTCCTGCAATAGGTCTGTCACCTAGCGGTGCATCAAGGACATAATACTTATGTGCAGCAATGAGGATAATCTTCAGATCACGGACCTAGTCCGCATCATTGCTACTAACATCTTTCAACTTAGTTTTCTCTAGGAACATATCAAAAACATAGGGGAGCTATAATGCGAGCTATTGATCTACAACATAGATATGCTAATACTACCAGGACTAAGTTCATGATAAATTAAAGTTCAATTAATCAAATTACTAAAGAACTCCCACTTAGATAGACATCCCTCTAGTCATCTAAATGATTACGTGATCCAAATCAACTAAACCATGTCCGATCATCACGTGAGATGGAGTAGTTTTCAATGGTGAACATCTTATGTTGATCATATCTACTATATGATTCACGCTCGACCTTTCGGTCTCCAGTGTTCCGAGGCAATATCTGCATATGCTAGGCTCGCCAAGTTTAACCCGAGTATTCTGCATGTGCAAAACTGGCTTACACTCATTGTATGTGAACGTAGAGCTTATCACAGCCGATCATCACGTGGTGTCTCGGCACGACGAACTTTCGCAACGATGCATACTCAGGGAGAACATTTATACCTAGAAATTCTGTAAGGGATCATATTATAATGCTCCCGTCGTACTAAGCAAAATAAGAAGCATAATAAGATAAACATCACATGCAATCAAAATATGTGGCATGATATGGCCATCATCATCTTGTGCATTTGATCTCCATCTCCAAGGCACCGTCATGATCACCATCGTCACCGGCGCAACACCTTGATCTCCATCGTAGCATCATTGTCGTCTCGCCAACTATTGCTTGCATGACTATCGCTACAGCATAGTGATAAAGTAAAGCAATTACATGGCGATTGTATTTCATACAATAAAGCGACAACCATATGGCTCCTGCCAGTTGCCGATAACTTTACAAAACATGATCATCTCATACAATAACGTATAACTCATCATGTCTTGACCATATCACATCACAACATGCCCTACAAAAACAAGTTAGACATCCTCTACTTTGTTGTTGCAAGTTTTACGTGGCTGCTACGGGCTTAGCAAGAACCGTTCTTACCTACGCATACAAAACCACAACGATTTTTCGTCAAGTATGTGATGTTTTAACCTTCACAAGGACCAGGCGTAGCCACACTTGATTCAACTATAGTGAGAGAGACAGACACCCGCCAGTCACCTTTAAGCAACGAGTGCTCATAACGGTGAAACCAGTCTCGCATAAGCGTATGCATAATGTCGGTCAGGGCCGCTTCATCTCACAATACCGCCGAAACAAAGTATGACATGTTGGTAAGTAGTATGACTATCATCGCCCACAACTCATTGTGTTCTACTCGTGCATATCATCTATGCATAGACCTTGCTCATGATGCCACTGTTGGGTAACATAGTATTTCAAAAAAGATCTACGATCACGCAAGATCTATCTACCAGATGCATAGCAACGAGGGGAAGAGTGTGTCTACGTACCCTCGTAGACCAAGAGCGGAAGCGTCTAGTGACGCGGTTGATGTAGTCGAACTTTCTTCGAGATCCAACCGATCAAGCACCGAACGTACGGAGCCTCCGCGTTCAGCACACGTTCTGCTTGATGATGTCCCATGAGCTCTTGATCCAATAGAACCTCGCGGGAGAGTTTCGTCAGCACGACGGCGTGGTGACGGAGATGATGAAGCTACCGTCGGAGGGCTTCGCCTAAGCGCTGCAACGATATGACCGAGGTGTGTTTCTGTGGAGGGGGGCACCGCACACAGTTGGGAGAGATCAACAGATCAACTTGTGTGTCTATGGGGTGCCTCTACCCCCGTATATAAAGGAGTGGAGGAGGGGGAGGGCCGGCCCTCTCTATGGCGCGCCCTAGGGGAGTCCTACTCCCATCGGGAGTAGGATTCCACTTTTCCTAGTAGAACTAGGAGCCCTTCCAAGTACTAGGAGTAGGAGAGAAGGAAAGGGAAAAGAGAAGAGAAGGAAGGAGGTGGCGCAGCCCCTCCCCCTAGTCCAATTCGGACTAGGCCTTAGCGGGGGCGCAGCCTCCTCTCTCTCTTTCCCCTAAAGCCCAATAAGGCCCATATACTCCCCGGCGAATTCTTGTAACTCTTTGGTACTCCGAAAAATACCTGAATCACTCGGAACCTTTCCGATGTCCGAATATAGTCGTCCAATATATCGATCTTTACGTCTCGACCATTTCGAGACTCCTCGTCATGTCCCCGATCTCATCCGGGAATCCGAACTACCTTTGGTACATCAAAACACATAAACTCATTATACCGATCATCATCAAACGTTAAGCGTGCGGACCCTACGGGTTTGAGAACTATGTAGACATGACCGAGACTCATCTCCGGTCAATAACCAATACCAGAACCTGGATGCTCATATTGGCTCCTACATATTCTATGAAGATCTTAATCGGTCAAACCGCATAACAACATACGTTGTTCCCTTTGTCATCGGTGTGTTACTTGCCCGAGATTCGATCGTTGGTATCTCAATACCTAGTTCAATCTCGTTTCTGGCAAGTCTCTTTACTCGTTCCGTAATACATCATCTCTTGACTAAGTGATTAGTCATTTGCTTGCAAGGCTTATTATGATGTGTATTACCGAGAGGGCCCAAAGATACCTCTCCGACACTCGGAGTGACAAATCCTATTCTTGATCTATGTCAACACCACGAACACCTTCGAAGACACCTGTAGAGCATCTTTATAATCACCCAGTTACGTTGTGACGTTTGATAGCACACAAGGTGTTCCTCCGGTATTCGGGAGTTGCATAATCTCATAGTCATAGGAACATGTATAAGTCATGAAGAAAGCAATAGCATTAAAACTAAACGATCATAGTGCTAAGCTAACGGATGGGTCTTGTCCATCACATCATTCTCCTAATGATGTGATCCCGTTGATCAAATGACAACTCATGTCTATGGCTAGGAAACATAACCATATTTGATCAATGAGCTAGTCTAGTAGAGGCATACTAGGGACACTCTGTTTTGTCTATGTATTCACACATGTACTAAGTTTCCGGTTAATACAATTCTAGCATGAATAATAAACATCTATCATGATATAAGGAAATAAATAATAACTTTATTATTGCCTATATGGCATATTTCCTTCATATCAATGGGCTATGGAGATGCCCATCAATAGATATCAATGTGAGTGAGTAGGGATTGCCATGCAACGGATGCAATAGAGCTAAAAATGTATGAAAGCTCAACAAAAGAAACTAGTGGGTGTGCATCCAACTTGCTTGCTCATGAGGACCTAGGGCATTTGAGGAAGCTCATCGTTGGAATATATAAGCCAAGTTCTATAATGAAAATTCCCACTAGTATATGAAAGTGACTAAACATGAGACTCTCTATCATGAAGAACATGGTGCTACACTGAAGCACAAGTGTGGAAAAAGATAGTAGCAATTGTCCCTTTTTCTTTTCCTTTTTTTCTTTTTTTTGGGCCTTTCTTTTTTTCTTTGGCCTTTCTTTTTTTTCTTTTTTTGTGGAGGGGCTTTATAGATTTAGCCTTTCCTCCCATGGGACAATGCTCTAATAATGATGATCATCCCACTTTCATTACAACTCGATACTAGAACAAAGTATGGCACTATATGAATACCTCTGGCGGTGTACCGGTATGTGCAATGAATCAAGAGTAACATGTATGAAAAATTATGCATGGTGGCGTTGCCACATATACGATGTCAACTACATGATCATGCATGGCAATATGACAATATGAAGCGTGTCATATGAACGGAATGGTGGAAAGTTGCATGGCAATATATCTCGGAATGGCTATGGAAATGCCATGATAGGTAGGTATGGTGGCTGTTTTGAGGAATATGGTGGCTGTTTTGAGGAAGGGTATATAGTGGGTGTAAGGTACCGGCGAAAGTTGCGCGATACAAGAGAGGCTAGCAATGGTGGAAGGGTGAGACTGCGTATAATCCATGGACTCAACATTAGTCATAAGAACTCATATACTTATTGCAAAAATCTACGAGCCATCAAAACAAAGCAATCAACGCATGCTCCTAGGGGGGAGGTTGGTAGGAGTTAACCATCGCGCGCCCCCGACCTCCACACAAAGGTTGACACTCTACAAATACATCATGCTCTAACTTCGTCACATAGCGGTTCACCATACGTGCATGCTATGGGAATTACTAACCCTAACACAAGCATTTCTCAATTTCATAATAACTCCACTAGCATGTCTCTAATATCACTATCATCATATCTCAAAACAATTATCAGGCATCCAACTTCTCATCATATTCAATGCACTTAGTGTGAAAGTTTTTACTACATTGATATTGGATGTCTATCATGTGGAGACTAGTTTTATAGCCTAAACACATTACCATGCTGTTTTAATAGACTCTAAAATGGATATAAGTGAATCATGAGAGTTTAACAATTTCTTCAAAATATTATCACCACCGTGATCTAAAAGATATAAGTGAAGCACTAGAGCAAAAACTATTCAACTCAAAAGATATAAGTGAAGCACATAGAGTGTTCTAACAATCCCTAGGCCATATTTAACTCTCTCAAATAGGTGTGTCCAGCAAGGATAATTGCGGAAAACTAAAAAACAAAGACTCAAATTATACAAGACGCTCCAAGTAAAACACATATCGTGTGGTGAATAAAAATATAGCTCCGAGTATAGTTACCGATGGATGAAGACGAAAGAGGGGATGCCTTCCCGGGACATCCCCAAGCTTAGGCTTTTGGTTGTCCTTGAATTTACCTTGGGGTGCCATGGGCATCCCCAAGCTTAGGCCCTTGCTACTCTTTGTTCCATAGTCCATCAAAGCAATACTCAAAACTTGAAAACTTCACAACACAAAACTTAGACAAAAATCTCGTGAGCTCCGTTAGTATAAGAAAGCAAACCACTACACAAAGGTACTGCAATGAATTCATTATTTGTTTATATTGGTGTTAAACCTACTGTATTCCAACTTCTCTATGATTCATACCTCCCAATACTACTCACAGATGCATTGAAATAAGCAAACAACACACGGAAAACAGAATCTGTCAAAAACAGAACAGTCTGTAGTAATCTGCAGGTTTCGCATACTTATGTAACTCCAAAAAATTCAAACTAAATTGGTAAACATGAGAAATTTGTCTATTAATCATCTTTAAAAAGAACCAACTAAATAGCACGCTCCAGTAAAATATGATGACCATTCTAGCAAGCGTTAACGATTCTGTTTTTCACAGCAAGATCACATAAACTTCACACAAGTGTTCCCAAAGATTCTACTTGGCACAAACACTAAACAAAACACAAAACAACATCCAAACAGAAGCTAGATGCAATATTTATTCCCTAACAGCAGCAAAAACAAAAATTATAAAATTGGGTTGCCTCCCAACAAGCGCCATCGTTTTACGCCCTAGCTAGGCACGATACATGATAGATCTAGGTATTGCCATCTTTGGAAGGCAATTCTTTAATTAAGCACTTGTGATTCTTAGGCAGTTCTTTATCCCTATTGATAATCAAACTCTTGGGCAAGAAATCAAGAAATTCTAAAGTGTCAAAAGGGTCTCTTGCAAAAGTAAGAAAATTAGGGTGAACACTTATGGATTTGAGATCCGCAATTCCTTTACTAGATGTTTCACCCTTGTCTTTAGGGACATACATGAACTTAGATGATTTAGTGGTAAAAGTATTTGGAGTTGTTTTTATAGTAGAAAGAGCAGAACCCACATTAGTAATAATATCTTCAAGCTTATTGATTCTAGTAGAATCCTGATCTAGCTTTTCTTTAACTATGGGTCCCTTTTCCTTAAGATTTTTCAGAACAACTCCTACCTTGGATCCATATTGGGTGATTTCATTATGGATTTTTCTACCGTTGCAACTTTGTTTTCAATGATTTCTAACCTTTGCATAACATGCTCCAATGTTAAAACGGCCCCATTAACCATAAGAGGTGGTGAGCCAAATAATTCAGTCATTGCATTATATGAATCAAAAGTATGGCTACCCAAGAAATTCCCTCCGGTAATGGTATCTAAGATAAATCTATTCCATGGAGTTATGCCAACATAGAAACTGCGAAGAAGCACGGAAGTGGAAAGCTTCCTATTAGATCTATTTTGAGCATTGCAAATTCTATACCAGGCATCTTTTAAGTTTTCTTCCTCGCTTTGTTTAAAGTTGAGGACCTCACTCTCGGGAGTGTTGATAATGATAAGTGTGCTAGACATGATGACAAACAAGGAAGCAACACCCAAGCAAACAAGAGGCAAGCGAACGATAAACACATAGCAGAAGAAGGGCAAATAAAACGGGAAGGGTGAAGTGGGGGAGAGTAAAATGAGAGGCAAAAAATGTAATGCGAAGGATAAGGGTTTGTGATAGGTACTTGGTATATGACTTTTGCGTAAGCCTCCCCGGCAATGGCGCCAGAAATTCTTCTTGATACTTATCGAGCTTGCGTTGTATTCCCTCGAAGAGGAAAGGGAGATGCAGCACAGTAGCGTAAGTACTTCCCTCAGTTTTTGAGAACCAAGGTATCAATCCAGTAGGAGACCATGTGCGAGTTCCTCGCACCTGCACAAACAAATAAGAACTTCGCAGCCAACACGATAAGGGGTTGTCAATCCCTTTATGGTCACTTACGAAAGTGAGATCTGATAGAGATGATAGTTTTTTTGGGTATGTTTTGTTCATAAGAACAGAAAGTAAAAGCGGAAAAAGTAAAGTAAGTGTAGATTGATATGTTGAGAATAGACCCGAGGGCCATAGTGTTCTCTAGTGGCTTCTCTTGAGATAGCGATATTCTACGGCGGGTAAACAAATTACTGTCGAGCAATTGATAGAAAAGCGAATAATAATGAGACTATCTAGGCATGATCACTATATATAGGCATCACGTCCGAGACAATAGACCGAAACGATTCTGCATCTACTACTATTACTCCACACATCGACCGCTATCCAGCATGCATCTAGTGTATTGAGTTCATAAGAACAGAGTAACGCCTTAAGCAAGATGACATGATGTAGAGGGATAAACTCAAGCAATATGATATAAACCCCATCTTTTTATCCTCGATGGCAACAATACAATACGTGCCTTGCTGACCCTACTGTCACTGGGAAAGGACACCGCAAGATTGAACCCAAAGCCAAGCACTTCTCCCATTGCAAGAACTATAGATCTAGTAGGCCAAACCATACCAATAATTCGAAGAGACTTGGAAGGATATTATACTCATACATAAAGAGTTCAGAGAAGAACCAAATATTTCTCATAGATAATCTTGTTCATAAAACCATAATTCATCGAATCTCGACAAACACACCGCAAAAAGAGATTACATCGAATAGATCTCCTCGAAGACCGAGGAGAACTTTGTATTGAGATCCAAAGAGAGAGAAGAAGACATGTAGATACTAGCTATGGACCCGAAGGTCTGTGGTAAACTACTCATGACTCATGGTGAGGCGATGATGATGATGTAGAAGCACTCCGTGGAAGATCCCCCCTCCGGCGGAGCTTCGGAATAGGCCCCAAGATGGGATCTCACGGGAACAAAAGGTTACGGCGGTGGAACTAGGGTTTTCTCTATTGCTCTGATGGTTTCGGGGTACGTAGGCTTATATAGGAGGAAGGAGGTGTTGGTGTACTAAAGTAGGGGTACCTTAGTATCCCGACTTGTGCACGGGCAGTAGCAGCGTCCCATGGTCTGGCTCACCACGCGCCTGCCAAAGCCCACTCTAGACCTCTTTAAACCATTCAAGAACAAAGTATACAAGTCAGAAGATCAAGGCCCCGGCAAGAGGAGCTTGCCGGGAAGGCTGTTCCAAGCACAAGACTCTATTCTCACAAGACCCTGGTGAGAGGAGCTTGCCAGGAAGCCCAGAAAACTACACCTCAGAAGATGTCATGTGGCGCGTCGTGCGCCCCGGCAGGACCCGGAGAGCGACAAGCTTCCGGGCCCGGCAAGGTTGCGACCCCGACAAGGTGCTTGCCGGGGGAAGCATGCACTGTGTGCCTGCGCTCCAGCTCATCTGGCCACGCGTCGCCCTGGGGCCCCTCCAGGGGCACGTGGCAGATGGTTGTGCAGCCTGGGGTACACGGTGGCGAGCCACGGTGACGAGGCTATCGCCGTGGCGAACAGAGACGCATGGACGGATGCTTTTGGGGCGACAGCGACGGGCATTCAATGCCCTTGTCTCCCACCGTCAGAGTTAGGTGAAGACCACTGTTCACGCACTGTTTATGCACTGTTACAACCACCACCAAATTTACATTTTTACCCACCTCTACGTTGGCACCTGTCGGTGACCCCTTTGAGCTATAAAAGGAGGCCCATGCACAACGTAGAGGGGGTTCGATCCCAGAAACTCGCTCACTCTCTCGCTCGGTGTAGCTGGTACTGTAGATCTTCAAGCTCCCGAGCCCAAGAACTCAATACAACCAAAGCAGGAGTAGGGTTTTACGCGTCCGCGCGGCCCGAACCTGGGTAAACTGCCCGCGTGTGCTCCTCGATCTGCTCTCCGTGCTTCCTCCGCTCCCTTACCGCAATGTAGAAGGGGCTCCGGTCCCATAGGTGTTCGTGGGTGTCCAGTTTCCCCGACATCTTTGGCGCGCCAGGTAGGGGGCGTCGAGGTTGTGTGAACCTGATCCGGCGCTCACGCGGGCGCAACCTTCAGCAACCTCTCCAGCTTCATCAACCTCATCGACTACATCAACATGCTTCCGAAGAAGAAGGCTTCGGAGGTCGGAGGCCCGTCCGCGTCGATCCCACCACCACCAGAACCGACGGTTGGTGGAGGAGACGCCGGCGGAAGGGTGGACGCCGGTGGGGAAACTCACGGCGCCACCAAGTCCAAGGAAAAGACGGACGACCGGGCGAACTCCAAAGCCTCGGTGTCCGTGCACGCACCACGTCCCTCTCAGGAGGTGCCAGACCAGCAGCGATGTGGTACCGGAGGTACCATACGCTTGCTGGGACGTGGCCAGGCCGGCGGGTCACGGGACGCTCAAGGCCAACGTCCTGGCACGAGCAAGGCGCGGTCGCCGGGGCGAGAACATGCTCCTTCTAACGCCGTTAGAAGTCCGAGCGTGTCTCGCTCCTCGCACCGTTCGCCACCGTTTCCCTCCTCTCCAGCAGAAGCTCTTGCTAGACCTCAACTGCTCCTTGACTTCCCTCCAGCGGCGGACAAGGCCGAAGACTGGAGGGCTACGATCCAGAGTCGCATCGCCTTCGCCAACAACGACACGCCGCAGCAGTCGGCGACGTCACGGCCGCGGCAAGTCGACCAAACGAAGGCCGATGGAGACAAGGCCGCCGGGGGTGCGACTACCGTGCACTCCCCGCCGCGGAAGCAGAAATCGCCACCCCGCCGGATTAACGTCGACGACGACTCCACGGCGTCGTCGGATCCGCGGGCTCGCCGCGATCAGTGCCAAGTCCTCGACGACAGGCGACAAGAGGATGCTCGAACTCGTATCGAGCGTCGACGAGAAGCCCGAAGACAGTCCGACCAGCGCGCTGGGACTGCTGTTGACATGCGCGCGCCCGGTGAACCGGGCGACTTGCCGTACGCGGCAGGTTGCCCTGCGTTCACCCGAGAGCTGCGGCAAGTCCAGTGGCCCAGCATGAAGAACTTCAAGCCCGACGTACCCGAGAAGTACGACGGCAAGACGCACCCCTCGGAGTTCCTCAGCATCTACACCATTGCGGTGCAGGCTGCCGGGGGACGCGACGAGAAGATTCTGGCCAACTACTTCCCGCTCGTGCTTATGCCAAACGTCAGGTCTTGGCTTATGCACTTGCCGGAGAACTCCATCTCTTCATGGGCGGATTTGTGCCACCAGTTTGTTGGCGCCTTCACGGGCGGCCACAAACCCCACAGCCAGGAGAGCGATCTCCATATCCTCGCCCAGAAGGAGGGAGAGTCCCTGCGCAAATACATCCAAAGGTTCAGCCGCGTTCAGCACAATATCCCCGATGTCCACCCTGCCGCGGTTATCAGTGCGTTCCACCAGAACATGCGTAACCGCCGGATGAGGGAGGAGATGGCAATGACCAAGATCCGGGACGTCAGCGAGCTTTACGCTCTGGCTGACAAATGTGCACATGCTGAAGAGGGGAGGAGACTCCCCGGAGAGGATGCCGGTGCAGGAGGAAGCGACAGCGAGGATGCCGCCCCGGCAAGGAGAGGCCGGCGGCGGAATAACAGGAAGAAAAAGAACAAGGAGGTACTGGTTGTCGAGCAGTCCGGCAAGGAGGCTCCCGCCAAGAAGACACAGGCTGGTGGCTCCGGCAAGGAGGCCACCCCTGTAGCGGCAGCCGACAAGCAGGACGGCTCCGACAAGCAGTACTGCAAGATCCACCACACCAAGGGCCACGATCTCCAGAACTGCAAGAGGGTAGAGTACCTCGTAGAGCAGCAGAAGGCTGAATACGAGCGTCGCGACAAGGAGAAGGCCCAAGGAGGCGGAGGAGAGCCCAACAAGAAGCGGTCGTTCAATGGCCGGGGAGGACGCCGCGGCAAGGCCAAGCAGCGTCAAGGAGACAGGCCTCCCCGGGGCCGCGACAAGGATGAGGACGAAGACGACGATGAGGATATGGATGAAGGAGACAACAGCGAGTAGGAGTTCCAGAAGGCCATAGAGGTCCTGTGTGTCGACGGAGGTGCCTCTCTGCACACTTCCCACCGCCAACTTAAGCAATGGGTGCGGGAAGTGAATGCAGCTGAGCCACCCGTCGAATCACGCAGGCTGCTGAAATGGTCCGGCACGCCCATCATCTTCGACCTTGAGGACCACCCTGACCGCACAACTGCGGTCGGGTGTTTGCCGATGTTGGTTTCACCAACTATCCGCAATCTCAAGGTCACCAAGATGTTGGTTGACGGCGGGGCCGGCCTCAACTTGATCTCCTCTGCTGTGATCAAGAAGCTGCAGATTCCGAACAGCGAGCTCGAGGAAACCGGGTCGTTCCAAGGGATCAACCCGGGGAGGAGCAAGCCGAAGGGGAAGATCACGCTGCCCGTGACCTTTGGCGGAGAGCTCAATTTCAGGACGGAGAGGATCACGTTCGACGTTGCCGATATTCCATTACCATATAATGAGATACTTGGCCGTCCTGCGCTCGCCAAGTTCATGGCAGCTTCCCACTACGCGTACAATATACTCAAGATGCCGGGGCCGATAAGCGTCATCTCTGTCCCCGGCGACAAGAAGGATGCACTTATCTGCGCCGACAAGATCTACCGGGATGCAGCAGCCGCGGCAGACAACAACACACTTGCCGCTGAAGCTCCCGAGGGGAAGACCAAGACCAAGTCCGGCAAGAGCTCTGGAGCCCACTCCGGTAAACGCACCTCTTCGGAGTGCTGCGCTGCCGTCGAGGACGCACCATCGAGCTCCACCGGCAAGTTCAAGAAAGGAATGGCAGCTCCACCGGCAACCAAGAAGGTGTTCGCCAAGGAGGACGGCACTGGTGGTACCTTCACCGTCAGTGCTACACTCGACCCCAAATAGGAAAGCGCGCTCGTTGCCTTCCTGCGGGCGAATGTCGACGTGTTCGCATGGCAACCGTCTGACATCCCCGGCGTTCCTAGGAAGGTAATTGAGCACAAGCTTGCTGTTTGTCCTCACGCGCGGCCCGTCAAGCAGAAGGTCAGGAAGTAAGCGGTGGAGCGCCAAGAGTTCATTGCCGAAGAGATTAAGAAGTTGGAAGCAGCAGGCCTTGTTAGAGGTGTACTACATCCCACGTGGTTGGCCAATCCAGTTGTCGTGCGCAAGGCTAATGGGAAATGGAGACTTTGTATAGACTTCACTGATGTGAATAAAGCTTGTCCCAAGGATCCTTTTCCCTTGCCGCGTATCGACCAGATTGTTGACTCCACCGCCGGATGTGAGTTGCTTTCATTCCTCGATGCATACTCAGGTTACCACCAGATATTCATGGCTAAGGAAGATGAAGAGAAGACTGCATTCATTACTCCATGTGGCACATACTGCTTCATACGCATGCCCTTTGGATTGAAGAATGCAGGCTCAACATTCGCAAGGGTGGTACACACTGCTTTTGAGCCACAGATACACAGAAATGTAGAGGCCTACATGGATGATATAGTGGCCAAGAGCAAGAGCAAGGATACCCTGATTCAAGACCTAGAAGAAACCTTTGAGAATCTGCGCAAGATACAGCTCAAGTTGAACCCCGAGAAGTGCGTCTTCGGAGTTCCCTCCGGCAAGCTTCTCGGGTTCTTTGTGTCTTAGAGGGGGATTGAAGCTAATCCCGACAAAATAAAAGCCATCGAGCAGATTGAAGCCCCGAAGCGCGTCAAGGACGTAAGGAGACTTGCTGGTTGCGTGGCTGCCCTCAGCAGGTTCATTTCAAAGCCTCCAGAACGCGCCCTGCCTTTCTTCAAAATCTTGAAAAAGGCAGGTCCTATGAAATGGACTCCGGAAGCGGAAGCGGCGCTGCAAGACTTGAAAGGATACCTGTCCTCCACTCCAATACTTGTCGCACCTAAGCCACAAGAGAAGTTGCTGCTGTACCTAGCAGCAACCAATCAAGTGGTTAGTGCTGCGTTGGTAGCGGAGAGGGAGGCAGATGAGGAGCCCACAGCCCCAGCAAGCACTTCCAGTGACAAGCAGGGGGCTTCCCCGACAAGCTCTGGCCCCGACAAGGACAAGTCTACGCAGGAACAAGGAGAAGTGCGAAAGAAGATGGTGCAGCGCCCAGTTTATTTTGTAAGTTCCCTCTTGCAGGGAGCTAGATCAAGATACTCTGGGGTGCAGAAATTGCTTTTCGGTCTCCTTATGGCCTCAAGGAAGCTGCGCCATTACTTCCAAGCACATGAGATAACGGTGGTCACTCGCTTTCCGTTGAAGAGGATATTGCAAAATCCAGAAGCAACGGGCAGGATCGTCGAGTGGGCACTGGAGCTGTCAAGCTTTGGTCTCAAGTTTGAGAGTACTGCAACTATACAGAGCAGAGCTTTGGCAGAGTTCATAGCAGAATGGACCCCAACACCAGATAAGGAAGTTCCAGAGACAAGCATCCCCGTCCAAGAAGCAAGCAAAGAGTGGATAATGTACTTTGATGTTGCCTTCTCGCTGCAAGGCGCCGGTGCTGGCATGTTACTCATAGCACCCACCGGAGAGCACCTCAAGTATGTTGTCCAAATGCACTTTCCCAAGGAGCAAGCGACAAACAATACTGCTGAGTATGAAGGTTTGCTTGCCGGCCTCAGAATTGCGGCCGAACTTGGGATCAAGAAGCTGATTGTGCGGGGAGATTCACAATTGGTGGTCCGACAAGTGAACAAGAGTTACCAGAGTCCCTTGATGGAAGCTTATGTCGATGAAGTGAGGAAGCTTGAAGAACACCTTGAAGGCTTGCAGATGGAGCACGTTCCAAGAGCTCAGAACAATGTCGCAGATGGCCTCTCAAAGTGTGCTGCCATGAAGTTACCTGTGGAACCAGGGACCTTCGTGCTCAAGCTGACTCAGCCATCCGTCACACCATCAGTTGGACAAAGCAAGAAAAGGAAGTTGGTCTCCGGTGACTACTTGCCGGCGGATCTTCCTGAAGCCGTTGCCAAAGTCCCCAAGATCAACAACCCAGATGCTGAGGAACAGTCTGCTCCTACGGACCCAAGGGTCCGTACAGTTGAAGCAGGCGTTCCCGACAAGCCTTGCCCCGGCAGGCTTGCCGGGGGACCCTCAGCTCCGGCAGAGCCGCAGGTTCTTGCCGTAGAAGCTGAGGTTCCTGCAGCAGCACTGATGCCTTTAGTCCTTGCTGTTGAGCATCAGGCTCCAGCATGGGCACAGCAAATTGTCCGTTTTCTTCAAACTGGAGAACTTCCCGATGAGCCAGAAGAGATAGAGAGGATAACCAGGCAGTCAAGTATGTACCAGTTCGTTGACAACGAACTGTACAGAAGAAGACTCAACGGTGTTAGATTGAAGTGCATTTCCCGGGAAGATGGACAGAAGCTGTTGGCAGAGATACACGGAGGCATATGTGGCCACCACATTGGCGCAAGAGCACTTGCCGGGAAGGCATTCCGGCAAGGTTTCTTTTGGCCAGAAGCCCTCCAAGATGCAACTGCACAAGTAACCAAGTGTGAAGCGTGCCAGTTCCATGCCAAGCAAATTCACCAGCCAGCTCAAGCTCTCCAGACGATCCCTTTGTCCTGGCCCTTCTCGGTCTGGGGGCTCGATATCCTCGGCCCCTTTCCCCACGCAGTCGGGGGCTCTGAGTACTTGTACGTTGCAATCGACAAGTTCACAAAGTGGCCAGAAGTGGAACCAGTGAGAAAGGTGACAGCACAGTCAGCAGTGAGGTTCTTCAGGTCAATTGTTTGCCGTTTCGGAATCCCTAACAGGATTATCACCGACAACGGCACACAGTTCACAAGCCGCACCTTCATGCAGTACGTCCAAGACCTTGGCGCCAAGGTCTGCTTTGCTTCTGTTGCTCACCCAAGGAGCAATGGTCAAGCAGAGAGGGCAAATGCTGAAGTGCTGCGCGGGCTCAAGACAAGAACCTTCGACAAGCTGCACAAGTGTGGAAGAAACTGGATAGAGGAGTTGCCGGCGGCTCTTTGGTGAATCAGGACGACACCAAATCGAGCCACCGGACAGACACCCTTTGCTCTTGTCTGTGGAGTAGAGGCAGTTCTCCCCACGGAACTCGTATACGGGTCTCCTCGAGTGCTCGCTTACGATGAGCTCGAGCAAGAGCAACTGCGGCAAGATGATGCATTGCTCCTTGAGGAGGAACGTCTCCAGGATGCTGTACGAGTTGCTCCATACCAGCAAGCCTTGCGTCGCTACCATAGCCGCAAGGTCAAGGCCAGGAGTCTCGAGGAAGGCGACCTTGTTCTTCGGCGTGTTCAGTCCGCCAAGAATTCCAACAAGTTGACGCCGAAGTGGGAAGGCCCTTATCGGGTGAGACAAGTCACAAGGCCCGGCGCTGTCCGCCTTGAGACCGAAGAAGGCTTACCGGTGAGCAACTCCTGGAACATCGAGCATCTTCGCAAGTTTCACCCATAAGGTGCGGTTGCCGTGATCCGCTCCGGCAACCACCTTTTGTACAAGTATTGCCGCTGTTGCATGTAAACCTTTGTACAAAGCCGGGCGCAGACCCCGTGCATCAGTAAAACTTTTGTGCCTCGCACTATTTGTCATTTCATGCTTTTCTTTCTACTTGCATGCATCATCTGACATTTTGTGCAGCACACATCCCCGGTAAGAAGCAACAAGCCGCAAGGATCCCTACTTGTGTTTCCTCCTCTTTCCCTTTCTCTCTTAAATAGAAGAGGTGTTCCTCGCGCACAAGTTTGCCGGGGGGGGGGGGGAAGGAGATAGAGGTGTGGACCAAGTGTTGTTCAAGAAAGGAAAGCCTTGCCGGGAAGCAAGCGATCCATAAAAGCTAAGTTGTCAGAATTTGAGCAATTTAAATTTTTTGAAATTTTAGTTATCTTCCTTGAACAGCCACACTTTGTATGGAAAACCTGTGCGCGGAGGAACCTACACGTGACTAGCCGCGCCCTTACTTTGTTTCGAGCATGCTCAACGGCTTAAGTGAGCTGCGACAAGTGTCGCGCCCTTACTTCGTTTTCGAGTTCGCTCAGCAACCTAAGTGTGCTGCGACTAGCTGCGGCAAGGCTTCTTGCCGGCAAGGGCTTTGCCAGCAGGCTGCTAAGAGTCCCGCACTCAGCGCTCGTGGCAAGTATCCCCCTTTGCCGGCAAGTTCCCTAAAAGCGTAAGGTGGAAAGCATACAAAGTGAAGGGACTAAAGCAAGGGAGATAACATTGCATTGATTACCCGAAATAAAAGTATATATTACAGAGATAACTTGCCGCTATTCTAAACAACTACTGCCTATGACTTAATTGACAGCGGCGAGGAAAGAAGGAAGCCTAGTCCCTGCGGTCTCGATCGACCCTCTGGATCTTGCCCACCTTGGCTACGATGTGAGCGACTTGCGCCTTCAGCGCCTCTTGGTCAGCTTCAGGCGGCAGGGTCCGGAGAACGTTGACAAGGTTGATCCCGGGGTTGCGGTAGACAATCTTCGACAACACCCGCTCCATAGTGCCCATGCAGAGCCGACGCGCCTCGTCGGCCAGCTACACGGGGATCTTCTCCCGCAGCCGCGCAAGCGCCGGCGCTACTCCCCTGAAGAATAGACTCAGTTTGGCGCTGTGGGGGAGGCTCTCGTCGGGGGAGTACACGAGGTGCTTCGCCCTCAACGCCATCATCTCCATGTCAATGTTGGCGGCGGAGGCGACGAGTTCATCAGTCCACTGCTCCACCGTCCGCTGGAAATTGTTTTGCGAGACGGCGGCGCTCTCCAGCAAGAGCCTCTCAGTGCGGAGTTCATCCTTCAGCTTTGTCTCGCGATCCCGGGCAGCGTCAAGTGAGTCAGTAAGGGTGGAAACCTTCAGCTCTAAATCAGCAATGGAGTCCCTGGCGTCAGTGAGCTCTTTGCCCTTCTCGGAGAGGCAGATTTGCAGCTCCGAGTTGGTGTGAGCGTCTTTCTCCCGCGCCACGTTGAGCGCGGTGACCCTGTCCTCACTCGCCTTCAAGTTCAGCTCCATCTGCGCCACCCTGGCCTCCAGATCCTTCTTGGCAGTCTCTACGGCAGCAGCGGCGTCCCTCGCCTCCTGTAGAGCCCCGCCGATGGCTTGCTCCCGGGCGGTGAGGTCGTCCTCGTGGTTGTCGAGGTCGACCTTCCGCTGGTTGAGTTCTCCCTCCCGCCGAGATAGATCCTCGGCGGCCAGTCGCTGTTGTTCCTCGACCTCGGCCTTTTCGAGGACGAATGCTTGCTGCGCCCCGGCAAGCTCTTCGCGATCCTCCGCCAAGTTCCGGAGGGCCGCCTGGTTGGCGGCACGGAGCTCCGCGGCGCGCTTCTCCAGGTCAGCACCATCCTTGGCAGCCAGAGCCTCCCGAGACTCCAACTTCGCCTGTCTGGCCCAGTACAAGGCCAGGAGCCGGCGTAGGAGTCTCTCCTCTTCGGGCTCGTCGCTGGTGCCGGGCGCATCGACAACCTTCAGCCCGGCGGAGGCGAGAACCTCTCCGTCGAAGGTCTCTCCCTCCGCGGGTGCCCTAGACGAGGACGCCCATGGGACTTGAATAAAGACCCCGTTGGCGGCCTCCAGATAGACACCCGACTGGTCCGCGGGGGTGGAGGGGTCGGCGGCCGGTGCAGCGTCCAGCGCTCCTGCGGCCTCCGGGCTAGCAGTGTGGTCGCCGGTCCCTTCCCAAGCCGCGGCGTCAGCGGTCGGGGCGGCCTCCTCGACGGCTGGCTCATCGGCTCCAGCCATTCCCTCGGCGGTTGTGGCGTTGCCGCCGTCGCCATGCACACCCTCCTCGGCGGTGGTCTCCGTCTCCATCAACTCCGGGGCGGGTGGATCTAGCAGAAGAAAAAGGAAAGAAAGATAGTCAAGCAAATATCCAAAAAGACGAATCCAAGAAGAAGAAATTGCAAGGGTTACCTTCGCGGGCTTCTTCGACAACGGGGTCCCTCGCCGGGGAATTCTCCCTTGGCGGCGCAGTAGTGGCCCCTGCTGGCGGAGGGCCGCCTGCGCCCTCCCTTAGCGGGGTGCTCACCCTTGTCGGGCTGCTCGCCCTTGGCGGGGTACTCGCCCTTGGCAGAGTACCCGTCCTTGGTGGAGCGTTGTCCCCCGCCGGGGAGCTCATCCTTGGCGGGGAGGGCGGAACAAGCAGCTCGTCGGGGGCGGCCTCTCGGTGCTCCTGCGGCTGCGGCTCCACTTCTGCACAAGACAACAAGCAAATGAAACATTAGTAAGGATAACGACCTCAGGCGTGCCCGTCAAGCAGAAAAGTGAACACAAGGACTTACGCTGGGGGCTGCGCTGGGGGCTGCTCCCTGGAGCAGCAGGCTGGTCCGGCAAATTTGTCGCTGGCGCATCCTCCGTCGCTGCGGCGGGCTTGTCGTCCTCGATGTTAACCACAGGGATCTTGGCCCTCTTCGCCATCCTCTGGGTCAAGGTCCTGGAAGCCAAACAGGGTCAGAACCAAGCAAGAGCAATCAAGACAAAAGCAACAGAAACCAAAGGAAATAGAAATTGCAAGTACTTACTCTTCCTCCTCTTCATCGGAGCTGAGGGCGGAGAAGTCAAATCCCGCCTCGTGTGCTCCAGCGCGAGGGGCTGGAGGAGAAGGCTCCCTCGGGCGCTTGGCGGGCTCCGGGGCTGTGGGCTGTGAAGACCCAGCACCGGTCGTCGCCGAGGCCCGAGGGGCAGAAGGGGCACCAGAGCCACTCCGGGAAGATCCCCCTCCGCTTGTCGCTCGGGCTCGGGGCGCCTCCTTGACGACCTCGCTCGTCGTGGTGGCACGCGTCGCGCGGCGCTTCGGCTGCTGTCGAGGCGCTTGTGGCCTCGTTGGCTCGGCGGCCTTGCGGAGGCGCTTCTTCTGCTGTGGCGGAGGACTTGGTGGTGGCGGAGAGTTCTCCGAGGATGAGGAGGCATCGTCATCGAGATTCAGAGACCCGCCAGAGTCTTCATCGGAATCTCCGGACTCGGCGTCCTCCTCCTCCTCGGCAGGCCCGCTGGACTCGGTACCCTGCCCGGCAGCCTCGCTTGCCCCGGCAACCTCGCTCGCCCCGGCAAGCTTCCCGGTGGGCTCCCCGGCGAACTCCTCGGGCGCGATCTTCAACAACTTGAGGATTTCCTCCTCCTCAGCCTGACTCACCGCGTCCGCTGCTTCCGCCTCGTCCACGGTGTACCTGAACTCCCCCGCAGCTGCAGCTGCGGCGGCCTCCTCCATTCAGTTGGCTATGTAGGCCACATCCCGGTCGGTGGTCGTCCGGGTAAGGCCTTTTCTCTCCTCGGCGTTGCGTGGCCGCTCAACAAGATTATCAAAGAATGCCTGCACAGTCTCCGCCGAAGGCACCAGCCAAGTGGGGACGACCCCGTGGGAGTCGCACTCAGGCATCACCGCGCGGATGGCACTGAGGGCAGTGTTATTACATAGAGGAACTACTCCGACCGATGGCCTGAACCATTCCGGGTGGTTGGGGTCGTGCTTGAACAGCTCCCGGACCATCCCCTTCAGCTCCAAGACGGTGAAATTGTAGTTCAGCCCAGGACGCAACCTCATGCGGTCTGCCGCATTGCCGAATTCCCAGGCAGGTCTCTTCCTTTCCTGCAGAGGGGCGATGCGGCGGCGGAGGAAATCGGCCCCGACTTCACCTACAGTCAGGTTGGCGGCCCGGAGGCGAAGGATCCTAGTGAGGGCAATCTGCAACTTGTCGTCCTCTGGGGCCAAGTCGCTCCAATCCTTGCCGCGCACTATTGCAGTTTGGCGCGACTAGGTAAACTGCTCAGGCTTATCTTCCAGAATCCAGCACCAATCGGCTCTCCACTCCTCCCACTTGCCGCGAAGCTCCCCTTTCAAGTACGCCTCTTTCTTGTTCAACCTAAAGATCCAGGAGATGCTGCCGGAGAGTGGGGATCCGGACTCTACTCTAGGCGCGAAGAAGTGGCGGAAAAGGGCTACATTTGGGTGGACCCCGACATAGTTTTCGCACAGATGTGCGAAAACGGCCAAGGTGAGAACGGCATTTGGGGTGAAATCTAAGAGGTGGAGGCCGTACGTATTCATCACATCGCAAAAGAACTCCGAGTACGGAGGACAGAGACCGCAATGGAAGAATGCAGCGAAGTAGTAGTAACCTCCCGGGAACATGTCGACGGCCACGGCGGGGAGGACTCTGGTGCGCGGGTGGTCCTTCGTCTCCCTCGCCCAGAACAAGTAGTACTTGTCCCGCAACTCCCTCGGGCCGAGCCTCGGCGGGAAGACCACCATCCTTCTTCGCATGGCCGCCAGCTTTGCCGCCTGCTCAGACTTCTCCTTCTTCGCCTTGTCGCTCTTCGCCTTGCTGCTTTTCGGAGCCATGGC
>LR738714.1:34556627-34617211 GCA_902687465.1 Secale cereale
GGGAAGACCACCATCCTTCTTCGCATGGCCGCCAGCTTTGCCGCCTGCTCAGACTTCTCCTTCTTCGCCTTGTCGCTCTTCGCCTTGCTGCTTTTCGGAGCCATGGCGGGGGCGGCGGGGGTGGGGGGGGGAGGTCGACGGCGCCGCAGATGCTGGGGACGGCGGGGGAAGCGTGGAGCTCGGCTCTCTGTCGACCTGAGGGGAGGCAGAGAGCGGCGGGGGTTTCTGGAGATTCAAGGCGCAATGAAAGCAATGGGGGAAACTGCCCCTGCTTCCTCTGCTTTTAAGGGGGAAGTGGGGGACGTTCCGCATTTCTCCATTAAAGAAGCAGGCCACGATCTCTCCCACGACGCCGCAATCGACGCGTGCCGTTAGGGAGGGATGCGGCGAATCTGGAGTGGGAAACGGCGCGCCGTGGGCCGCGTGGGCCCATGCACTGTTCTGGGCCTGGCCCAACAGCGCTCGACACCGTGTGTGGCCCAGGCCCGGGGGCTCCTGTCGGTGTACTAAAGTAGGGGTACCTTAGTATCCCGACTTGTGCACGGGCAGTAGCAGCGTCCCATGGTCTGGCTCACCACGCGCCCGCCAAAGCCCACTCTAGACCCCTTTAAACCATTCAAGAACAAAGTATACAAGTCAGAAGATCAAGGCCCCGGCAAGAGGAGCTTGCCGGGAAGGCTGTTCCAAGCACAAGACTCTATTCTCACAAGACCCTGGCGAGAGGAGCTTGCCAGGAAGCCCAGAAAACTACACCTCAGAAGATGTCATGTGGCGCGTCGTGCGCCCCGGCAGGACCCGGAGAGCGACAAGCTTCCGGGCCCGGCAAGGTTGCGACCCCGGCAAGGTGCTTGCCGGGGGAAGCATGCACTGTGTGCCTGCGCTCCAGCTCATCTGGCCACGCGTCGCCCTGGGGCCCCTCCAGGGGCACGTGGCAGATGGCTGTGCAGCCTGGGGTACACGGTGGCGAGCCGCGGTGACGAGGCTATCGCCGTGGCGAACGGAGACGCATGGACGGATGCTTTTGGGGCGACGGCGACGGGCATTCAATGCCCTTGTCCCCCACCGTCAGAGTTAGGTGAAGACCACAGTTCATGCACTGTTCATGCACTGTTACAACCACCACCAAATTACATTTTTACCCTCCTCTACATTGGCACCTGTCGGTGACCCCTTTGAGCTATAAAAGGAGGCCCATGCACAACGTAGAGGGGGTTCGATCCCAGAAACTCGCTCACTCTCTCGCTCGGTGTAGCTGGTACTGTAGATCTTCAAGCTCCCGAGCCCAAGAACTCAATACAACCAAAGCAGGAGTAGGGTTTTACGCGTCCGCGCGGCCCGAACCTGGGTAAACTGCCCGCGTGTGCTCCTCGATCTGCTCTCCGTGCTTCCTCCGCTCCCTTACCGCAACGTAGAAGGGGCTCCGGTCCCATAGGTGTTCATGGGTGTCCAGTTTCCCCGACAGGAGGGCACCGGGGGCCTTACGTGGGACCCACGAGGCCCCTACTCCGCCGTTCTCAAGTCTCCCGTGCGTGATTTTCTCCAAAAATACCTCTCCCTAAGGTTTCATTCCGTTTGGACTCCGTTTGATATCCCTTTTCTGTAAAACCCTGAAACAGGCAAAAAACTGTAATCTGGACTCGGCCTTTGGGTTAATAGGGTAGTCTCAAAAATAATATAAAAGTGTATGACAAAGCCCATTAAACATCCAAAACATCATAAATAACAGCATGGAACAATCAAAAATTATAGATACGTTGGAGACGTATCAATCATACATACTAATGTATGTGGACCGATGAATGTTGAGGCTCGCGGCGGGTATTGTTTTTTTCTGACCTTCACTGATGATTTGAGCAGATATTGGTATATCTACTTGATGAAGCACAAGTCCGAAACATTTGAAGAGTTCAAAGAATTTCAGAGTGAAGTAGAGAATCATCGTAACAAGAAAATTAAGTTTCTACGATCTGATCGTGGAGGCGAATATTTGAGTTACGAGTTTGGTCTTCATTTAAAACAATGTGTAATAGTTTCACAGCTCACGCCACCCGAAACACGACAGCGTAATGGTGTGTCCAAACGTCGTAACCGTACTTTATTAGATATGGTGCGATCTATGATGTCTCTTACAAATTTACCACTATAGTTTTGGGTTATGCTTTAGAGACAGATGCATTCACGTTAAATAAGGGCACCATCTAAATTTGTTGAGACGACACCTTATGAACAGTGGTTTGGCAAGAAACCAAAGTTGCTGTTTCATAAATTTGGGGCTGCGATGCTTATGTGAAAAAGCTTCAACCTGATAAGCTCGAACCCAAGTCGGAGAAATATGTCTTCATAGGATACCCAAAGGAGGTTGTTGGGTACACCTTCTATCACAGATCCGAAGGCAAGATATTCGCTGCTAAGAATGGATCCTTTCTAGAGAAGGAGTTTCTCTCGGAAGAAGTGAGTGGGAGGAAAGTGGAACTTGATGAGGTAATTGTACCTACTCCCAAATTGGAAAGTAGTACATCACAGAAACTAGTTCTAGGATTCCTACACCAATCAGCGAGGAAGCTAATAATGATGATCATGAAACTTCAGATTAGGTTACTACTGTACCTCGTAGGTCAACCAGAGTACGTTCCGCACCAGAGTGGTACGGGAACCCGGTTCTAGAAGTCATGTTACTAGACCATGATGAACCTACGAACTATGAGGAAGCGATGATGAGCCCAAATTACGCAAAATGGCTTGTAGCCATGAAATCTAAGATGGGATCCATGTATGAGAACAAAGTGTGGACTTTGGTTGACTTGCCCGATGATCGGCAAGCCATTGAAAATAAATGGATCTCTAAGAGGAAGACTGACGCCGATGGTGATGTTACTATCTACAAAGCTCGACTTGTTGTGAAAGGTTTTCGACAAGTTCAAGGTGTTGACTACGATGAGATTTTCTCACTCGTAGCGATGCTTAAGTCTGTCCAAATCATGTTAGCAATTGTCGCATTTTATGAAATCTGGCAAATGGATAACAAAACTGCGTTCTTTAATGGATTTATTAAAGAAGAGTTGTATAAGATGCAACCAGAAGGTTTTGTCAATCCTAAAGGTGTTAACAAAATGTGCAAGCTCCCGCGATCCATCTATGGACTGGTGCAAGCATCTCGGAGTTGGAATATACGCTTTGATAAGTTGATGAAAGCATATAGTTTTATACAGACTTGCGGTGAAGCCTGTATTTACAAGAAAGTGAGTGGGAGCACTACAACCTTTCTGATAAGTATATGTGAATGACATATTGTCGATCAGAAATTATGTAGAATTTTCTGGAAAGCATAAAGGAGTGTTTGAAAGGAGTTTTTCAAAGAAAGACCTCGGTGAAGCTGCTTACATATTGAGCATCAAGATCTATAGAGATAGATCAAGACGCTTGATAATTTTTTTCAATGAGTACATACCTTGACAAGTTTTTGAAGTACTTCAAAATGGATCAGTCAGAGAAGGAGTTCCGGCCCGAGTTATAAGATATGAAGTTGAGTAAGACTCAAAACCCGACCACGGCAGAAGATAGAGAAAAAATGAAAGCCATTCCCTATGCCTCAGCCATAGGTTATATAAAGTATGCCATGTTGTGTGCCAAACCTGTCGTGTACCATGCCATGAGTTTGGCAAGGAGGTACAATAGTGATCCAGGAGTAGATCACTGGACATCGGTCAAAATTATCCTTAGTTACTGGACGACTAAGGAAATGTTTCTCGATTATGGAGGTGATAAAGAGTTCATCATAAAGAGTTACGCCGATGCAAGCTTTGACACTAATCCAGATGGCTCTAAGTATCAATCTGGATGAGTATTGAAAGTGGGAGCAATTAGCTAGAGTAGCTCCATGCAGAGCATTGTACACATAGAAATTTGCGAAATACATACGGATCTGAATGTAACAGACCCGCTGACAAAACTTCTCTCACAAAGCAAAACATGATCACACCTTAGTACTCTTTGGGTGTTAATCGCATGGCAATGTGAACTAGATTATTGACTCTAGCAAACCCTTTGGGTATTGGTCACATGGCGATGTGAACTATGGGTGTTATTCACATAATGATGTGAATTATCGGTATTAAATCACATGGCGATGTGAACTAGATTATTGACTCTAGTACAAGTGGGAGACTGAAGGAAATATGCCCTAGAGGAAATAATAAAGTTGTTATTTATATTTCCTTATATCATGATAAATGTTTATTATTCATGCTAGAATTGTATTAACCAGAAACTTAGTACATGTGTGAATTCATAGACAAAACATAGTGTCCCTAGTATGCCTCTACTTAACTAGCTCGTTAATCAAAGATGGTTATGTTTCCTAACCATAGACATGTGTTGTCATTTGATCAACGGGATCACATCATTAAGAGAATGATGTGATGGACAAGACCCTTCTGTTAGCTTAGCAACTTCATCGTTTAGTTTTACTGCTATTGCTTTCTTCATAACTTATACATGTTCCTATGACTATGAGATTGTGCAACTCTCGAATACCGGAGGAACACCTTGTCTGCTATCAAATGTCACAACATAACTGGGTGATTATGAAGATGCTCTACAGGTGTCTCCGAAGGTGTTTGTGGTGTTGGCATAGATCAAGAATAGGATTTGTCACTCTGAGTGTCGGAGAGGTATCTCTGGGCCCTCTCGGTAATACACATCATAATAAGCCTTGCAAGCAAATGACTAATGAGTTAGTCATGAGATGATGTATTACAGAACGAGTAAAGAGACTTGTCGGTAATTAGATTAACTAGGTATAGTCATACCGACGATCGAATCTCGGGCAAGTAACATACCGATGACAAAGGAAACGACGTATGTTGTTATGCGGTTTGACCGATAAAGATCTTCGTAGAATATGTAGGAACCAATATGAGCATCCAGGTACTGCTATTGGTTATTGACCGAAGATGAGTCTCGGTCATGTCTACATAGTTCTCGAACCCGTAGGGTCCGCACGCTTAACGTTCGATGACGATCGGTATTATGAGTTAGTGAGTTCTAATATACCAAAGGTAGTTCGGAGTCCAGGATGTGATCACAGACATGACGAGGAGTCTCAGAATGTCCGAGACATAAAGATTAATATATTGGACTACTATATTCGGACACCGGAAGTGTTCCGGGTGTTATCGGATAAAATCGGAGTACCGGAGGGGTTAACGGAAGCCCCCGGGGAAGTATT
This sequence comes from Secale cereale, assembly GCA_902687465.1. Classification (NCBI taxonomy): domain Eukaryota; kingdom Viridiplantae; phylum Streptophyta; class Magnoliopsida; order Poales; family Poaceae; genus Secale; species Secale cereale. The sequence continues at coordinate 34,561,855 of LR738714.1, forward strand.
GGGCCTTAGTGGGCTTTAGGGAAGAGCGAGGGCAGCATCCCAAGAGGTGGCGTGCCCCCTCCCATGGGGAGTCCGAATAGGACTAGGGGAAGGGGGCGCATCCCCTCTTTCCCTCTCCATCTCCCTCTCTTTCCTCCCCCCTTTCCCCTTCCTAGTAGGACTAGGAAAGGGGAGTCCTAGTCCTACTAGGAAGAGGACTCCTCCTCTCTTTGGTGCGCCTAGGTCCGGCCGGCCTCCTCCCCCCTTGATCCTTTATATACGAGGGCAGGGGGGCACCCAAGAACACAGACGAAACATTGTTTTAGCCGTGTGCAGTTCCCCCCTCCACAAAAACACACCTCGGTCATATCCTTGCAATGCTTAGGCGAAGCCCTGCGTCGGTAGCTTCATCATCTCAATCACCACGCCGTCATGCTTGATGACCCACAAGTGTAGGGGTTCTATCATAGTCCTTTCGATAAGTAAGAGTGTCGAACCAAACGAGGAGCAGAAGGAAATGATAGGCAGTTTTCAGTAAGGTATTTTCTGCAAGCACTGAAATTATCGGTAACAGATAGTTTTCTGATAAGGTAATTGGTAGCAAGTGACAAATAGTAAAAGTAAATAAGGTGCAGCAAGATGGCCCAATCCTTTTTGTAGCAAAGGACAAGCCTGGACAAACTCTTATATGAAGGAAAGCGCTCCCGAGGACACATGGGAATTATCGTCATGCTAGTTTTCATCACGCTCATATGATTCGCGTTCGTTACTTTGATAATTTGGTATGTGGGTGAACTCGTGCTTGGGTGCTGCCCTTACTTGGACAAGCATCTCACTTAACCTCTATTGCAAGCATCCGCAACTACAAAAGAAGTATTATGGTAAACCTAACCATAGCATGAAACATATGGATCCAAATCAGCCCCTTACGAAGCATAGACTAGGGTTTAAGCTTATGTCACTCTAGCAACCCATCATCTACCTATTACTTCCCAATGCCTTCATCTAGGCCCAAACAATGGTGATGTGTCATGTAGTGGACGTTCACATGACACCACTAGAGGAAAGACAACATACATCTCATCAAAATATCGAACAAATACCAAATTCACATGACTACTTATAGCAAGACTTCTCCCATGTCCTCAGGAACAAACGTAACTACTCACAAAGCATATTCATGTTCATAATCAGAGGAGTATTCATATGCAAAATGGCTCCGAACATATGATCTTCCACCAAGTAAACCAACTAGCATCAACTATGCTACTTCTCGAGCTTGCGTTGTATTCCCTCGAAGAGGAAAGGGTGATGCAACACAGTAGCATAAGTATTTCCCTCAGTTTTTGAGAACCAAGGTATCAATCCAGTAGGAGACCACGCACGAGTCCCTCGCACCTGCACAAACCAATAAGAACTTTGCAGCCAACGCGATAAGGGGTTGTCAATCCCTTTACGGTCACTTACGAAAGTGAGATCTGATAGATAGGATAGTTTGATATTTTTGGTATTTTTGGATATAAGAATAGAAAGTAAAAAACAAAGTAAAGTAGATTGTAGATTGATATGTTGAGAATAGACCCAGGGGCCATAGTGTTCTCTAGTGGCTTCTCTGATGATAGTGATATTCTACGGCGCGTAAACAAATTACTGCCGAGCAATTGATAGAAAAGCGAATAATTATGAGACTATCTAGGCATGATAATTATATATAGGCATCACGTCCGAGACAAGTAGACCGAAACGATTCTGCATCTACTACTATTACTCCACACATTGACCACTATCCAGCATGCATCTAGTGTATTGAGTTCATAAGAACAGAGTAACGCCTTAAGCAAGATGACATAATGTAGAGGGATAAACTCGAGCAATATGATATAACCCCAATCTTTTTATCCTCGATGGCAACAATACTATATGTGCCTTGCTGCCCCTGCTGTCACTGGGAAAGGACACCGCAAGATTGAACCCAAAGCCAAGCACCTCTTCCATTGCAAAATCTATAGATCTAGTAGGCCAAACCAAACTGATAATTCGAAGAGACTTTCAAGGTTATTATAATCATACATAAAAGAATTCAGAAAAGAACCAAATATTTATCATAGATAATCTTGATCATAAACCCCCAATTCATCGGATCTCGACAAACACGCCGCAAAAAGATTACATCGAATAGATCTCCTCGAAGACCGAGGAGAACTTGGTATTGAGATCCAAAAACAGAGACGAAGCCATAAAGGTACTAACTATGGACCCGAAGGTCTGTGGTAAACTACTCACAACTCATGGTGAGGAGATGGTGTTGATGTAGAAGCACTCCGTGGAAGATCCCCTCTTCGGCGGAGCTCCGGAAAAGGCCCCAAGATGGGCTCTCACGGGAACAGAAGGTTGCGTCGGTGGAATTAGGGTTTTCTATGTTGCTTCGATGTTTTCAGGGTACATGGGTATATATAGGAGGAAGGAGGGCATCGAGGGAGCAACATGGGGCCCACGAGGAAGGGGGCGTGCCCCCCACCCTCGTGGACGCCATGTGTCCCCTCTGCCTTGGTTCTAAAGCCTCTCGTGAAGATATCGTTCCAAAATATCTCTCCCGAAGGTTTAATTCCGTTTGGACTCCGTTTGATATTCCTTTTCTGCGAAACCCTGAAATAGGCAAAAAAAAGCAATTTGGACTCGGCCTTTCGGTTAATAGGTTAGTCCCAAAAATAATATAAAAGTGTATAATAAATCCCATTAAACATCCAAAACATCATATATAATAGCATGGAACAATAAAAAATTATAGATACGTTGGAGACGTATCAAGCATCCCCAAGCTTAATTCATGCTCGTCCTTGAGTAGGTAAATGATAAAAACAGAATTTTTTATGTGGAATGCTAACCAACATAATTTTTAATGTAATTCTCTTTATTGTGGCATGAATGTTCAGATCTGAAAGATTCAAGACAAAAGTCTATATTGACATAAGAAATAATAATACTTCAAGCATACTAACAAAGCAATCATGTCTTCTAAAAATAACATGGCCAAAGAAAGTTATCCCTACAAAATCAAATAGTCTGGCTATGCTCCCTCTTCATCACACAAAATATTCATATCATGCACAACCCCGGTTTCAGCCAACCAATTATTTTCATACTCAATTTTTTCAAACCTTTCAACTTTCACGCAATACATGAGCGGGAGCCATGGATATAGCACTATTGGAGGAATAGAGTTGTGGAGAAGACAAAAAGAAGGAAGATAGTCTCACAACGAGTAGGCGTATCAACAGGCTATGGAGATGCCCATCAATAGATATCAATGTGAGTGAGTAGGGATTGCCATGCAACAGATGCACTAGAGCTAAAAATGTAGGAAAGCTCAACAAAAGAAACTAAGTGGGTGTGCATCCAACTTGCTTGCTCACGAACACCTAGGGCATTTGAGGAAGCCCATCGTTGGAATATACAAGCCAAGTTCTATAATGAAAATTCCCACTAGTATATGAAAGTGACTAAACATGAGACTCTCTATCATGAAGAACATGGTGATACTTTGAAGCACAAGTGTGGAAAAAGATAGTAGCATTGTCCCTTTTTCTTTTTCTTTGGGACAATGCTGTAATAATGATGATCATCACACTTATATTGATTTACAACTCGATATTACAACTCGATACTAGAACAAGGCATGACTCTATATGAATGCCACCGGCGATGTACCGGGATGTGCAATGAATCAAGAGTGACATGTATGAAAAATTATGCATGGTGGCTTTGCCACAAATACGATGTCAACTACATGTTCATGCAATGGCAATATGACAATATGAAGTGTGTCATATGAACGGAACGGTGGAAAGTTGCATGGAAATATATCTCAGAATGGTTATGAAAATGCCATGATAGGTAGGTATGGTGGCTGTTTTGAGGAGGTATATGGTGGTTGTTTTGAGGAAGGTATATAGTGGGTGTATGGTACCGACGAAAGTTGCGCGGTACAAGAGAGGGTAGCAATGGTGGAAGGGTGAGAGTGCGTATAATCCATGGACCCATCATTAGTCATAAAGAACTCATATACTTATTGCAAAAATTTATGAGTCATCAAAACAAAGCAATCAACACTTGCTCCTAGGGGGAGGTTGGTAGGAGTTAACCATCGCGCGCCCCCGACCTCCACACAAAGGATTACACTCTACAAATACCTCATGCTCTAACTTCATCACATAGCGGTTCACCATACCTCACACAAGTATTTCTCAATTTCATAATAACTCCACTAGCATGACTCTAATATCACTATCCTCATATCTCAAAACAATTATCAAGCATCCAACTTCTCATCATATTCAACGCACTTTGTATGGAAGTTTTTACTACATACATCTTGGATGCATATCATATTAGGACTAGTTTTATAACCAAAGCACATTACCATGCTGTTCTAAAACACTCTCAAAAGGATATAAGTGAAGCATGAGAGATCAAAAATTTCTGCAAAATAAAATCACCATTGTGCTCTAAAAGATATAAGTGAAGCACTAGAGTAAAACTATTTAGCTCAAAAGATATAAGTGAAGCACATAGAGTGTTCTAACAAATTCTAGACCATATTTATCTCTCTCAAAAAGGTGTGTCCAGCAAGGATGATTGTGGCAAACTAACAAGCAAAGACTCAAATCATACATGACGCTCCAAGCAAAACACATATCATGTGGTGAATAAAAATATAGTCCCGAGTATAGTTACCGATAGATGAAGACGAAAGAGGGGATGCCTTCCCGAGGCATCCCCAAGCTTAGGCTTTTGGTTGTCCTTGAATTTTACCTTGGGGTTCCTCGGGCATCCCCAAGCTTAGGCTCTTGCCACTCTTTGTTCCATAGTCCATCAAAGCCATACTCAAAACTGGAAAACTTCACAACACAAAACTTAGCCAAAAATCTCGTGAGCTCCGTTAGTATAAGAAAACAAACCACCACTCAAAGGTACTGTAATGAACTCATTCTTTGTTTATATTGGTGTTAAACCTACTGTATTCCAACTTCTCTATGATCCATATCCTCCAATACTACTCATAGATTCATCCAAATAAGCAAACAACACACGAAAAACAGAATCTGTCAAAAACAGAACAGTCTGTAGTAATCTATAACTTTCGCATACTTCTGTAACACCAAAAATATTGAAATAAATTGGTAAACGTGAGGAATTTGTCTATTAATCATCTGCAAAAGGAATCAACTAAATATCACTCTCCAGTAAAATCTGGTGACTATTCTAGTGAGCGCTAACGTTTCTGTTTTTAACAGCAAGATCATATAAACTTCACACAAGTATTCCCAAAGGTTCTACTTGGCAAAAACACTAATTAAAACACAAAACCACATCTAAACAGAAGCTACATGCAATATTTATTCCTAAACAGAAGCAAAAACCAAAGAAAATAAAATTGTGTTGCCTCCCAACAAGCTCTATCGTTTAACGCCCCTAGCTAGGCACGATACAAGGATATATCTAGGTATTGACATCTTTGGAAGGCAATCCATAAGTGGCTCTCATAATAGACTTATAAGGTAATTTGATTTTCTTTCTAGGAAAATATTCCATGCCTTTCCGTAACGGAAATTGGAATCTAATATTTCCTTCCTTCATTTCAATAATTGCACTAATCGTTCTAAGGAAAGGTCTACCAAAAATAATAGGACATGAAGGATTGCAATCTATATCAAGAACAATGAAATCTACGGGCACATAATTCCTATTGGCAACAATAAGACATCATTAATCCTTTCCATAGGTTTCTTAATAGTAGAATCCGCAAGGTACAAATTTAAAGAACAATCATCAAGCTCATGGAAACCTAACAAATCACACAAAGTTTTTGGGATAGTGGAAACACGTGCACCCAAATCACACAAAGCAAAGCATTCATGATCTTTAATTTTAATTTTAATAGTAGGTTCCCAGTTATCATAAAGCTTTCTAGGGATAGAAACTTCTAATTCAAGTTTTTCTTCATAAGATAGCATCAAAGCATCAACTATGTGTTTGGTAAAAGCTTTATTTTGACTATAAGCATGCGGAGAATTTAGTACGGATTGCAACAAGGAAATACAATCAATCAAAGAGCAATTACCATAATTGAATCCCTTGAAATCCAAAGTAGTGGGTTCATCACTATGCAAAGTTTTAATCTCTTCAATCCCACTTTTAATAATTTTAGCATCAAGATCTAAAAACTCCGAATCATTGGGACGCCTTTTAATTAAAGTAGACTCATCTCCGGTCCCATCTTTATCAAGATTCATACTAGAAAACAAGGAAATAATAGGAGATACATCAATAACTTTCAGATCTTCATCTTTATTTTCATGATAACTAGAAGAACACGCCTTTATAAAGCTCTCTTTTTTAGCACGCATCCTAGCGGTTCTTTCTTTGCATTCATCAATGGAAATTCTCATGGCTTTGAGAGACTCATTGATATCATGCTTAGGTGGAATAGATCTAAGTTTCAAAGAATCAACATCAAGAGTAATTCTATCCACACTTCTAGTCAATTCATCAATCTTAAGCAATTTTTCTTCAAGCAAAGCATTGAAATTCTTTTGCGAATTCATAAACTCCTTAACACTAGTTTCAAATTCAGAAGGCATCTTTCCATAAGAGTTATTGTAGGAATTACCATAATTATTAGAGGAATTACTAGGAAAAAGCCTCGGATTAAAGTTTCCTCTACAAGCATTGTTACCAAAATTATTCCTACCAACAAAATTCACGTCCAAAATTTTATTATTATTTTCAATCAACGTGGATAAAGGCATATCATTAGGATCAGAGGAAGCACTTTTAGCAGCAAATAATTTCATAAGTTCATCCATATTTCCACTCAAAATACTAATCTCTTCAATAGCATGCACTTTTTTACTAGTAGATCTTTCGGTGTGCCATTGAGAATAATTAACCATAATATTATCTAGGAGTTTGATAGCTTGTCCTAAGGTAGTTTCCATGAAAGTGCCTCCTGCGGCCGAATCTAAAAGATTTCTAGAAGCAAAATTCAAGCCAGCATGAAAGTTTTGTATAATCATCCATAAGCTCAAACCATGTGTAGGGCAGTTACGTATCATTAATTTCATTCTCTCCAAAGCTTGTGCAACATGCTCATGATCTAGTTGCTTAAAATTCATAATATCGTTTCTAAGGGAGATGATCTTAGCAGGAGGAAAATACATAGAGATAAAATCATATTTGCACTTATTCCACGAATCAATACTATTTCTAGGCAAAGAGGAAAACCAAGTTTTAGCGCGATCTCTAAGTGCAAACGGGAATAAATTCAATTTAACAATATCATTATCTGTATCCCTCTTATTTTGCATATCACACAAATCAACAAAGTTGTTTAGATGGGTAGCGGCATCTTCGCTAGGAAGGCCGGAAAATTGATCTTTCATGACAAGATTCAACAGAGCAGCATTGATCTCACAAGATTCAGCATCGGTAATAGGAGCAATCAGAGTGCTAATAAAATCATTATTGTTGGTATTGGAGAAGTCACACAATTTGGTATTGTTCTGAGCCATAGTGACAAGCAAGCAATACAACACACAAGCAAACAAGAAGCAAGCGAACGATAAACACACGGCAAAAAAGAAGGGCAAATAAAACGGCAAGGGTGAAGTGGGGGAGAGGAAAACGAGAGGAAAAAAATGTAATCCGAAGGATAAGGGTTTGTGATAGTTACTTGGTATATGACTTTTGCGTAAGCCTCCCCGGCAACGGCGCCAGAAATTCTTCTTGCTACTTCTCGAGCTTGCGTTGTATTCCCTCGAAGATGAAAGGGTGATACAGCACAGTAGCGTAAGTATTTCCCTTAGTTTTTGAGAACCAAGGTATCAATCCAGTAGGAGACCATGCGCGAGTCCCTCGCACCTGCACAAACAAATAAGAACTTCGCAGCCAACGCGATAAGGGGTTTTCAATCCCTTTACGGTCACTTACGAAAGTGAGATCTGATAGAGATTATAGTTTGATATTTTTGGTATTTTTGGATATAAGAATAGAAAGTAAAAGCAGAAAAGTAAAGTAGATTGTAGATTGATAAGTTGAGAAAAGACTCAGGGGGCATAGGTTTCACTAGTGGCTTCTCTCATGATAGCAGATTTCCACGGTGGGTGAACGAATTACTATCGAGCAATTGATAGAAAAGCGAATAATTATGAGAATATCTAGGCATGATCATAATATATAGGCATCACGTCCGTGACAAGTAGACCGAAATGATTCTGCATCTACCACTATTACTCCACACATCGACCGCTATCCAGCATGCATCTAGAGTATTAAGTTTATAAGAACAGAGTAATGCTTTAAGCAAGATGACATAATGTAGAGGGATAAACTCAAGCAATATGATATAAAACCCATCTTTTTATCCTCGATGGCAACAATACTATATGTGCCTTACTACCCCAGCTGTCACCGGGAAAGGACACCGCAAGATTGAACCCAAAGGCAAGCACTTCTCCCATTGCAAGAACTATAGATCTAGTAGGCCAAACCAAACCGATAATTCAAAGAGACTTGCAAGGATATTATAATCATACATAAAATAATTAAGAAAAGAACCAAATATTTCTCATAAATAATCTTGATCACAAACCCACAATTCATCAGATCTCGACAAACACACCGCAAAAAGATTACATAAAATAGATCTCCTCGAAGACCGAGGAGAACTTGGTATTGAGATCCAAAAAGAGAGAAGAAGCCATTTAGGTACTAACTGTGGACCCGAAGGTCTGTGGTAAACTACTCACAACTCATGGTGAGGCGATGGTGTTGATGTAGAAGCACTCCGTGGAAGATCCCCTCTCCGGCGGAGCTCCGGAAAAGGCCCCAAGATGGGTTCTCACGGGAACAGAAGGTTGTGGTGGTGGAATTAGGGTTTTCTCTGTTGCTTTGATGTTTTCAGGGTACATGGGTATATATAGGAGGAAGAAGGGCATCGGGGGAGCAACGTGGGGCCCATGAGGCAGGGGGCACGTGTCCCCTCTGCCTTGGTTCTCACGTCTCTCGTGAAGATATCGTTCCAAAAATATCTCTCCCGAAGGTTTCAGTCCGTTTGGACTCTGTTTGATATTCCTTTTCTGCGAAACCCTGAAATAGGCAAAAAAACAGCAATCTGGATCGGGCCTTTGGGTTAATAGGTTAGTCCCAAAAATAATATAAAAGTGTATAATAAATCCCATTAAACATCCAAAACATCATATATAATAGCATGGAACAATCAAAAATTATAGATATGTTGGAGACGTATCAAGCTACAAGGAGTAATCAACACTACCAGCAACCTACAGGTACCAATCTGAGGTTTTGATACAAAGATTGGATACAAGAGATGAACTAGGGTTTGAGAAGAGATGGTGTTGGTGAAGATGTTGATGAAGATAACCCTCCCCAAGATAGGAGAGTTGTTGGTGATGACGGCGGTGATGATTTCCCCCTCCCGAAGGGAAGTATCCCCGGCAGAACAGCTCCGCCGGAGCCCTAGATTGGTTCCGCCAAGGTTCCACCTCGAGACGGCGGTGTTTTGTCCCCAAAGCCTCCTTATGATTTTTTTCCAGGTCAAAACACCTCATATAGGAGAAGATGGGCATCGGGGGGTCACTGGCTGGCCCACGAGGCAGAGGGCGCGCCCAAGGGGGCACGCCCCCCACCCTCGTGGACAGGTGGTGGCCCCCCTGGCAGATCTCTTCCGCCAGATATTTTTTATATTTTCTGAAACGGTGTTTCGTGGACTTTCGGAGCTTTTTGAGTTGTGCAGAATAGGTCTCCAATGTTTGCTCCTTTTCTAGCCCAGAATTCCCGCTACCACCATTCTCCCTCTTCATGTAAACCTTGTAAAATAAGAGAGAAAAGGCATAAGTATTGTGACATAATGTGTAATAACAGCCCATAGTGCAATAAATATCAACACAGAAGCATGATGCAAAATGGACATATCAAATCCCCCAAGCTTAGACCTCGCTTGTCCTCAGGCGAAAGCCGATATCAACAAAATATGTCCACATGTTTAGAGATAGAGGTGTCGATAAAAATAAAATACATACATGAGGGCATCATGATCATTCTCATAATAGCATCACATATATATATTGTCATATGACTCTTATGCTAAAGTAACAATTCATTCACAATGTCAAGTCTGAATCAGAAACTTCATTGAAAACCAACAAACTATGATCTCAGTCATTGAAGCAATTGCAATTTATCATAACATCGGAAAGAGTCAATATAAGAGCTTTTCAGCAAGTCAGTCAATATAAGAGCTTTTCAGCAAGTCCACATACTCAACTATCATCTAGTCTTTCACAATTGCTCACACTCACGCAATACTTATGGGTATGCAGTTTTAATCGGACACAGAGAAAGATAGGGGCTTATGGTATTGCCTCCCAACCTTTTATCTCTTGGGTAATGTCAACAGTAATGGACCATGGTAACTTACATCCAATTGGGTATATATGTCAGGATCTTTCCAACATAATATGCTTGCCAAAGGATAAATGAAAAAAGGAAAGGTGGAAATCACCTTGACTCTTATAAGGCAAGAATAATAGATAGGCCCTTCGCAGAGGGAATCATAGGTTGTCATGTGCTTTTATGGTTGGATGTACAAAATCTTAGCGCAAAAGAACGTCACTTTATATTGCCACTTGTGATAGGGACCTTTATTATGCAGTCCGTCGCTTTTATTACTTCCATATCACAAAATCGTATAAAGCTTATTTTCTCCACACTAATAAATCATACATATTTTAGAGAGTTTGCAACAATGACAACTTACTTGAAAGATTGTGGGGACCCCGACTTAGAAGTCGAGATCACCGAATGCACGTGTACAGTGATCCTAGAGATCAATGCTCACTGAACACACAGAAGCTGAATAACAAGAGTCTTACATCCATACGTACCGTCTTACACAAATTACGGCCATTATAGCCAAGTCTTACATAGATAAAGCCTCACGGGCTGAATAGCAAATAACTCAAATAGCGGAAGTCTTCGATGATAGGTAGAACCCATGCCATCTGCCTTAACCCTACATGCATTCTGACTGGGATAGCGTCCTAGTTCGCATGTTCATCTCCAAAGAACTCTTCTTCATATTCCTGTTCCTCCATGCCTGGCCAATTAAATAACCAGTGGCAAGCCAATGAGTACTTTGAATGTACTCGCAAGCAACCCATGATTTGGTTCAAAGTAACAATGCTATTGAACAACAATGAGCAATCTAGCCATGAGCTAGAACAAATATTCTACCATCAAGTGTATGCATCAACGAGTTCACGTAACCTCGAAAATGGGTTACCGATATCAACATGAATATGATTCAACTCATAAGTCAAGTCACCACCTTGACTCCTCACACACATACTTTCATCCATGCGGTAAAATTCTGGACATAGTTTAAGTAGCACCACCCAACTGTCCATGACCGTGGACACGGCTATTCGAATAGGTTTACACTCTGCAGAGGTTGCGCACATTACCCACAAGATCCGGGAAGCTTTCGTGTCACCCACGATCCCGCAGTACCTCAAGTACTCGGGGGAAGCACCCGGACATTATCTTTCCTTAGACGACACTAACATAGAGTCCACTCGTTGGTACACGGCCCTCGAGTACAAACAGTAGATCACGGGACTTGCCCTAATTTCAATGTCACGCGTACCCGAAGGGACCAACGGTGTGTCCGGTGCCCTGTGAAAATAGTCATGGTCGTCTATCCAAGCACGACCCTGTCCCGGGAAAGACCTCAAGTCTTCCCGTCACTAGTAATGCGGGCACCATGCTAGTATCGACCTAAGTAATCAATAAAGCCCCGTCCCATAAGGGGTAGAGTGGTTGCACATGTTTTGTTGGGACGGTAGTCACACATATATCTAATCCATTATTTCACCCTTGCACAAGATTCTACCGGCACATCACTTCTTCCTCAAGTGATGACCTAACTCAACATCACCCTCGGGCATTAGGGGCACCCGATGGGATTTATGCAAAGATTTCAACCACGAAGGTTCATGTCACACATGCATCACTAAGCATCACTACTAACAATTGCATGACATCTAGCACATAGCAAGATCATGAGTGAAACATGCATCATGGGGTGGTTTCTAACTAGGTTACCACCATAACTCTATCATCATGCATCGGAAACAAACGGGTTCCAAAGAACAAGTGCATCATGGTCAAAGGGCTGCTTGCCTGGATTGGCTTGGTCTTCAAAGTCTTCAAATCCTTCTCCTTCTCCTTCTTCAGCAACTCCGTCAAACACGGGATCTAATCGTCGCAAAATAACAACGGGAAAATAAGACCACAATGAAAACAGAAAAATCAAAGTGCTCAGAAAAATGTCAACTTATTTTTGTTAAATACTAGAGGGAAAACTAATATGGCAAAAATTCTTAGTTGGAGTTTTGGATTGACAGAATGGAATCTAAGGATTTTTGAACAGGAGTTTTATTGCTCAAATTTGAATTTAAATTTGAACATAACAGAGAAGTTTCATGGATATGTGTGAAAGTGACACCATTAAATAGGTTGGAATATTACAAGATTTTAGGAGTTGGAATTAATTTATTTGGACAATTATTCAATTCTGTAAAATTATTTGAAGTATTTACAGAAAAGAATAAAAAGAAACAGCCATGTGCCACTGGGCCAGAATGGCCACAGTGCACAGCCCAGGGCGAAGGGCCCAGCCGCTCGGGTGCCAGCACGCGCACGTCAGGATTTCAAACCTGTCGGGCGGGGCCTGGCTGTCAGCGGCTGTGAGGGGAGGGAGAGGACGGTGAGGATGACAGGCGGGGCCCGCCTGACATCTTCAACCTTGCGGCCACGGCGACGGCGAGCTCACCGGCGGCGAATCCGGGCACGGCGGGGCAAACGGATTGCAGGGATGGACTCAGCAGCGAGTCGCGGATGTAGTGATGGTAGTGCGGCTCGCCGGGGAGGTCTGGTTCGCCGGCGGCGAGGTAGGATGGCGGAGGGTCGTCGGGAGGTGGCTGGCTAGCTCGTTTCCGGCAGCTGCAGAGGGGGAAAAGTGAGGGGAAAGTATCAGTGGGGTGCGGTGGTTCCAAATCGAGCGAAAGGAGGAGCTGAGAGGGCTCGTACTATGAGATCGCCGGTTGCCCGACGCGGCGGAGCTCCGGTCGATCCCGAGCACTGGGGCTCTTCGGGGATGAACGAGTGGTGCTGGAGTGTTGCTGGGGATGAGGGGAGGCTATTGGTGCCGTTGGAGAGGCCTGGGCACGCTTATATAGCCGAGCCCATGGTCCACCGTGGACTCGTGCGCCGGCGAGGTCGTAGGCGAGGCCAGAGGCCATGCTGGTGCCTGCGTTTGAGTTGGGGAGGTTCGTGGACAAGTCCTACGCCTAGTAGAGGGGAGAGGAGGAGCGAGGAGAGCTCCAGACAGTGCGCGCGTGTGAGGCCGAAGAGTGGAGGCTGCGGGCGGCCAGCGCGCGTGTGGAGGCGGACACTGGAGGGCGGAGGAGGAGGGGGACAGCGCCGGGGAAGGTCGCGGACGTCGAGGGGCATCGACTGGCGCGAGGGGAGAGCTCGAGGTGGTCGGGGGCAGGCGATTGGGCGAAGCTACAGTGCGGGGGCGCACTGTAGCGCGCTCTGGAGCAGCTTTATCGCATGCCATGGCATGCCATTGGCCCTCTGGGCGCATCCGCCGTGTCTGGGGGGTCCAGGGTGATGCAAGCAACACGGATGAAGCCTTGGATGCTCTGGAGAATCAAGGAGAGAGAGGCGAAGCTGGTAACTTGGTGAATTTTGGCTGTCTAGCAGGGTGAACTAGGGTTTTCACCCCTCAATCATGGAGCTGGGGACATGGGGGAGTTACTGGAGGTAGATAGTAACTAGATGAAGCTAAGGTAGAAAGTTGAGGCAAAGGTAAATAGTAAAAGTGATCAAGAAGATGGTTTTGGTAATTTGGCAGAAGGTGTTTGATCAAGTTTTGGTCAAGCAAATGATCTCCACTTGCCATGACACTTAACAGGATTGAATGTTACATGGAAATAGGGTGTTTCACCAAATTTGGGCTCATTTGAAGAAACTAGCCAATGTAACTTTGGTGAACCCTAAAAATCAACAGAAATGGCTTTATCTTGTTTGAGTCAAGCTAATCATCTCCCCTTGATGCACCACTTGGTGTAGTTTCATCATTTGGGGTATTGATCATGCCCACAAAGTTTGAAGCTCCAGGTAAAAAGTTGGTAATGTAAAGTTGTTCAAATTTGCATTTGAACAGAAAGGGTTTTGGGGTATTCTGATCAAGTTGCTCTACTCCAAATCTTGTGCCATTTGGTCTAGATGCCTTATTAGGCCATTCTAGCCTGTGCACCAAGTTTGAGAGCATTTGGACAAGTTTGGCAATGTAAAGTTGCTCAAACTTCAAATATGGACAGAATGGTTATGAAGGGTTTTGAGGATGTTTTCTTGCTTCCCAAGGCATGGGACTTGGCAAGATCATCAAATATGTCATATTTGACATGATAGAATTTCCCTAGAATTTTTGGAGAATATTTCCTTTGTAAATATTTCAAAAGCTTGAAATATCCAGAAAGGGTTTTAGAGGGATTAGCCCATTATTTTAAACATGACCAAGTGTTGAAACTCTTATATATGGACAATATATGTCCTATGAGTCTCCCTGAATTTTGGCAAATATTTTTGAAATACTTAAATAATTTTTCCCTATTAAAGACCATTTCTGGCCTTAAGAAAAAGATTTTAAATAAAATAGGAAAATAACTTTTAAAAATTATACTTTTGTGGTTTCTGGGAGTCCTATGGCTACTAGGTCTCAAATACACTTTTTGAAATGATTTTCTCACCCTAAATCAAGCACTTGCAGTGCAAACCTCAATTCAGGGGTTTTAGGAATACTAAATTTATAAAATACATTTTGCCAAATTAATTTTGTAAGAAAATACTATACTGTTATATAACACTTGGCATGATCATTGGGCAGAAGTTTTGGGTATGGAGATGAATTCTACAAGAGGTAATAGTTGAGTTTAATGAGCACATGAAAAGCATATGAAGAAAAACTCAATTCCAAATAAAAGCCAAATGATGCCAAAAAAAATTGTTGGTCCAAATTTTCATGCTTCATTGATGCAAATGACATGTTACAAAATGCAGGGTGTGACAGACCTACCCCCCTTACAAGAATCTCGTCCCCTAGATTCCTAAACTAGGTCTTAAAAGAGATCGGGAAACTCGGATCTAAGATAGTCTTCACGTTTCCGGGTTGCTTCTGCTTCCGTGTGGTTGCTCCACTGGACCTTGAAGTACTTGATGGTACGAATTCGCGTCTGTCATTCTGCTTCGTCTAGAATGTGAATGGGCTTCTCGCGGTAGGTCAAATCAGGCTGCAGATCAATGGCTTGGTGATCAACATCCTTGTAGAGATCAGGCTTGTTCGGAACTTGGAGACATTTCCGGAGTTGTGACACATGGAATACATTGTGCACATCGGATAGCTCAGGTGGTAGTTCCAACTGGTAAGCCACTTCTCCTTGTCATGCAGTGATCTCAAAGGGTCCAATGAACCTTGGTGCGAGTTTCCCCTTGACGTGGAAACGTTTGGTTCCCTTTAGAGGAGTTACCCGCAGGTACACATGGTCCCCGACATGGAAACTCATGTCCCGACGGTGAGTGTCAGCATAACTCTTCTGCCTTGACTTGGCTGCCTTCAATGGCTCTTGGACTAGTTGGACTTGCTCTTCTGCTGCGCGGAGAATATCCGGTCCAAAGACTAGCCCTTCTCCAGTCTCTGGCCATTTGAGGGGTGTGCGACATCTGCGTCCGTACAACACCTCAAATGGTGCCATCTGAAGGCTCGACTGATAACTGTTGTTATAGGAGAACTCGGCAAAAGGGAGACAATCTTCCCACTTGGCTCCATACGCCAAGATACAGGCTCGGAGCATCTCTTCGAGAATTTGATTTACTCGTTCTGTCTGACCTCCGGTCTGTGGATGAAAAGCCGTGCTGAAAGACAATTTGGTTCCCAAGGCTTCTTGGAACTTCTTCCAGAACCTTAAGGTGATCTGGGTTCCTCGATCTGACACAATCTCCTTGGGAACACCGTGAAGGCTTACGATTCTGTCGATGTAGAGAGCTGCCAGCCGGTTGCCATCATAAGTAGTCTTGACAGGAATGAAATGGGCCACCTTGGTCAAATGGTCGACTATGACCCAGATAGAGTCATGTCCTCTATTTGACATTGGTAATCCAGTGATGAAGTCCATTCCGACTTTATCCCACTTCCACTCAGGAACCTTGAGTGGTTGAAGCAATCCAGCGGGTCGCTGGTATTCAGCCTTGACCCTTTGGCACACATCACACTTTGCAACATAGGTTGCAATCTCTCTTTTCATCCCGTGCCACCAGAACCGTTCCTTCAAGTCTTGGTACATCTTGGTTCCTCCGGGGTGGATGGAATATGGAGTGTCGTGGGCTTCTTGCTGGATCAGGTTCTTCAGCTCCATCTTGTTTGGTACGCAGATGCGGCCTTTGTACCAAACAATCCCGTGCTCGTCTTCAGAGAATCCTGAGGCCTTGCCTAGCTTCATCTTCTTCTTGATGCCTTTGATGCTTGCGTGTCCATCTTGTGCCTTCTTGACTTCGTCCATCAGGGTTGGTCTGACCTCCAAATGATCCAGAAATCCAGGGGTGACCAATTCCAAACTGAATTGTTCGAATTCCTTAAACAAGGCTGGCTGCCTTTCTTGAATAATGGCATTCAAAGAGCAAGCCTTCCTGCTTAAGGCATCGGCCACCACGTTAGCCTTCCCGGGGTGATATTGAACACTGAGGTCATAGTCTTTGATGAGTTCCAACCATCTCCGCTGTCTCATGTTCAATTCTTTTTGGGTGAAAATGTACTTCAGACTTTTGTGGTCTGTGTATATCTCACACCGTTTCCCTAGGAGGTAATGCCGCCATGTCTTCAAGGCGTTAACCATTGCCGCTAACTCAAGATCGTGAGTAGCGTAGTTCTCCTCATGAGGTCGTAGCTGCTTGGAGAGGTATGCTATGACTCGGCCTTCTTGCATCAGAACGCTTCCCAATCCGGTTCGGGAGGCATCACAATATATCACGAACTCCTTGTGAATATCGGGTGTTGCCAGGACTAGGGCGGTGGTCAACCTCTTCTTGAGCTCTTGGAAGCTCTCTTCGCATTTTGGCGTCCACTCGAACTTCTTGTCCTTCTTGAGGAGCTGAGTCATTGGCCGGGCAATGCTAGAGAATCCTTCCACGAATTTGCGGTAATAGCCCGCAAGTCCGAGGAAGCTTCTGACTTCCTTGACGGTCGTTGGAGATTGCCATTGGGTCACAGCTTCGATCTTCGCGGGATCAACTGATAGTACTTCTTCGGTCAAGACATGACCTAAAAATCCAAATTTATGTAGCCAGAACTCACACTTGCTGAATTTAGCATACAGTTGGTGCTCCCGAAGCTTGTCTAGGACCACCCTCAAATGTTGCTCGTGTTCTTCCTCCGTCTTCGAGAAGACAAGAATGTCATCAATGAAGACAACAACGAACTTGTCCAAATATTCCATGAAGACTTTATTCATGAGGTACATGAAGTAAGCTGGGGCATTGGTTAACCCAAAAGACATGACCGTGCACTCGTACAGGCCATATCTGGTTACGAATGCCGTCTTCGGAATATCTTGGGGTCTGATCTTCAGCTGGTAGTACCCAGATCTGAGGTCGATCTTGGAGAACACCTTGGCTCCGCTGAGCTGATCAAACAGATCTTCAATCTTGGGAAGTGGATATTTGTTCTTGATTGTAACTTCATTGAGGGAACGATAGTCAATGCATAAGCGGATGGTACCGTCCCTCTTTGCCACAAACAGAACGGGTGATCCCCAAGGGGAGGCACTTGGGCGGATAAATCCCTTCCTTAGCTGCTCTTCCAGCTGCTTCTTCAACTCGGCTAATTCTTCTGTCCCCATTCTATAAGGCTTCTTATAGATGGGTCCTGCTCCGAGCACGAGCTCGATGATGAACTCAATGTCACGGTCAGGGGCATTCCCGGTAGTTCATCCGGAAAGACATCAGGATACTCACATACCACCGGTACTTGCTCTAGCCCAACTTCAGATAGACAGTTGACTTGATCGGCTTGAGCGGAAGAGGAGTTGGAAGCAAACTGGACTTCGACTCCTTGGTCATTGGTCACAGTGACTGTCCGATTGGCACAGTCTAACAAGCCTTGGTGCTTGCTGAGCCAATCCATCCGTAGGATCACATCCAAGCCTTGCGATCTTAGGATGATAAGGTCTGCTAGGAAGTCTACACCGTTAATGGTAATACTGACTCCTTTACAGCCTATCTTGGCTCTCATCTCTACTCCAGGGGTTTGTACCACCATAGGGTTATTCAGGGGTGTAGGGGTCATGCCACTTTTTAATGCAAATCTTTGAGTGACAAATGAATGCGTTGCTTCAGAATCAAACAAGACAGTTGCAGGTGCTGAGTTGACAAGGAATGTACCCAGCATGACGTCCGGGTCTTCCTGGGCTTCTTCAGCAGTGACATGATTCACACGCCCCTTCCCTTGGTTAGGTGGGTTGCGAGGAGCTGGGTTCCTTGGTGGCATCCCGCGGCCTTGTCCTGGGTTCTGCGCACTGGGGCGTGGGGCATCAGGCTTCTTGTTGGGGCACACCCTTGAGATGTGTCCAGACTGACCACATCCAAAGCAAGTGACTTGGTTTGGATTGTTGATCTTGTTGCCACCACTGTTATTGGGGTTGAAAGCTGGCCTTGGGTTTGCATACTGCTGAGGCTGATAGTTGGTGCGAGGTGCAGGAGCTCTTGGTTGCTGATAGGTTGGCTTGGCCGGGGCTGACTGCCACGGACGAGGCTTCTGGTTGCTGGAACTTCCCTTGCTGACCATCTTGCCCTTGCGAGTGTCTTCCAAAGCACGCCGCTTGTCTTCAAGCATAAGTGCTTTGTTCACCAGGTCAGGGAAGGTTGGGCAGTCGCATACGACAAGTGAATACTGCAGAGTCTGATTGAGGCCTTCCATGAAGCGCTCCCTTTTTGTAGCATCAGTGCTGACATCTTCAGGGGCATACCTTGACAGAACACTGAACTTCTGCATGTACTCCTTGACAGTGCCACTTCCTTGCTTCAGGGCTCGGAACTCACGCTTTTTGATAGCCATGATCCCGGAAGGAATGTGGGTTTTGCGGAATTCTGCCTTGAAGTTGACCCAAGTGATGTCTTGTTCAGCATGCATGACCTTGAATCCATCCCACCAAGCTCTAGCAGTCCCCTTGAGGTAGTGGGCTGCATAAGTCACCTTCTCGCGGTCTTCGATGCATCCGACTAGTTCCAGCAAGTCCTCAATAGTGCGGACCCAGTCGTCTGCATCCACGGGTTCAGTAGTCTCGATGAAAGTTGGCGGTGCATGCTTCTTGAACTCTGCCAACGTGGAACGTCCATTGCCATTCCCCGCCGGCTGGCGGTTGTTGGTGACAGCTTGAGCAATCAACTGAAGGGCTGCGGTGTTGGCTTGGCGTTCCTCTCGGAAAGCTTGGAGAAGCTGAGCCATGTCCATGTTCGGAGGAGGTGGTGGTGGTGGAGCTTGGTCGTTGGTTTGGTCGTGGCCGGCCTCTGACTGAGCGGATGCTCCGGCTTCAGGCTGCTGGGTAGAGGTACCAGTACGAGTTACAACAGGCATCCTGTTGGAGCGGTAAAAGGTCTCATGACTTGGAAGAGGGAAAGCAAGATAGATGGGTGCCTAGTAAGGGGGTGGGTGTGACACTAATCAATTCATGCAAGGCCCGAAAGGCCAAACACATTCATTAAAATCCAAATGGGTGATGCAGTCGTTTACACATTCCCGAAGGAAGAATACGACATACATCCAAACACAACAAAAGCAAACACTGGATGGTTTCATATGAACCATACAAGGACTCGACTGCGCATAGGGGTTACACGACCTATCCTACCGTAGAGGTCACGAACTGGCATATCCAAGTAGCGAATAATGCCTAAGCGGCAGAATGCTCGGTCGCGTATTCCGGCTCTTCTGGGTCTTCCTCCTTGTCTTCATCTGTCTGGCCCCCCTTGTCACTTGAGGGTGTGGGGGAGTGGAGGAGTTGGATACGACGGTGCTTCGTCGGTGGTGCAGGGAAAAGCTTGCGATATTCCCTTGCCGTCATCCGGCGTCGCCGAGGTGGTTCTTCATTCTTGGAAGATACATCTTCGGAGGGCCTTCCGCCTCGGTATGCGATAGCAGACTATCCGGAAGGTGCTCCTTCTTTCTTGGTCCTATTTGTCTTCTCTTGAGCTCGACGAAGAAGTGCCTTGGTCTTGTGAAGTTCTTCTCGAAGCTTCATTGATTCCGAGGCCAAGTCTTGTGCCAAGCTGTCGGCACATAGACTAAAGTAGGTCTGGAACCGAAGCAAGAGTCCTTCCTTCAGTGGAGGGGCTAGTGCGCTGCTTTCATCTTCACCTTCCTTCCGGTAAGGCAAGAAGCGAGTTGTCATCTTGGCTGCCATCTCCAGAAGAAGCTCGCGGAGACGGGTTAGTGCCTTGAGTGCAGCAGCCTCGACAGCGAGAGGTAGTGTTGCCATCTGGGGTCCCTCGAAGAACCAACTTGTGGGAGGATCGTTTGCCTTCACGATCACTTCCACATGGTATTCCACCTCAGTGTCGCTAACCCAATGCTCAAGGTACGTGAGGATGGGCGCTCGGTGGAACTGGCACTCTGGGAGGCTATCCTCGAGAAGCAAGGGAAACCCAGTGGTCAGGTGCTCTTCGGGTACAGCGGCCATCTACAAAGGTGGAATAGGAGGGGTTAATAAGCTGATGAAATCTCAGGTTTAGAAAAGAAGAGAGGTTCAGAAGGTTTTTGAAAAAGGGTCTCAACTGACTAACGCCCATGCTAACTAAGGCTTCCTACAGTCAGGATGGCTCTGATACCAGCTCTGTGGGGACCCCGACTTAGAAGTCGAGATCACCGAATGCACGTGTACAGTGATCCCAGAGATCAATGCTCACTGAGCACACAGAAGCTGAATAACAAGAGTCTTACATCCATACATACCGTCTTACACAAATTAAGGCCATTATGGCCAAGTATTACATAGATAAAGCCTCACGGGCTGAATAGCAAATAACTCAAATAGCGGAAGTCTTCGATGATAGGTAGAACCCATGCCATCTGCCTTAACCCTAAAGGCATTCTGACTGGGATAGCGTCCTAGTTCGCATGTTCGTCTCCAAAGAACTCTTCTTCATATTCCTGTTCCTCCATGCCTGGCCAATTAAATAACCAGTGGCAAGCCAATGAGTACTTTGAATGTACTCGCAAGCAACCCATGATTTGGTTCAAAGTAACAATGCTATTGAACAACAATGAGCAATCTAGCCATGAGCTAGAACAAATATTCTACCATCAAGTGTATGCATCAACGAGTTCACGTAACCTCGAAAATGGGTTACCGATATCAACATGAATATGATTCAACTCATGAGTCAAGTCACCACCTTGACTCCTCACACACATACTTTCATCGATGCGGTAAAATTCTGGACATAGTTTAAGTAGCACCACCCAACTGTCCATGACCGTGGACACGGCTATTCGAATAGTTTTACACTCTCCAGAGGTTGCGCACTTTACCCACAAGATCCGGGAAGCTTTCGTGTCACCCACGATCCCGCAGTACCTCAAGTACTCGGGGGAAGCACCCGGACATTATCTTTCCTTAGACGACACTAACATAGAGTCCACTCGTTGGTACACGGCCCTCGAGTACAAACAGTAGATCACGGGACTTGCCCTAATTTCAATGTCACGCGTACCCGAAGGGACCAACGGTGTGTCCGGTGCCCTGTGAAAACAGTCATGGTCGTCTATCCAAGCACGACCCCGTCCCGGGAAAGACCTCAAGTCTTCCAGACACTAGTAATGCGGGCACCATGCTAGTATCGACCTAAGTAATCAATAAAGCCCCGTCCCATAAGGGGTAGAGTGGTTGCACATGTTTGGTTGGGACGGTAGTCACACATAAATCTAATCCATTATTTCACCCTTGCACAAGATTCTACCGGCACATCACTTCTTCCTCAAGTGATGACCTAACTAAACATCACCCTCGGGCATTAGGGGCACCCGATGGGATTTATGCAAAGATTTCAACCACGAAGGTTCATGTCACACATGCATCACTAAGCATCACTACTAACATTTGCATGACATCTAGCACATAGCAAGGTCATGAGTGAAACATGCATCATGTGGTGGTTTCTAACTAGGTTACCACCATAACTCTATCATCGTGCATCGGAAACAAACCGGTTCCGAAGAACAAGTGCATCATGGTCAAAGGGCTGCTTGCCTGGATTGGCTTGGTCTTCAAAGTCTTCAAATCCTTCTCCTTCTCCTTCTTCAGCAACTCCGTCAAACACGGGATCTAATCGTCGCAAAATAACAACGGGAAAATAAGACCACAATGAAAACAGAAAAATCAAAGTGCTCAGAAAAATGTCAACTTATTTTTGTTAAATACAAGAGGGAAAACTAATATGGCAAAAATTCTTAGTTGGAGTTTTGGATTGACAGAATGGAATCTAAGGATTTTTTAACAGGAGTTATTTGCTCAAATTTGAATTTAAATTTGAACAGAAGAGAGAAGTATCATGGATATGTGTGAAAGTGACACCATTAAATAGGTTGGAATTAATTTATTTGGACAATTATTCATTTCTGTAAAATTATTTGAAGTATTTACAGAAAAGAATAAAAAGAGACAGCCGTTTGCCACTGGGCCAGAATGGCCACAGTGCACGGCCCAGGGCGAAGGGCCCAGCCGCTCGGGCGCCAGCGCGCGCACGTCAGGATTTCAAACCTGGCGGGCGGGGCCTGGCTGTCAGCGGCTGTGAGGGGAGGGAGAGGACGGTGAGGATGACAGGCGGGGCCCGCCTGTCATCTTCAACCTCGCGGCCACGGCGACGGCGAGCTCACCGGCGGCGAATCCAGGCACGGCGGGGCAAACGGATGGCAGGGATGGACTCAGCAGCGAGTCGCGGATGTAGTGGTGGTAGTGCGGCTCGCCGGGGAGGTCTGGTTCGCCGGCGGCGAGGTGGGACGGCGGAGGGTCGTCGGGAGGTTGCTGGCTAGCTCGTTTCCGGCAGCTGCAGAGGGGGAAAAGTGAGGGGAAAGTATCAGTGGGGTGTGGTGGTTCCAAATCGAGCGAAAGGAGGAGCTGAGAGGGCTCATACTGCGAGATCGCCGGTTGCCCGACGCGGCGGAGCTCCGGTCGATCCCGAGCACTGGGGCTCTTCGGGGATGAACGAGTGGTGCTGGAGTGTTGCTGGGGATGAGGGGAGGCTGTTGGTGCCGTTGGAGAGGCCTGGGCACGCTTATATAGCCGAGCCCACGGTCCACCGTGGACTCGTGCGCCGACGAGGTCGTAGGCGAGGCCAGAGGCCGTGCTGGTGCCTGCGTTTGAGTTGGGGAGGTTCGTGGACAAGTCCTACGCCTAGTAGAGGGGAGAGGAGGAGCGGGGAGAGCTCCAGACAGTGCGCGCGTGTGAGGCCGAAGAGTGGAGGCTGCAGGTGGCCAGCGCGCGTGTGGACGCGGCCACTGGAGGGCGGAGCAGGAGGGGGACAGCGCCGGGGAAGGTCGCGGACGTCGAGGGGCATCGACTGGCGCGAGGGGAGAGCTCGAGGTGGTCGGGGGCAGGCGATTGGGCGAAGCTACAGTGCGGGGGCGCACTGTAGCGTGCTCTGGAGCAGCTTTATCGCATGCCATGGCATGCCATTGGCCCTCTGGGCGCATCCGCCGTGTCTGGGGGGTCCAGGGTGATGCAAGCAACACGGATGAAGCCTTGGATGCTCTGGAGAATCAAGGAGAGAGAGGCGAAGCTGGTAACTTGGTGAATTTTGGCTGTCTAGCAGGGTGAACTTGGGTTTTCACCCCTCAATCATGGAGCTGGGGACATGGGGGAGTTACTGGAGGTAGATAGTAACTAGATGAAGCTAAGGTAGAAAGTTGAGGCAAAGGTAAATAGTAAAAGTGATCAAGAAGATGGTTTTGGTAATTTGGCAGGAGGTGTTTGATCAAGTTTTGGTCAAGCAAATGATCTCCACTTGCCATGACACTTAACAGGATTGAATGTTACATGGAAATAGGGTGTTTCACCAAATTTGGGCTCATTTGAAGAAACTAGCCAATGTAACTTTGGTGAACCCTAAAAATCAACAGAAATGGCTTTATCTTGTTTGAGTCAAGCTAATCATCTCCCCTTGATGCACCACTTGGTGTAGTTTCATCATTTGGGGTATTGATCATGCCCACAATGTTTGAAGCTCCAGGTAAAAAGTTGGTAATGTAAAGTTGTTCAAATTTGCATTTGAACAGGAAAGGGTTTTGGGGTATTCTGATCAAGTTGCTCTACTCCAAATCTTGTGCCATTTGGTCTAGATGCCTTATTAGGCCATTCTAGCATGTGCACCAAGTTTGAGAGCATTTGGACAAGCTTGGCAATGTAAAGTTGCTCAAACTTCAAATATGGACAAAATGGTTATGAAGGGTTTTGAGGATGTTTTCTTGCTTCCCAAGGCATGGGACTTGGCAAGATCATCAAATATGTCATATTTGACATGATAGAATTTCCCTAGAATTTTTGGAGAATATTTCCTTTGTAAATATTTCAAAAGCTTGAAATATCCAGAAAGGGTTTTAGAGGGATTAGCCCATTATTTTGAACATGACCAAGTGTTGAAACTTTTATATATGGACAATATATGTCCTATGAGTCTCCCTGAAATTTGGCAAATATTTTTGAAATACTTAAATAATTTTTCCCTATTAAAGACCATTTCTGGCCTTAAGAAAAAGCTTTTAAATAAAATAGGAAAATAACTTTTAAAAATTATACTTTTGTGGTTTCTGGGAGTCCTATGGCTACTCGGTCTCAAATACACTTTTTGAAATGATTTTCTCACCCTAAATCAAGCACTTGTAGTGCAAACCTCAATTCAGGGGTTTTAGGATAACTAAATTTATAAAATACATTTTGGCCAAATTAATTTTGTAAGAAAATACTATACTGTTATATAACACTTGGCATGATCATTGGGCAGAAGTTTTGGGTATGGAGATGAATTCTACAAGAGGTAATAGTTGACTTTAATAAGCACATGAAAAGCATATGAAGAAAAACTCAATTCCAAATAAAAGCCAAATGATGCCAAAAAAATTGTTGGTCCAAATTTTCATGCTTCATTGATGCAAATGACATGTTACAAAATGCAGGGTGTGACAAAGATCTTACTCAATCCATAGGTAGGTATGGTGGACTCTCATGGAAAAACTGGGTTTAAGGATGTATGGAAGCACAAGCAGTATCTCTACTTGGTGCAAGGAGTTTTGGCTAGCATGAGGGGGAAAGGAAAGCTCAACATGTTGGATGATCCATGACAATATACTTTATTTTGGATATAAGAAAACATAACCCATTATGTTGTCTTCCTTGTCCAACATCAACTCTTTAGCATGTCATATTTTAATGAGTGCTCACAATCATAAAAGCTGTCGAAGATAGTATATTTGTATGTGAAACCTCTCTTTCTTTATTACTTCCTATTAATTGCAACGATGACCAAAACTATATTTGTCAACTCTGAACAACTTTTATTCATAATACTCTTTATATGTGAAGTCATTACCTTCCATAAGATCAATATGATCTCTTTGATACTTTATATAATTTCTTTTATTCTCTCATGACCATAGCGAGGAAATCAAGCCCTTGACTCAACACTAATCTTTATTATATAGCTCACGGACTCGATTACAAAGATCATGCTAACTTTATTCTACTAGATCAAGATATTACCAAAAGGATTGAACTAAGAAAAATAGTAAAGATGGAGTGTGATGGTGATACGATATCGGGGCACCTCCCCCAAGCTTGGCAGTTGCCAAGGAGAGTGCCCATACCCATATGATTATGTCTCCCTCTTAGGAGGTGGTGATGGAGTTGTTGATGATGTAGGCTTGTCGTCCATCTTCCAAGGCATGGGATCACCATCGTAGAAGGATGATCGAGTCTCCGGGATCCTCAAATTTGCAGCCAAACTCATCTTCTTGAATCTATATTCATACTCACAGTTTTGGTTTTGCAGGTCATAGATCTGGGCCTGAAGGTGCTCGATTTTCTCTTGGAGCTTGGAGATGGATTCCCCAACGATCTTGGCGTCCAGCTTGTGGTTGTTGGCGAGCTCCGTGATCATCATGTGGTTGGCGTTGAGTCCTCGCTCCACCATACCTTGGCACTTGAAAACTTGCTGCTCCATTGCTTCGAGTCTCGTCTCCACGCTTACGGTCCTCCTTGGTCCCTCAACATCACGGATGTGCAGCACCCCCTCACGCACCTCGATGGTTTGAGGGTGATGCAGCACCTCCGCGAGGTAGGGGTTGATGACCTTCTCGAAGAACTTGTCCTTGGGGGTGCTGGAAGACGTCATGATGATCTAGATCTGTCAGAAACAACAGCTCGAAATGAAAACAGAGGATTTTTGTGTGATACGGTGGTCAAAACCTTCGAGAGAATATATAGTGAATTTTTACCGACCAAAAGAAGTAACGTGCGAGAAATCGGAGTCCGGGAGACACACGCAGTGCCCACGAGGCAGGGGGCACTCCCAGGGAGGTAGGGAATGCCCTCCACCCTCGTGGACACCTCGTGTCCTTTCCGGACTGCCTCTTATTTTTCTATTTTTATAAATATTCCAAAATGGTGAAAAATTGCCATTAGAAATGTTTTGGCGTCGGTTTACTTACCGTACTGCATACCTCTTCCTTTTCGGGTCTGAATCATTCTGGAAAGTGTCCCTTATGTATTCCTCCGGGGTTACGGTTTCAATAGCATTGGTTTCAACATTTATAGGGTTACCTGAGATATAATGTTTGATTCTTTGACCGTTCACCACCTTCGGATTTGTGCCTTCGAAGTTGTTGATTTTTATGACACCGAAACGATAAACCTCCTCGATAACATAAGGACCTTCCCATTTAGAGAGAAGTTCTCCTGCAAAAAAATCTTAAACGAGAGTTGTATAGCAAGACATAATCACCTACATTAAACTCACGCTTTTGTATCCTTTTGTCATGCCATCTTTTAACCTTTTCTTTAAACAGCTTGGCATTCTCATAAGCTTGGGTTCTCCATTCATCAAGCGAGCTAATTTCAAATAACCTCTTCTCATCAGCAAGTTTGAAATCATAATTGAGCTCTTTAATAGCCCTATATGCCTTGTGTTCTAGCTCAAGAGGTAAATGACATGCTTTTCCATAAAACATTTTATATGGAGACATACCCATAGGATTTTTGTATGCAGTTCTATAGGCCCATAATGCATCATCAAGTTTCTTGGACCAATTCTTTCTAGACCTATTAACAGTCTTTTGCAAAATTAATTTCAGCTCTCTATTACTTAGTTCTACTTGACCACTAGACTGTGGGGGTGGTAAGGGGATGCAATTCTATGGTTAACATCATACTTAGCAAGCATTTTACGAAAAGCACCGTGAATAAAGTGTGAACCACCATCAGTCATTAAGTATCTAGGGACTCCAAACCTCGGAAAAATAAGTTCTTTAAGCATCTTAATAGAGGTGTTGTGATCAGCACTACTAGTTGGAATAGCTTCTACCCACTTAGTAATGTAATCAACAACAACTAAAATATGTGTATACCCATTAGAGGAAGGAAACGGTCCCATATAATCAAAGTCCCAGACATCAAATGGTTCTATCACAAGTGAATAATTCATATGCATTTCTTGACGTCTACTAATATTACCAATTCTTTGACATTCATCACATGATAAGTCAAACTTACGAGCATCCTTGAAGAGAGTAGGCTAATAAAACTAGATTGCAATACCTTATGTGCAGTTCTATCTCCAGCATGGTGTCCTCCATAAGCTTCGGAGTGGCACTTGCGCAGGATCTGCTCCTATTCATGCTCAGGTACACAACGTCTAATAATACCATCTACTCCTTCTTTATAAAGGTGTGGGTCATCCTTGAAGTAATGTCTCAAATCATAGAAGAACTTTTTCTTTTGCTGGTATGTGAAACTAGGTGGTACAAACTTAGCAACAATGTAATTAGAATAATCAGTATACCATGGAGTAGTACGAGAAGCATTTATGACAGCTAATTGTTCATCAAGAAAGCTATCATCAATAGGTAGTGGGTCATCAAGAATATTCTCTAGCCTAGACAAGTTGTCTGTAACGGGATTCTCAGCTCCCTTTCTACCAGTGATATGCAAATCAAATTCTTGCAGCAAGAGAACCCATCTAATAAGTCTAGGTTTAACATCTTTCTTTTCCATAAGTGTCAGGCCCAAGATGCGATTATATCCCGATCACGTGATACTTACGTGATTGGGCACAACCGTATTTCGGGCGCTTAGCAAGATGGATATCATTACATCGTACCATTACATACATACATGGGGGATACAACAATACATAAAAGTCACATGAATACAACAACATCAATACAAAGCATCCGACTACAGATGCAAACATGAAAAGAATAACGACATCCATCTACTACCCCAGGCTGTCGACACGGAACCTAACCCAAGACTGAAGAAGAAGAAGAAGAAAGAACTCCAACACAACAATCATCGCTCTCACGTCAAGACATCGGAACCTGCACCTTCAACTGTTGTTGTAGTATCTGTGAGCCATGAGGACTCAGCAATCCCATAACCATGGGTAACAAGACTATCAAAGCTTAATAGGTAGGAAGAGGTAAAGTGGTGAGATTGCAGCAGCGGCTAAGCAATATATATGGTGGCTAACTTACGAGTACAAGAATAAGAAAAGCATCTACGCAAACGGTCGCAAACTAGTAATGATCGCTAAAGATCCTGAACTACTTATGAGTCAAACATAACCCCACCGTGTTCTCTTCTCAAAATGAAAAGAGACAGTCACGGTTACTCACACAGTTGTGTGTTTTACTTCGGATCCTCTGTCAAGTTTTCTACAACCGGACATTAACAAATTCCAATCTGCCTCATAACCGCGGGCACGGCTTTCAAAAAATCATAACCCTACAGGGGTGTCCCAACTTAGCCCATCACAAGCTCTCACGATCAGCTGAAGTAATAAATATAATATCATCACCCCTTATCTTAGGGAAATCCGATCAGGCTCGGCATCCCGGTGCACAAGACATTTTGACAATGGTAAAACAAGTCCAGCAAGACCTCCCGGCGTGCCGACACCCTGATAGTAGCCGCGCGTATCTCGTCTCAGGCCACGTCCGGGTGGGTGATGCTACAGGTAAAACCAGCCCTCGAGTTTCCCCGAGGTGGCCCCGCAGGCTCCCCGTTTGGGACCAACACCATCAGCACTGCCCCCCCTGCTATGTAGAAAAGAATCTCCAAGGAGCGTCCCCCTTATGCAAATTAATTAATTAATTAAGTTGTTATTATGAGGCAAATTAAAAACCAATGTTGGGCCTTGCTGGAGAAGTTTTATTCAAAGACGAATTGTCAAGGGGTCCCCATATACCCATCGTGTAAGGAACGCAAAATCAAGGAACATAATGCCGGTTTATCGGCGCCTAAGGTGGCATGAGTGGAACAAAACACCGAGCAAAAGGCCAAGCCTTCCACCCATGCCCAGTATATAGGTGTGTTGATATATATATAACATATTGTGATAATCCAACAACAAGTTCCCTCCTGGAACGATCTTCATCTTCACCTGCAACTAACAACGCTATAAGAGGGGCTGAGCAAGCGGGTAACATAGCCAAACAATGGTTTTGCTTAGAAGGTTTCAAAGGTTAGAGGTTTCATGGCAACAAGGAGAGGGGCTGACAATAATGATGGGTAGCGCAACATGTGATGATAGCATCGAGACACTAAGCATGGCAATGATAGTAAAGGTATCCAAGGGTATGGTCATCTTGCCTGAGATCCCGCGAGGAAGAAGAACAGGTCCATGAAGAAGACGAAGAAGAAGCCTTGAAGAAGAACCACGGGTAGACGAACGAATCCTCACGGTCGCACGGAACAAGCACTAACGAGAAGAAGCAAGCAATACGGTAAACACGCAACATAAGAACATAACAATATGCTCAACCAAGTATGATGCAAAACAAATCTACATATGATGCACAGAAAGTCTATACAGGAAGCGCAACATGGCAAGGTAGGAAGCACAGAAAAACAACACACGTCTATATGATGCAATACATGGCAAGGTATGATGCACGACAAGTCTATACAGGAAGCACAACAAGTCTATACAGGAAGCATTACATGGCAAGGTAGGAAGCACAGAAAAACAACACAAGAAACATGACAATATACTCAAGCAAGTAGGATGCACGACAAATCTACATATGATGCACAGCAAGTCTATACAGGAAGCATTACATGGCAAGGTAGGAAGCACAGCAGAACAACACAAGAACAACAAGTTTAAATGAGGCCGGAAGCTACTTAAGAAAAATCCGCTAAGTCCTCATATGCATAGTTTGAAATTATTCCAGATCTGCACAAACCTTAAGTTAAAGTTGTTAAACATCAAGTTAACATGCACCATCATGATCTACACGAAATTCTAGTCAAGTTACATATAAAGTTTGTTTAATTCGGAGCTACGACCTAGAAGATATGAACAAAACAAGTCAAGCATGGCAACGGTGCAAGATGCACCCAAATATCAAGCAAGCTCACTCCAAACATGAAAACAATATGATATTATGATTCTACATGCAAAATCACACAAGTTTCATATAAGGAACACTCCAAACGGAGCAACGGGCTAAAAGATACACATGAAACAAGGTATAACAACAAGCTGAAGTTAACAGCCAAATAGCAACTTTGGAGCAACGAATATATACTCTACAGCACTCAAACATGGTGAAAAGAAGCATGGACATGAAGTAGACATATCCTACAGCAAACAACTCCATTGGAGCATCTCCATAGGAGGCATGGATCAATAGCAACAAGCTACAACATTTTGATCATGACAATAAAAACCTGACAGCAATATTTTATAGCAACTTGGGAGCAAGAAATAAATAAGCTACATCAAGTCAAATGAGCAAGTGAAGGCATGAATGGATAGACAACAACATATACAACAAGGAATGATCAATGGCCACCCCAAAACTAACATGGATTCACCTAGGGCATCTAGCAAACATAGCATCAGGATATTACAGATTCCAGACTTAGTGAAATTTCACTGTGTTAAAACAGCAATAACAACATGGCATGTTTGCAAGCATATTTAAGTCAACACAAGGCATATCATGGAAAGTTAAATGCACCACATCAGAGAACACATCATGGAGATTCTAAAACATCTAGGCATGTGACAAGGGGACAAACACAACAATAGCAACGAGCTCCTCAACTAGGCATCTCGTAACAAGTTACAAAACCTAACAGCCACATGCACTTTTGCAACAGAGATAAACATGGCAATATGAACTCAGACAAGCATGCTATAGCAACCAACATGTAGAGCATCTCATGATGAACATTTTGACATATCATTTGCATCATTTGGATAAACATGCACCAATTTATCATATCACAAACATGGCAACAAAATAACAAGTAGCAGCAGTTTATAACAAGTAGCACTCTTGCAACAGATATTAGAGCATCTAGATGAACTCAAATGAGCATGGCACAATGGAACAAAGTGTAGAGCACATCACCATGATCATTTTGACATATCATTCACTCAATTTGGATAAGCACACAAAAAGTTATTAGCTCCACAAGAATGCATCAGACAACTGTTTAACAGGGACTTAGCAGAAAACAAACACATGCGAGGGTGAGCGCAAAGGAACTATATGTCGCTCGGGCAGGATCTGAGGGCGCTCACCAATGGGCTCGGCCCAAGACGGAGAGGGGGTGCAACTAGGCCGCGCGGTGGAAGAGGCCGGCTGACTCAGTTGGGCCTCGGCGCCGGCCCGAGTGGAGGGGCAAAGCTGGGCGCTGCTGGACCTCCCAGCGCTGGAGGAGGCCCAGGCGCGCGGCGAAGGAACTGGATCGAGCGCCTGCTCGATCCCGTGAAGTAGACAGCCGGCGGCGGGGGTTCCCGGCGACGACGCGGCCGGAGGAGACCGGGGAGGTCGAGGAAGTGGCGGTCCGGCTAGCTCCCTACCAGATCCGGCCGGAGGCGGCCACCTAATACGTCCAAAACGTATCTATAATTTCTGCTTGCTCCATGCCACTTTTGGGTGATATTGCTATGATATTTATACACTTCCATACACTTTTGATCATATTTGGACTAACTTACTAATCCAGCGCACCCCAGTGCCAGTTTCTGTTTTCGGCTGTTTTTGTATTTCAGGTTTTCACGTTTCGAGAACTGCCCAGAAAAAAAATATATAAAAAATCAGCGATCCGGGAACGACACTGCTTCCGAAGGGGAGCCTGGGGGGGGGGGGCACAGGGGCTCCAGGCGCCCTGTGGGCGCACCCCCTCCTGGGCCGCGCCGGGGGGGCGCCTCGGCCCCCCGAGAGCCCCCCGGTGCCCTACTTTGGCAGATATTTAAAGGGTCCCCCGTAACCCTTGAAACATGACTTCTTTTCGCGATCCCATCTCTGTTCCGCCGCCGCCGCCGCTTCCAAGATCGGGAGCACCAGGAGAACTCTTCCCGGCACCCTGCCGGAGGGGAGGATCACCACCGGGAGCTTCTCCACCACCATGGACGCCTCCCGGATGACTCGTGAGTAGTCTCCCTTGGACCATGAGTCCATGACCAGTAGCTATGTGATGTTCTCCTCCCGTTCTTGTGCTCCACTAATTAGTCCTCGTGAGCTGCCCTACATGATCGAGGCACCTATGTAATCCTTATGTTGTTGCTATGTTGAGTTTGCTGGGATCCGATGGATTATGAGATTGTGTTCAGATTGATCTTGAGTAATATATTTGATTCACCTCTTTTATATTTTAGTTCATAAGTAATTCTTGCATGTTCTCCGTTGTTATTTATTGCTTTGGCCAAGTAGTAGGTAGTGACTCCAAGAGGGAACGTTATGCTCGATTGTGGGTTCATGCCCCTCGATGACTAGCTTGAGTGACAGAAACATGAGTCTAGGGGATGTGCTGTTGCCACAAGGGGGAAAACAACGGTGCTTGTGCCCGCGGGTGCAAGGATTGTTTACTTTACGCAAAGTTCTTTTAATGCAGTTGTCTGTTGCATTGAGTTTACACTATGGGTGGGACTCGCAACTTAATACCAGCGAGATGTTCTGGATATATATCTCAAGGTGGATGATTAGTAGTAGATATTGATGGATTTCGGTCTACTTACTTTGGCGTACCGCCCATGCTTTGAACCTCGACCTTTCTTGCAATGTAGTCAGCATTGGTTTGCGTTCGTGGTCCTGTCAATTGCCCAGCTGTAATTTGTTACCTCACATAGTTGTTTTATCGTCTTTTGGGAGAGAGACATCACTAGTGAACATCATGTGACTTCGGTCCTTATTACCATCATTGATCACATACACAATTTACTTTCTGCTATTTTATTTACTATTGCAAAATACTATCTATCACTACTATCATATTGCTTTTAACCCTTTGTGAACTACAAGGCCGGAGAGATTGACAACCTCTCTGTACTCGTTGGGAGCAAAGTTATTTGTATCTGTGTGCAGGTCCACGTTGATTGCTAATTGCGCCGTTAGCAGTTGACACCTACCTGTTGAACCTAGGAGTCTCTGGGGATTCGATCCTTGGCATCTTTGCTAAGAGAAAACACTTCTACTTACTGCATCTTACACCTTCCACTTGGGGTAATCCAACGAGGGGTTCGAGGCCCATCAAGGAGTATTTTCTGGCGCCGTTGCCGGGGACTCCACTCTTCAGGATAGGGGAGTTGCATGCTATCTTTTTCCTTTGCTTTTTAGTCTTGTTAGTTTACCTTTCATTATTTGCTTTAGTTTCTTTTATCAAAAATCACAAAAAAATTATTTGCCTCTTTATTAGTAGTCCTTTCTGTTTAGCCCAACATGTTAGGATTTGGTGCTTTGAGGGAATCAGAAGTTTTAGATTTCCATCAAAGGGATGGAGAAAATATGAAGAAGGCATGGGACAGAATTTCTGATGCACATAGGAGAATTATGCCTTGGATACTTATAAAAATTGTGCTTAGAAATTTGTACCATGGTCTTTTTAAATGGTGTAAACACTCCCTTGACATTATAGCTGAGGGAGATTTCTTAGAATGTGATGAAGCTAGAGCTCTTGTAATTATACATGGTCTATCTAGTTACTTTGTTTATGATCATAATTTTGATACTATCATAGATAGACTTGCTACTATTGAGAAAAGAATGGATGCTCTAGACTTAACAAAGGTAGAGAAACCCAAACCCAATAAGAGAGAAATTTTGGAAATAGATAATGACTGGGAACCTCTTGTTAGGATTAGCATCTCTAATCAAGACTTCCTTGCTTATTGTGATATTGGATCTATGGTTTCTACTATGCCAAAAATTGTTCATGATTCTTTAAAATTTAACATGGATAGATTACAATCTTATCATGAACACACTAATGGAGATATTTCTAAAATCCAGGGAAAAATAAAAGACGTACCGGTTAAATTCCTTAAAGGGATTGCAATGATTGATTTCTTCATCGTGGAGCCAAACCAAGGAAATATAGTGCTTGGAAGGGACTTCCTCCGGGCAGTTAAAGGCTTCATCGATATAGGTAAGGGACAAATCCGCTTACGCGGGAAGGCAAAAGGTGTGTACCCCTTTCCTAGAAGGAACAAGAATGAACTTGTTGAGGAATCATTTGAACCAATTTATAACTCCGATTATTATGATGAATATTGATTCCTCTATGCATTATGCCTAGCTTAAAGGCATAAAAGAAAGCGCTTTTGGGAGGCAGCCCACATGAATAAATTTTTTGCTTTTGTTTTGTCTTGATGTTGTTTACTTCTGTAGCATCATCATTGTATCTTTGCTTTTCATATTTGTGCCAAGTATAGCCTCTGATTGCTAGAAAGATCAAAAGTTGTGAGGTGCTGTCCAGGAAACAGATTCTGTCCTCTGATAGAAAAATTCGTATAAAATCACCAGATCATCTTTTTGGTCTGAATTTTTTCGACAGCGTTCTCTATATAATTGTCTTTCGTGCATCAGTTCTGAGTTTTTTGATTTGAGTTGCAGAAGTATCCCGAACAGGTCAATTACTGCCTGCTGTTCTGTTTTTCACAGATTCTGTCCTGTTTTGCCTTACCTTCACTTTGCAAATTGAGAACTTACTTTTTCTTTGCAAAAACCTTTTGGCATTCTTGAGAAACAGTAGAACTTCAAGAATATCCTTATTTCCAGCAAGGTATATTATTTTATTAAGGGTACTAACCTCGCTAATCAGATTATGAATGAGTTATGTATGAAGGGAGTTTTCAAGTGTGCGAGGGAAGATGATAAAAAGATTCAGGAGTGTCAAGCGCTCAAGCTTGGGGATGCCCCCGTGCACCCCCAAGAAATATTCAAGGAGACTCAAGCGTCTAAGCTTGGGGATGCCCCCCGTGCATCCCCTTCTCCATCAACATTATCAGTTCGTCTTTCGTTCCACTATATTTTTATCACTTCATGTGTTATGTGCTATGCTTGGAGCGTCTTGCTTTTAGTTTTCTTTTTAGTTTTTCATAACGAGTCGGGACCCAGCATTCCTTTATGTGGGAGAGAAACACGCTCCACCTCTACCTAGAACATTACATAGAATTTTCATGTCTATCTATGTTGTGTGTGTTCTTTAACTTTTAATAGCTACTATCGTGCTCTGCTCTTAGTATTCATGCTTATCTCTTCAAGAGCTTTTGTTTAGTTGGTTGCTTGAACTCTCTTTAATTATCATGATCACCTTATTGAGAGAGTTTGCTTCCGTTGTTTGGGTTAATGTGTCTATGATAAAGATGCTACTTTCATGATGGTGCTTAGTAGTTCGGGTTTTCTTATGGTTAATCTCGAATAGCTGGGAGGTTTCCAATGTGTCATTGGAGTACCAACTTGGTTTGTTTGCCTATGATGTGGTATGGTTTAGTAATATCTTCCTTCGAGAATTTATTTTGATTGACTTGGCGTATGCTCACGCATATTCAAGACTATAAAGAAAGTCTGTCAAGCCTTGATGATCTTTTGTTTCTAAGAAGCGATATAACTACCATGTCTGATTCAATATTGCTTTGTCGCTCTGCATGATTATGACCGTCATTGCTCTCTTAGTTGGTCGCTCCCAGTCTTTTGCTAACCTCCACCTGCACTAAGCAAATTAACCATGCAATACATAGCTCATGGGAAAGTAGCCTAAAAACTATTGTGGTAATGAATATGTTGCCTATGTATCTTATTTCTTATGAGTTGCTTGCTGAACGGTAACAATGTTTCTGGGGATGCCATCAACTGTCACACTTTTGTTGAATATCGTGTGAGTTGCTATGCATGTTCGTCTTGTCTGAAGTAAGGGTGATTTACCGTGGGTTGAATTAATATGCATATTGTTAGAGAAGAACATTGGGCCGCCAACCAAAGCCATGCATCATGGTGGAAGTTTTAGCTTGAACCTTAATCCTCGATCTCTCATGAGAATATGCTTATGCATTAAAGAGGAGTCCATCATCTATTTTCTATGTTGTCCCGGTATGGATGTCCTCAAGTTGAGATCTATCAAAAACGAGAAATCAAATGCGATCTATCTCCTTGGACCTTTGTACAGGTGGCATAGAGGTACCCCTTTGTGACACTTGGTTAAAACATATGCAATGCAATGATAACCCATGGGGATCCGAGCTAATTAGGACAAGGTGCGAGCACTATTAGTATTCGATGCATGAGGCTTGCAACTTATAGGATGTTTTATGCATGACACATATGAAGTACTACTACCGTTGACACAATTGCTTCCATGTTTCATAATCAAAAGCTCTAGCACTTCAAGAACCAACTACTGAGAGCATGATTGTCATTCTGAGTGTAATGTGCATTGTCCCAAAGTAGCATTGTCTTTTGCATGATTGTGATATCGTTTATTTTGAAATGATTGTATCTAGTCATCACTTAAACCTTGAAGGTGCCCATGCACTTATGTTTTGCATCACTAAAGGGGGCAAGCTAGATATCACTTGATCATATTTGCATATCATGTTCATTGCAAATCTTTTTGATGTTTCAGTTTCATGTTGTAAAACTTTCAGACATTTGTGATTTTCTCTTGAGACAACTTAGTTACTTTAGAATCATTGTCTCAGTAAGCAGTTGTCATATGACAGTGAGAAAGTCTTATATGGTTAATAGCATGTCACCACAGAAA
Organism: Secale cereale; assembly: GCA_902687465.1. Taxonomy (NCBI): domain Eukaryota; kingdom Viridiplantae; phylum Streptophyta; class Magnoliopsida; order Poales; family Poaceae; genus Secale; species Secale cereale. The sequence goes on from LR738714.1 coordinate 34,599,291, forward strand.
TTATTCTTGTTATCATTTACCTACTCGAGGACGAGCAGGAATTAAGCTTGGGGATGTTGATACGTCCAAAACGTATCTATAATTTTTGCTTGCTCCATGCCACTTTTGGGTGATATTGCTATGATATTCATACACTTCCATACACTTTTGATCATATTTGGACTAACTTACTAATCCAGTGCACCCCAGTGCCAGTTTCTGTTTTCGGCTGTTTTTGTATTTCAGGTTTTCACGTTTCGAGAACTGCCCAGAAAAAATATATAAAAAATCAGCGATCCGGGAACGACACTGCTTCCGAAGGGGAGCCTAGGGGGGGCACAGGGGCTCCAGGCGCCCTGTGGGCGCGCCCCCCCTGGGCCGCGCCAGGGGGGGGAGGCGCCTCGGCCCCCCGAGAGCCCCCCGGTGCCCTACTTTGGCAGATATTTAAAGGGTCCCCCGTAACCCTTGAAACAGGACTTCTTTTCGTGATCCCATCTCTGTTCCGCCGCCGCCGCTTCCAAGATCGGGAGCACCAGGAGAACTCTTCCCGGCACCCTGCCGGAGGGGAGGATCACCACCGGGAGCTTCTCCACCACCATGGACGCCTCCCGGATGACTCGTGAGTAGTCTCCCTTGGACCATGAGTCCATGACCAGTAGCTATGTGATGTTCTCCTCCCGTTCTTGTGCTTCACTAATTAGTCCTCGTGAGGTGCCCTACATGATCGAGGCACCTATGTAATCCTTATGCTATTGCTATGTTGAGTTTACTGGGATCCGATGGATTATGAGATTATGTTCAGATTGATCTTGAGTAATATATTTGATTCACCTCTTTTATATTTTAGTTCATAAGTAATTCTTGCATGTTCTCCGTTGTTATTTATTGCTTTGGCCAAGTAGTAGGTAGTGACACCAAGAGGGAACGTTTTGCTCGATTGTGGGTTCATGCCCCTCGATGACTAGCTTGAGTGACAGAAACATGAGTCTAGGGGATGTGTTGTTGCCACAAGGGGGAAAACAACGGTGCTTGTGCCCGCGGGTGCAGGGATTGTTTACTTTACGCAAAGTTCTTTTAATGCAGTTGTCTGTTGCATTGAGTTTACACTATGGGTGGGACTCGCAACTTAATACCAGCGAGATGTTCTGGATAGATATCTCAAGGTGGATGATTAGTAGTCGATATTGATGGATTTCGGTCTACTTACTTTGGCGTACCGCCCATGCTTTGAACCTCAACCTTTCTTGCAATGTAGTCAGCATTGGTTTGTGTTCGTGGTCCTGTCAATTGCCCAGCTGTAATTTGTTACCTCACATAGTTGTTTTATCGTCTTTTGGGAGAGAGACATCACTAGTGAACATCATGTGACTCCGGTCCTTATTACCATCATTGATCACATACACTATTTACTTTCCGCTATTTTATTTACTATTTTAAAATACTATCTCTCACTACTATCATATTACTTTTAACCCTTTGTGAACTACAAGGCCGGAGAGATTGACAACCTCTCTGTACTCGTTGGGAGCAAAGTTATTTGTATCTGTGTGCAGGTCCACGTTGATTGCTAATTGCGCCGTTAGCAGTTGACACCAACCTGTTGAACCTAGGAGTCTCTGGGGATTCGATCCTTGGCATCTTTGCTAAGGGAAAACACTTCTACTTACTGCATCTTACACCTTCCACTTGGGGAAATCCAACTAGGGGTTCGAGGCCCATCACCACCGGAGCGGCGCCCGGCGAGGTTGAAACGGCGGCGGGCGGAGGAAGTAGCCGCCCGGGCGCGGCGGCGGTGTGTGGTCGACGGGGCTCGGCCCAGATCGAAGCCGGGGAAGGAGGAGGCCACGAGAACGGGCGGCGGTGACCTGGTCCCAGCGGCGGACGGCGCTGGCAACGGAGGCAAACGGCGGCGGGGAAGTCCCGGTGGCCGACGGCGACGGCACCGAGGGAACGGAGGGAGCGGGGCGCCGGTGCTCGGGGTCGGGCCCAGATAGGCCTGCGGCGGCGGGGCGCGGCCCGAATTGGCCCGGGGTGGGCCGGTTGCGGGTCTGGCGCGGTGGAGGCTGGCGGAGGCTACGTGGAGGGCGTCGGTTGGCTGCCAGGGGTGGAGCCGCTGATGTGGCCCAATGGGGCGCTGCCACTTGGCGAATTCGAGGTGGCTGGCTAACTTGGCGGCGCCAAGTGGCGGAGGTGGAGAGGGGCTGCGCGGAAATTGATGCAAGGGAGGAGGCTGGAGGTAGGGGAAGGCCTAGGGGATGCCCAAAATGGCAAGGGGGGTTGTTTATATAGCAAAATGCTAGGGTTGGGGGTGGGGTTTGGAGGGGTTTTAGAGCCCTCCGATCACGATCCGACGGATCCGATCGCGAGGTGAGGTAGGATGGGCCTAGGGAAGGTTATTGGGCTGTGTAGAAGAGGTTTCGGGCTACGAGGAGAGAAGGGAAAAGAGGCCCGCGGGGTTTTCGGAGACCGGAAACGTCCGACGAAATAACCGGCGACTAGTGCCGCTATATATATCCGTTGGGCTACCAAACGAGCTCCGAATGCGACGAAACTTGACAGGCGGTCTACCTATGCTATAATAAGACCACACGCCAAGTTTCACCCCATTCCGAGAACATTTTTCGGCCACTTATAAAATAATTATTCGGAGGCACCGCGGGCGCGTGCAAGTGTGTCTGGGCTCAGAACGGACAACGGGAAAGACGAGGGGACTCGGACGGATGCAAGTTTTGAAAACATGCTGATGCAACACACACGATGACATGGCAAGATGCAACACGCAAGTAGATGACATGGCACTGGCAACGAATATCTAGCTGACACCTGGCGCACCGGTCTTGGGGTTTCACAACACTCCCCTACTAACCAGAGATCTCGTCCCGAGATCTTAGGAACGAGACGGAAGGGAAAAAGGAAGAACAAAGTTCTTCGAGGACAAAAGAGTGAAAGAAAAGAACCTTGAAAGGATGAACAACTCGAAAGAAAGGATAGTACGAAGAAGAACGAAGTTGCAAGACTTCGTTAAATGAGAGGAACAAGGAATACGACAAGAATCAAGGAGGTTGAAAGACACGAAGCAAGAGCTGAAGGAACGAGAATGAATTCGAAACCACTCCGGTTAATAAGAGATAGGAAAGAATCTCCACAAAGGAATTCGGGTAGCACTCCGGCTGAAACTGAAAGAAATAGCACACCGGTTGAATATGAATGGAATAGGATAAGACCCTGAGAAGATGAAACGAAAACATGACGAAATGAACAAGACAAAGCCTCCGGAAGAATTGAAATGATGGAATTAAAAGAATGGAGAAGAAGATGACAACTTCCATCACGAATGAATTGAAAGGGCATCTTCACAAAAAGGCTTGAACGGAGTTGTTGAGAAAATCAACAACAAAAGAATGAGCTTGTTGTGGACTTATGTAAAAGTTGAGGTGAATTTTGCCGCAGCCAAAAGAAGGATTAGCTGAGAAAGAAGAATTGCAAAACTCCACTTCAAAAGAATACGAAGAATTATTTGCACTCGAGAGGTAAATAATAAGAATGCTTGAGCTCCTCCGGAAAAATTATGATGAACACTTGACGGATGAATTAAATGGTGAAGAACCCTCGTGAAGAACTCCGGTAACGAAAAGATGATGATATATAAATGACGGATGAAAAGAATAAGAATAACGCCTTGCGATGATTAAACGGGGTTCCGATGAGATAGCCGAGAAAAACTTTGAACTCCGGGGAAGAAAAGATGAAAGCACTCGGAACTAGAATTTATTCATCAAGAATAAACTCCAAAGGAAGGGATTAATCAACTTGACGAGAACGAATAAAAATTATGTTATGCTTATCCTCCATCAATTAAATTGACGCGAAGCAATGGATTTGCATATCACTTATTCTCGTTGAAATGATTAAAGAGGGATATATCGCGAACTTGCGAGAATCTCCATGAAACACCGGTAGGATTGGAATAAAAAAATGAATGAATTGATATGATAACACCGGAAAAAGAACTGTTGAGCGAACCACCGTAAAGAATTAAAGCCGAGTGAAAAAAATGAACGAACCACCGTGAAGAATTAAAATCGAGTGAAGAACGAGAATTACCACCGTAAGGAATGAAATTGAACGATGCAAGAGGACAAGCAACCGTGAAGAATTGTGATTGAGTGAACACAAGAGAATGAATCTCCGGGAAGAATAAAGCACTTGAGGACAATTAGAATGACGAGAACGAAGAGATTGGGAACTGATTAAAGAATACTTGAACAAGCACCGGAAGAATGTGAGACGAACGAAGAGGCATCACTGAAGAATATTTGGAGGACGAAGTTGAAAACTGAGAACGAATAAATCTTCTGAAATGATGGTCTTCGGAGGAACACAGTGAAAAGAATTCAAGAACTACTCCGGATGAAAGAAAAGAAGAAAGGTTGAACCAACGATGAAAATAATTTGAAAATAATCTTCGGAAGGCATGTGACTGATGGAATCCATACTTACATCACACTTGAACAGATTTTCGGAACACCCCGGGAAATTAGAAGAGTCATGTAAGATCTTGGAAAAAAACCTGTGGGTTATGAGCCCACCGAAGAGAGAACCACCGTTGAAAGGATTGAAAAGGAGATAATGCACCGGAAATGATTTAAAGACTCGAATGAGGTGACGACCTCGAATTAATTGGAGTACAGACGAATCTCTTGAGAATGTCTTTGGAACACCGGAACAATTAGATGGCGAGAGGTAAACAAGCAAAGTGAAGCAATTGAGCCGAGGAAAAAGAATATGATGAACACCGAATACTAATAGAATTGGAACCACCGGAAAGAAAAGAGATGAATAATATCAAACGAGAGGAGAATTCATCAGAGAATAAAGGAGATAAATGATGACGAACTAGACGAGAATTCACCAGTTGAAATAATTGATGAAAGAAGCAAAGGATGCACACGAGTAGGATGGATACTCGATTAAGGACTCCGGTCCGAGAAGAAAAAGGGTGGGCGGGTGGGAAAAAGAAAGACAACTTCGGATGAGGAAACAACACCGGTTAGAAAGAACTGAGGACGAACGTGCAAAGAAGAAGAAGGTTGAATCCACTTGACGAGAGATGCACCAGATGAAATAACTAACGACGCAACGAACGAAAAACTAACCACGTGATCCTAAAAAAATATTGAAGGGGAAGAGGAGTAATTCAAAACACATATGTCAAGATTCCTCACCAGAGCGACGAAGGGGCTGAGGAGTAAAAAGAATTCCTACTCTCCGATATAACTAGACTCCGAAAAAGTTTTTTGCTAGACTCGACAACGGCCATGCTACGATCACTCAATGGGGCTCCTATGGTCGGTCGAGGCTCTGATACCAACTTGTCAGGCCCAAGATGTGATTCTATCCCGATCACGTGACACTTACATGATTGGGGCACAACTGCATTTCGGGCTCTTAGCAAGATGGATATCATTACATCGTACCATTACATACATACATGGGGGATACAACAATACATACAAGTCACATGAATACAACAACATCAATACAAAGCATCCGACTACATATGCAAACATGAAAAGAACAACGACATCCATCTGCTATCCCAGGCTGCCGACCCGGAACCTAACCCAAGACTGAAGAATAAGAAGAAGAAGAAGAAGAAGAAAGAACTCCAACACAACGATCATCGCTCTCACGTCAAGACATCGGAACCTGCACCTACAACTGTTGTTGTAGTATCTGTGAGCCACGAGGACTCAGCAATCCCATAACCATGGGTAACAAGACTATCAAAGCTTAATAGGTAGGAAGAGGTAAAGTGGTGAGGTTGCAGCAGCGGCTAAGCAATATATATGGTGGCTGACTTACGAGTACAAGAATAAGAAGAGCATCTACGCAAACGGTCGCAAACTAGTAATGATCGCTAAAGATCCTGAACTACTTACGAGTCAAACATAACCCAACCGTGTTCTCTTCTCAAAATGAAAAGAGGCAGTCACGGTTACTCACACAGTTGTGTGTTTTACTTCGGATCCTCTGTCAAGTTTTCTACAACCGGACATTAACAAATTCCAATCTGCCACATAACTGCGGGCACGGCTTCCGAGAGATCATAACCCTGCAGGGGTGTCCCAACTTAGCCCATCACAAGCTCTCACGATCAGCTGAAGTGATAAATATAATATCATCACCCCTTATCTTAGGGAAATCCGATCAGGCTCGGCATCCCGGTGCACAAGACATTTCGACAATGGTAAAACATGTCCAGCAAGACCTCCCGGCGTGCCGACACCCTGATAGTAGCCGCGCGTATCTCGTCTCAGGCCACGTCCGGATGGGTGATGCTACAAGTAAAACCAGCCCTCGAGTTTCCCCGAGGTGGCCCCGCAGGCTCCCCGTTTGGGACCAACACCATCAGCACTGGCCCCCCTGCTATGTAGAAAAGAATCTCCAAGGAGCGTCCCCCTTATGCAAATTAATTAATTAATTAAGTTGTTATTATGAGGCAAATTAAAAACCAATGTTGGGCCTTGCTGGAGGAGTTTTATTCAAAGAGAACTGTCAAGGGGTCCCCATATACCCATCGTGTAAGGAACACAAAATCAAGGAACATAATGTCGGTTTATCGGCGCCTAAGGTGGCATGAGTGGAACAAAACACCGAGCAAAAGGCCAAGCCTTCCACCCATGCCCAGTATATAGGTGTGTTGATATATATATAACATATTGTGATAATCCAACAACAAGTTCCCTCCTGGAACGATCTTCATCTTCACCTGCAACTAACAACGCTATAAGAGGGGCTGAGCAAGCGGGTAACATAGCCAAACAATGGTTTTGCTAGGAAGGTTTCAAAGGTTAGAGGTTTCATGGCAACAAGGAGAGGGGCTGACAATAATGATGGGTAGCGCGACATGTAACGACAGCATCGAGACACTAAGCATGGCAATGATAGTAAAGGTATCCAAGGGTATGGTCATCTTGCCTGAGATCCCGCAAGGAAGAAGAACGGATCCATGAAGAAGACGAAGAAGAAGCCTTGAAGAAGAACCACGGGTAGACGAACAAATCCTCACGATCGCACGGAACAAGCACTAACGAGAAGAAGCAAGCAATACGGTAAACACACAACACAAGAACATAACAATATGCTCAACCAAGTATGATGCAAAACAAATCTACATATGATGCACAGAAAGTCTATACAGGAAGCGTAACATGGCAAGGTAGGAAGCACAGAAAAACAACACACGTCTATATGATGCAATACATGGCAAGGTATGATGCACGACAAGTCTATACAGGAAGCACAACAAGTCTATACAGGAAGCATTACATGGCAAGGTAGGAAGCACAGAAAAACAACACAAGAAACATGACAATATACTCAAGCAAGTAGGATGCATGACAAATCTACATATGATGCACAGCAAGTCTATACAGGAAGCATTACATGGCAAGGTAGGAAGCACAGCATAACAACACAAGAACAACAAGTTTAAATGAGGCCGGAAGCTACTTAAGAAAAATCCGGTAAGTCCTCATATGCATAGTTTCAAATTAGTCCAGATCTGCACAAACCTTAAGTTATTGTTGTTAAACAGCAAGTTAACATGCACCATCATGATCTACACGAAATTCTAGTCAAGTTACATATAAAGTTTGTTTAATTCGGAGCTACGGCCTAGAAGATATGAACAAAACAAGTCAAGCATGGCAACGGTGCAAGATGCACCCAAACATCAAGCAAACTCACTCCAAACATGAAAAATATATGATATTATGATTCTACATGCAAAATCGCACAAGTTTCATATAAGGAACACTCCAAACGGAGCAACGGGCTAAAAGATACACATGAAACAAGATATAACAACAAGCTGAAGTTAACAGCCACATAGCAACTTTGGAGCAATGAATATATACTCTACAGCACTCAAACATGGTGAGAATAAGCATGGACATGAAGTAGACATATCCTACAGCAAACAAATCCATTGGAGCATCTCCATAGGAGGCATGGATCAATAGCAACAAGCTACAACATTTTGATCATAACAATAAAAACCTGACAGCAATATTTTATAGCAATTTGGGAGCAAGAAATAAATAAGCTACAACAATTCAAATGAGCAAGTGAATGCATGAATGGATAGACAACAACATATACAACAAGTAATGAGCAATGGCCACCCCAAAACTAACATGGATTCACCTAGGGCATCAAGCAAACATAGCATCAGGATATTACAGATTCCAGACTTAGTGAAATTTCACTAAGTGTTAAAACAGCAATAACAACATGGCATGTTTGCAAGCATGTTTAAGTCAACACAAGGCATATCATGGAAAGTTAAATGCACCACATCAGAGAACACAGCATGGAGATTCTAAAACACCTAGGCATGTGACAAGGGGACAAACACAACATTAACAACGAGCTCCTCAACTAGGCATCTCGTAACAAGTTACAAAACCTAACAGCCACATGCACTTTTGCAACAGAGATAAACAGGGCAATATGAACTCAAACAAGCATGCTATTGCAACCAACATGTAGAGCATCTCATGATGAACATTTTGACATATCATTTGCATCATTTGGATAAACATGCACCAAGTTATCATATCACAAACATGGCAACAAAATAACAAGTAGCAGCAGTTTATAACAGGTAGCACTCTTGCAACAGATATTAGAGCATCTAGATGAACTCAAATGAGCATGGCACAATGGAACAAAGTGTAGAGCACATCACCACGATCATTTTGACATATCATTCACTCAATTTGGATAACCACACAAAAAGTTATTAGCTCCACAAGAATGCATCAGACAACTATTTAACAGGGACTTAGCAGAAAACAAACACATGCGAGGGTGAGCGCAAAGGAACTATATGTCGCTCGGGCGGGATCTGAGGGAGCTCACCAATGAGCTCGGCCCAAGACGGAGAGGGGGTGCAGCTGGGCCACGCGGTGGAAGAGGTCGGCTGACTCAGTTGGTCCTCGGGGCCGGCCCGAGTGGAGGGGCAAAGCTGGGCGCTGCTGGACCTCCCAGCGCTGGAGGAGGCCCAGGCGCGCGGCGAAGGAACTGGATCGAGCGCCTGGTCGATCCCGTGAAGCAGACAGCCAGCGGCGGGGGTTCCCGGCAACGACGCGGCCGGAGGAGACCGGGGAGGTCGAGGAAGTGGCGGTCCGGCTAGCTCCCTACCGGATCCGGCCGGAGGCGGCCACCGGAGCGGCGCCCAGCGAGGTTGAAACGGCGGCGGGCGGAGGAAGTAGCAGCCCGGGCGCGGCGGCGCTGTGTGGTCGACGGGGCTCGGCCCAGATCGAAGCCGGGGAAGGAGGAGGCCATGGGAACGGGCGGCGGTGACCTGGTCCCAGCGGCGGACGGCGCTGGCGACGGATGCGAACGGCGGCGGGGAAGTCCCGGTGGCCGACGGCGACGGCACCGAGGGAACGGAGGCAGCGGGGCGCTTGTGCTTGGGGTCGGGCCCCGATGGGCCTGCGGCGGCGGGGCGCGGCCCGTATCGGCCTGGGGCGGGCCGGTTGCGGGTCTGGCGCGGTGGAGGCTGGCGGAGGCTACGTGGAGGGCGCCGGTTGGCTGCCAGGGGTGGAGCCTCTCATGTGGCCGAATGGGGCGCTGCCACTTGGTGAATTCGAGGTGGCTGGCTGACTTGGCGGCGCCAAGTGGCGGAGGTGGAGAGGGGCTGCACAGAAATTGATGCAAGGGAGGAGGCTGGGGGTAGGGGAAGGCCTAGGGGATGCCCAAAATGGCAAGGGGGGTTGTTTATATAGCAAAATGCTAGGGTTGGGGGTTTGGAGGGGTTTTAGAGCCCTCCGATCACGATCCGATGGATTCAATTGCGAGGTGAGGTAGGATGGGCCTAGGGAAGGTTATTAGGCTGTGTAGAAGAGGTTTCGGGCTACGAGGAGAGAAGGGAAAAGAGGCCCGCGGGGTTTTCGGAGACCGAAAACGTCCGACGAAATAACCGGCGACTAGTGCCGCTATATATATCCGTTGGGCTATCAAATGAGCTCTGAATGCGACGAAACTTGATAGGCGGTCTACCTATGCTATAATAAGACCACACGCCAAGTTTCACCCCATTCCGAGAACATTTTTCGGCCACTTATAAACTAATTATTCGGAGGCACCGCGGGCGCGTGCAAGTGTGTCTGAGCTCAGAACGGACAACAGGAAAGACGAGGGGACTCGGACGGATGCAAGTTTTGAAAACATGCTGATGCAACACACACAATGACATGGCAAGATGCAACACGCAAGCAGATGACATGGCACTGGCAACGAATATCTAGCTGACACCTGGCGCACCGGTCTTGGGGTGTGACAACACTCCCCTACTAACAAGAGATCTCGTCCCGAGATCTTAGGAACGAGACGGAAGGGAAAAAGGAAGAACAAAGTTCTTCGAGGACAAAAGAGTGAATGAAAAGAACCTTGAAAGGATGAACAACTTGAAAGAAAGGATAGTACGAAGAAGAACAAAGTTGCAAGACTTCGTTAAATGAGAGGAACAAGGAATACGACTAGAATCAAGGAGGTTGAAAGACACGAAGCAAGAGCTGAAGGAACGAGAATGAATTCGAAACCACTCCGGTAAATAAGAGATAGGAAAGAATCTCCACAAAGGAATTCGGGTAGCACTCCGGCTGAAACTGAAAGAAATAGCACACCGGTTGAACATGAATGGAATAGGATAAGACCCTGAGAAGATGAAACGAAAACATGAAGAAATGAACGAGACAAAGCCTCCGGAAGAATTGAAATGATGGAATTAAAAGAATGGAGAAGAAGATGACAACTTCCATCACGAATGAATTTAAAGGGCATCTTCACAAAAAGGATTAAACGGAGTTGTTGAGAAAATCAACAACAAAAGAATGAGCTTGTTGTGGACTTATGTAAACCTCCTAAAAGTTGAGGTGAATTTTTCCGCAACCAAAAGAAGGATTAGCTGAGAAAGAAGAATTGCAACACTCCACTTCAAAAGAATACGAAGAATTATTTGCACTTGAGAGGTAAACAATAAGAATGCTTGAGCTCCTCCGGAAAAATTATGATGAACACTTGACGGACGAATTAAATGGTGAAGAACCCTCATGAAGAACTCCGGTAACGAAAATATGATGATATAGAAATGACGGATGAAAAGAATAAGAAAATAACGCCTTGCGATGATTAAACGGGGTTCCGACGAGATAGCTGAGAAAAACTTTGAACTCCGGGGAAGAAAAGATGAAAGCACTCGGAACTAGGATTTATTCATCAAGAATAAACTCCGAAGGAAGGGATTAATCAACTTGACGAGAACGAATAAAAATTATGTTATGCTTATCCTCCATCAATTAAATTGACGCGAAGCAATGGATTTGCATATCACTTATTCTCGTTGAAACGATTAAAGAGGGATATATCGCGAACTTGCGAGAATCTCCATGAAACACCGGTAGGATTGGAATAAAAAAATGAATGAATTGATATGATAACACCGGAAAAATAACTGTTGAGCGAACCACCGTAAAGAATTAGAGCCGAGTGAAAAAAATGAACGAACCACCGTGAAGAATTAAAATCGAGTGAAGAACGAGAATGACCATCGTAAGGAATGAAATTGAACGATGCAAGAGGACAAGCAACCGGGAAGAATTGTGATTGAGTGAACACAAGAGAATGAATCTCCGGGAAGAATAAAGCACTTGAGGACAATTAGAATGACGAGAACGAAGAGATTGTGAACTGATTAAAGAATACTTGAACAAGCACCGGAAGAATGTGAGACGAACGAAGAGGCATCACTGAAGAATATTTGGAGGACGAAGTTGAAAACTAAGAACGAATAAATCTTCTGAAATGATGGCCTTCGGAGGAACACAGTGAAAAGAATTCAAGAACTACTCCGGATGAATGAAAAGAAGAAAGGTTGAACCAACGATGAAAAGAATTTGAAAATAATCTTCGGAAGGCATGTGACTGATGGAATCCATACTTACATCACACTTGAACAGATTTTCGGAACACTCCGGGAAATTAGAAGAGTCAGGTAAGATCCTGGAAAAAACTTTGGGTTATGAGCCCACCGAAGAGAGAACCACCGTTAAAAGGATTGAAAAGGAGATAATGCACCGGAAATGATTTAAAGACTCGAATGAGGTGACGACCTCGAATTAATTGGAGTACAGACGAATCTCTTGAGAATGTCTTTGGAACACCGGAACAATTAGATGGCAAGAGGTATACGAGCAAAGTGAAGCAATTGAGCCGAGGAAAAAGAATATGATGAACACCGAATACTAATAGAATTGGAACCACCGGAAAGAAAAGAGATGAATAATATCAAACGAGAGGAGAATTCATCGGAGAATAAAGGAGATAAATGATGACGAACTAGACGAGAATTCACCAGTTGAAATAATTGATGAAAGAAGCAAAGGATGCACACGAGTAGGATGGATACTCGATTAAGGACTCCGATCCGAGAAGAAAAAGGGTGGGCGGGTGGGAAAAAGAAAGACAACTTCGGATGAGGAAACAACACCGGTTAGAAAGAACTGAGGACGAACTTGCAAAGAAGAAGAGGGTTGAATCCACTTATCACAAGCAAATACAACTGCTAAAAACTCCTTCTCGGTAGTAGTATAATTTCTCTGGGCAATGTCTAGAGTTTTACTAGCATATTGGATAACATTCAATTTCTTATCAACTCTTTGTCCTAGAACAGCACCTACAGCATAATCACTAGCATCGCACATAATCTCAAAGGGTAAATTCCAGTCAGGAGGCTGGACAATAGGTGCAGACAACAGTGCTTTCTTATGTATTTCAAATGCTTCTACACAATCATCATCAATGGCAAAAGGAACATCTTTTTTAAGAGATTAGTCAGAGGCCTGGAGATTTTGGAGAAGTCCTTAATGAACCTCCTATAAAACCCGGCATGACCAAGGAAACTTCGTATACCTTTGATGTCCTTGGGACACAACATCTTTTCAATAGCATCAACTTTAGCTGTATCAACTTCAGTCCCTCTTTCAGAAATTTGATGTCCCAAGACAATGCCTTCATTAACCATAAAGTGGCACTTTTCCCAATTCAAGACAAGATTAGTTTCTTCACATCTCTGCAAAACTCGAACAAGTTTGCTCAAGCAATCATCCGAAGAAGTTCCGTAAACGGAAAAATCATTCATGAAAACCTCAACAATCTTTTCACAAAAATCAGATAATATAGCCATCATGCATCTTTGAAAGGTAGCAGGTGCATTACATAAACCAAAAGGCATACGTCTATAAGCAAAGGTACCGAAAAGTCAAGTAAAAGTGGTATTTTCTTTATCCCCTTTTGACACAGGTATTTGAGAGAAACCGGAATAACCATCTAGAAAGCAAAAATGGGTATGTTTGGATAACCTTTCTAGCATTTGATCAATAAATGGCAAAGGGTAATGATCTTTCTTAGTGGCTTTATTTAATTTATGGAAATCAATTTCCATCCTATAACCTATAACAATTCTTTGCGGGATCAATTCATCTTTATCATTAGGAACTACAGTCATACCTCCCTTCTTACGGACACAATGGACAGGGCTTACCCACTGGCTATCAGCAACTGGATAGATTATACCTGCCTCTAGAAGCTTTAGTATTTCCTTCCTTACCACTTCTTTCATCTTATGATTTAACCGTCGTTGATGATCAATAACTGGTTTCGCATCCTCTTCCAACTTTATCTTGTGTTGGCATAAAGTGGGACTAATGCCCTTAAGATCATCCAGAGTATATCCAATAGCAGCACGGTGCTTCTTCAGAGTTTTCAATAGTTTCTCTTCTTCCTGCTCTGAAAGGTTAGCACTAATAATAAAATGATATATCTTCTTTTCATCGAGATAAGCATACTTAAGAGTATCAGGTAATGGTTTGAGTTCAAACACGGGATCACCCTTGGGTGGAGGATGATCCCCTAGAATTTCAACAGGCAAGATGTTTTTCAATAAGGGTCCCTGCTTAAAGAATATTTCATCTATTTCCCTTCTCTCATTCATATACATATTATTTTCATGGTCTAGCAGATATTGTTCTTAAAGATCGTTAGGAGGCACAGCAATGGAAGCAAGACCAATAGTTTCATCCTTACTGGGCAATTCTTTATCATGGGGTTGTCTACGAAATTTAGCAAATTTAAAATCATGAGACATATCCCCTAATCCAACAGTAACAATATCTTTTACGCAGTCTATCTTAGCATTAACGGTGTTCAAGAAGGGTCTACCAAATATAATGGGGCAAAAATCATCTTGTGGGGAACCAAGAACAAGAAAATCAGCAGGGTATTTAACTTTCCCACACAAGACTTCAACATCTCTAACAATCCCCATTGGTGAAATAGTGTCTCTGTTGGCAAGCTTAATAGTGACATCAATACCTTCTAGCTCACACTACTAGCGAAAGGCCTATTAATGGCGCACCTCAGGGATGGCAATGGGGACAATGCCCTATGGGGATACCTACAACATCCCCATCCCCATCTATTCCCTATCATCCCATCCCCATCCCCGTTTACATGACTGGGGATGAAATTTCCCCATACCCATGCCCCACTGGGGAACGGGGCCCCATTAGGGTCCCCATTCCCATAAACAAATACTCATATACATAATATGACACCCTATAATCAACATACATAAATGATGTTGTCCTTGTCCTGCTAGTGCATATCTAGGTCGTACTAACTTCTTGGTCATGGTGGCATCTGAGATGAGGATGTGAGATAGGGTTAAGGTTATTTTCCAGAGGTTTTTTTGTTTTCGCAAGTTTGTTTATGAATATTTTAAGGTTGAACGCAGTGTCACAGTTACTTACCGGGTCCCCGATGGGTATTGGGTCTGGGGAATAGGATATCGTCCCCATCCCCATTGTACCCTATGGGGAATAAATTAGTTTGGTAAATATCCCCATGGGGATGTTTTTCGCCCATCCCCACCCCCTAATAGATGAAATCCCCATGGGTTTGGCGGGTATGGGGCCCCGTTGCCATCCCTACGCACCTGTTTTGGCCATTAATGGCGCACTACAGGTGTGCCACTATCATCACGCCATTCGTAACAATTACTAATGGCACACCCCTGGTGCGCCATTAGTATACCAGACAATAGTGGCGCAACAGGCAGTGCGCCATTACTATGTCCCCAGGTGCGCCATTAGTATGCCTCCTAGGGGGCCATATTTACCTTGTGCTCTAGGTTACTAATGGCGCACTTCTAGATAATGCGCCACTAGTGTGTTTATCGCAGTGCACCACTAAAGTGCAGTGTGGTGCGCCACTACTATGAATATTAGGATTCTTTTTTTTTTTTGCTTTCCTGATATTTGCACAGGTTACAAACTACATTATAGCACAGAATATTAATAACACAACATATAAATAGTAGATTTATTGAATACAATAGAAGATTAGTCTCTGAATACAATTCATCATATTAGTCTCCGAATTCAAAATACCAAACAAAGTTAGAACATTACAAGTCTCGAGACCGCAAGTAGCGAGTTTGTCTTCACATTACAAGTCGATATCTAAACTACCATCACATAGAAGAGAGCCGCGATCACAATGAGCATCATCGCGATGAAACTGGTCTTCATCCGGTTCCTCCTCCACTCCCTCCTCTCTCCCGCTAGATAGCACGCGTATCTAGCTTCCACCTCCGCCCTAGTGGTGTACCCTTTGTAACTGTTACCGCTGAAACGGTGAACGTGTCTCCGACACTCCTCCCAGTCGTCGTAGACTCCAGGAACCTTACCCTTGTACACGACATACGATGGCATCTCAATGCACTAGACAAACAAAACGTTAGTTGTAATTCATAGACAATACATAAGCAATATATAAGTATGCAACAAAAGGATCGGAAGAGAAAAGCAACACATTAATATATAGCACGATTCATGGTCCTACTAATAAATAGCACCGATTACATATAAGTTGAATGACTGTCCAAACCAAAGAGACATACAAGTTCATTAAAAAGTTTAATTACAACATGAGCTAATCGATATTTCAGAACTACATAGCATCACTACTACTTTCGACTCGACTCAGGGACCGGAGCGTGGATGAAGCCGCCGTCTTTCATGATGGTCATGAATGTGCGGTCGTTGTCAGCCTCCATTTGTAGCGTTGTTTCAATTTCACTGTTGGATGGTTGATTTTTGAGGTAGAACTGCCCCGAGGTATGAAGGACATATTGATGGATGATTTTTGAAAACTCCGACTGGATGTGAAAGAATTCTTGTCTGAGGTCAGCGTCCTGGATTTCCGACAAGTGTGCGGCCCATGCTTTGATACTATTTGGTGGCAAAAGGTGATGATGGTTCCGTACGATCGCCGGCATGTGATAGAGGGCGTAGTAGGCATCCTTCTGACCACCAGGCGGCTGCTTGACGCAGGGGAACGTCGTTACGTGGGTGAACACATGCCTGACGTACCTACAAACTGTCCTCTTGAAGGTGCCTCGAGATTTGGCGTAGCCGGGGAGAACTTGATCAAGAACTTTCTTCACATTTGAGTAGTCTTTCTTCGACTGACGGTCCGAGTCGAAATACATGGCCATGGAATATTGCGGGCTTAAGAGGATGAGTGTGCAATGTGTGTCACTGCACAAAACACGGAATGTTAGGGAAAAAAACGATCGAAATTTAAGAAATCATATGTTACGGGGTGGTGAGGGGATGACTTACTCGGAAAAGTAAGGCTCGAGGAAGTTATCCTTATCTGTGTTCGACAGAATGATGCCTTCGAGGTATGAACTCGCGACTTTCCGGTCCCCAGCGCTGCCCAAGATCTTTGCACGCATGTAGAAGGGGTCGACTATCACGATGTCCGGGGTCTTGTCTCTAATGACCTGCATCTCCATACTCAGCGAAAATAGCCGAACGAAGGTGTAGTGCAGCGGATGAAGGTTAAACATAGCAAAGATGTCATCAAACCGCATGACAATCATACCCCAATGGCTCTATCCACAAAGCCCTTGCACTCTGGCACCTTGGCCACGAAAACCGGGTATGGCACATCATTCTCGAAGAGACGCCGCTTCTCCAAAGAAACAACACTGTCATGCAGACTCCGCATAGCATCAGTTGCAGCATTGAGCAGATTAGTCGGTAGCATCGGCCTACCCGCCACATGCACCCTCCTCGAGATATCCTTAGGTGAAGGTGGCCCGTCCTGAGCACGGATCGTACTCGATGCCGGCTGGCTCGCAACCCTTGTTATTCTTTCTTTTTCGTCCCTTCTGCTTCTTCTGCTGTAATGGGATCGAGTTCTGCTCAGAGACCACCTTCTGAGTGTGTTGGGCTGATAATATTTCGCACCTCGGCTATCTGAGGCTCGGTGAAGGCAGCAGCTGGAGGCATATCCTGAGAACTGAACGCCAGACGACGCCTGTTGCAATTGGGTTTCTCCGTGGTACCAGCTAGATCGCGATCAGATTTTGCAGGATTTTCATGGTGGTGGGCCCCTCCCTCCCCCAAATCTCCAATCAACATATCACACGTTTCACATTACGTTAATTACGTAAGAGGGATTACGTAGGTGTAGCATTACTCGTCTTAACAAAACCAACTAAGCCAACCTCCCAACATATCATGCGGGAAAAGACCCGTCACGCCGTTTTAGTCGTGATTACCGTAGTAGTATCGATGGATCGCGCGAAGCACTAAGTTTTTTTCAGGGGGCAAAGCACCAAGTTTGAAAGGAAAAAAGGCGGTACACTCACAGCACACGTGTCGCGGTCGCATTTCACCCCTCACACGATCGGTCCTGCACACGGCTCACGCAAACGGAATGTGCTTCGGCTTGCCTCTTCACTGACACGTGGGACTGCACTTGGAGAATCCGACCATGCGCCAAACTCCCCAGCCCACCGC
>LR738714.1:34617369-34792091 GCA_902687465.1 Secale cereale
ACCCCTTCCACTCCATCCGCTCCGCCAAAGCCGCCCTCCCCGCCACACCAATACGTCAGCGCCGCGGTTCGTTGAGGGGATGCACGGCGATCCTCTCGCTCCCACAGTACTCTCTCGTAGAATATCTTCCTCTAGCCACGCTGGCACCGCTGGCGACATTCTTGTGGAGACGCACGATGGTCAACTTCTCCCACGGCACGTGCATTCTAGACTGAGGCCTCGTGCATGCTGGAGTAGCGCTGAATATTAGCTGATAGACGATGTTAATCTCATTGTTTGTCGAAGTAGTTTACAGTCAATATGCTCTGCTTAAGAAGCGCCCTTGCCCTGTTCTGCACTCAAGCTGCTTAGCTGAGATGGCATGCCACACCCGATTAGTTGCTAAAATATCCTGCCATATATTTATTGTGACATAGATTGCCATGGTCTAGTAGCTAATCTGTTAGGTGAAATAGCTCTACACCATTTATACTCGATCTTTGTTGCTGAGATGGCCTTCGATGGCTATGTGCTCGGCCTCATTGACTGCTGAAACAGCCTGCCATAATTTAGCACTCAAATATCTTTGCTGAATTAGATATACATATATTTCGTTACTTAGATATGCTTGTCCAAATATCTTGCCATAGCTTTAGACATCGACCTAGGTTTTTTTTGGACTTCATAAAAAACATATATGTTTTTCCTGTAATATCTAGTAGAAGAACTAATTTGTATGTCTAACAGATGGACAGTACTTGGATAACTCCTTCTCGAAGATTCTCCGCTGCATATGTCGAGGGGGTTGAAAACTTCATGAACTTTATTAGAGCTGAGTATGGTGGTCTGAACTCAGATGTGCTCTACCCATGTAGCAATTGTATGAATTCAGCTACAAGACCCCAATCAACTGCGCAAAATCATCTACACTTGTATGGGATGTCGGTCACATATACTAGGTGGGTTCATCATGGTGAAGCTATGAACATCAATCTTACTGACTATGTGGAAGCAGCAGATCACCACCTTGATCTGTCTAATGCTCAGGTGGAAGAGGAGGAGGAGGTGGTGGTGGCGGAGCCAGTGAGTTTGACAAACATTGAAATAATGCTACGAAATGCTCGTGCATTTCATGAAATTGCACATGCACAAGAAAAACGGCGGGCTCGCATGTTGGAACAATGCAACGTGGCTGTCACTCCAGGAAACAAGTTGTCAGTATTCTTAGCTATGGTCACCTTTCTTCAGGTGAAGACATCTGAGCGGATGACCAACAAATCATTCGATAAGATGTTGGATGCTTTCCACAAATCTTTCCCAGCTGCGTCTGAGCTGCCACACACCTACTGTAAAATAAAGAATTTACTTCGTGCAGTAGGAATTGGATATGATATGATCCATGTTTGTAAGAATAATTGTGTTCTATTCCGGAAGGATTATGCCAACTTAAGTGAATGCACAAAATGCAAATCATCAAGATGGAAAGATGGCAATGTTGTGAAGAGGATTCCTCATAGTATTATGAGACATTTTCCAGTTATACCAAGATTGCAGAGGTTGATTCATGATGCTGAAACAAGAGAGAATGTATTGTGGCATTCTAGAAACCAGGAGTACATAGATCAGAATGTAATGATCCATCCATATCATGGTAGTGACTGGAAAAACTTCAATCAGAAACACAAAGAGTTTGCTGCTGACCCGAGAAACATGAGACTTGGCTTAGCTACAGATGGACTTAACCCATTTGGCCACAAAAGCGCCACATATAGCATGTGGCCAGTGCTTGTTATCCCTTACGACATGCCACCAAATGTCTGCACCAAAGAATCAAACTACATGATGGCCTTGCTCATCCCAGGTCCAAAAAGTCCTGGAAAGGATTTTAATTTATTCATGGAGCCTCTTGTGGAGGAACTTCAACAGCTATGGAGGGGTGTTCTCACTCGAGACCTATATAGCAGCCCACCAGCTGATATCTTTCTACGTGTTGTTATAATTTGGTGCATCCATGATTATCCAGCTTTGGGCACTATGTTAGGGTGAACGACACATGGTTACAATGCATGTGTTCACTGTGACAGGAAACCGTTGTCATACGCAATACTTAGCAAGATCTGTCACATTAGACACCGTCATTTCCTTGCCAAGGACAAGCCGTGTCCTACAAAATACAGAATATATGTGTTTAATGCAAAGCATGAAAACCATGATGCGCCAAAGAAGCCCACCGCCGATGAGTTGCAGGTGGAATTAGAGAAGGTCGGTCATATTACACCAGGAAACCATCCTGATAATGGTAGCGGGAAAAGGAAGCGTGGCAGGGCAGAAGAGAGATTAGTGTTTACCCGCAGGTCCACTTTGTGGGACTTGGAGTGTTGGAAAGATTTGGATATGTGGCATAATCTTGATGTGATGCACATCGAGAAAAATATATGTGACAACATTATCGGCATACTTCTTAATATTGAAGGCAAGACAAAAGATACCTTAAAAACTAGGATTTATTTGACACACCTGGGTATCAGAAGGGATTTGCAGGTGGAAGATGAAGGTAAACCACGGGATATGGCACCAGCTGTGTACGCCTTGGACAAGGTAAAAAGAAAAGAATTATGTGAGGTCCTATCACGTGTGAGATACCCACATGGATTTGCTTCCATCCTTGAAAAGAGAGTCAGTGCAGATGGAAACAAGGTACAAGCGTTGAAAACTCATGACTGCCACGTTCTACTTCAAAGGGTTTTACATGTTATCCTTGAGGATTGAGCCGCCCTGACTTATACAGAGCAGCTGCAGAGTTGGGACAATTCTTCAGGGAATTCTATAATAGAAATATCGGGTTAGATGCTTTGGAGCGTCTTAGAGACAAGATACCAACTATCCTATGCGACCTTGAGAAGATATATCCTCCAGCCCTCTTTGATGTGATGGTGCATTTGGTTGTTCATCTACCTGATGAGGCACTACTTAGAGGTCCAGTACAGTATGGCTAGATGTACCCTATTGAAAGGCGGTTATGCACTTTCAAGGGCTATGTTAGGAACAGAGCTAGACCCAAGGGTTCCATTGCAGAGGCCTACATTGCTACAGAAGCGTTGACATTCTGCTCAAAATACATTGAAACAGTTGATCAGCTTAGCAAAGAGGTGGGTGAAGACAGTCCCGAGCTCAATGTTTCCAATTGTTTTGTTCGAGTTAGAGGGAAGAGTCGACAAGTCAACAAACCTAAAGATTTGGACAAAATGGTTTGGTATGTGTTGAATAACTGTCCTGAGATTCTACCTTATATCGAGTAAGTGCTCAGTACTGCAGCTTATACATCATAATCTACTAAACTTGCAGCACATTCTTATATATTTAGATGTTTGACGCGATCACTATGTTGTGCAGCATCTACAAAAAGGAGTTGCTGCCGCAATATCCAAGAAACATTGACAAACTAGTTATGGCAGGATTTGCGAAACGGTTCAAGAGCCATGTAAGCTTTTGAATTGCATTGTCAGTTTTTTTAATATATTGAGTACATAAGATGATCAGCTTGCCTATTTTCTAACCATAGGTTAAGAAGATGCGGGAGGATGGGCAGACAGTTAATGATTCCCTTTACGCACTAGCAATGGGTCCTGATACTCGGGTAAGACATTATGAATCTTGCATTGTTGGAGATGTGCGCTACAACACCCTTGCACGCGACGAAGGCAGGAAGACACAAAACAGTGCCATCATGAGCACGGATACGTACGGTGAAGAGACAACTGAAATGTATGCAAACATAACAGACATTGTTTAGTTGCAGTATATCTCCAGTTTCGAGGTTCATTGGTGTGTGGTTCTGTTGTGCTGTCGTTGGTATAACCTATTTTCCAGGATTGCAAAACCCAGAGGTGATGATTATTTCAAATAAATCAACATCACGGCGGCGTACAAGACCGACGAGCCTTTTATTTTGGCAAATCAAGCAACACAAATATTTTTCTTGGAAGACACATTTGCACGTAGCGATGACTGGAGAGTAGTGCAAAGGTTTGAGAAGAGGAGTTTGTTTAATGAAGTTGCACAACAAGATGATGCTTACACTGCTCCTGATGTAGAAGATTCCACAGATGTTCCTAATATATTTGAGAATCATCACGTCAATGATGTTGGCAAAAAGATTGCCTGTCGGGCTGTGGACATACGAGACTTGATCAATAAGAAGCCAACCTTCGAGGACATTGAGGATGAAGAAGAAGATGACACTCGGGGGGATTTTGATTCGGACTGATACACATGGCGAAGATGTTGATGTTGCTGCTGCGGATGATGATTAGATTGCTTTTGTCGTATTTGCCTGTTAGAAGACGTTTTTTATCTACTATGTGAAATTGTGTTTGCTATGACAGCTGAAACCTGATGAAGTTGTTTTTTAGTATTTTGTTGTGAGAACATCACTTATTATGTATGTTGATTTGTGTGGTGATTGTATGACGACTAAAACATGATGACATTGTTGTTTAGTTATACTCATATTTGGCTGTGAAACTTGTATTTGATGACATAGTTTGTTGTTGGACTGCAATTTGCTCGACGTCTTCGAATGGGAACAAAGCTGACCCGACAGGGCCTCTGCTAATTTATTTTTTTATTAGCAAAAGGGCCTCTGCTATTTATTTGTGAGCAAAAGGGTATACCCCCTGATTTTCCTTAATAGAAATCATTCGATGTTCACAACACTATGCCCAACCTGCTAAAAAGGTTTCATTCATTAGTAGATTCAGCAAAGTGCTCAGGTCATAGCCATTGAATACATCACGAGTGCTACATACACTACAAATAAAGAGATAATCATCCTACAGAGCACATCGATTTTCCCCATTATCTTCACAAGCTCTTTCATCTCCTCATTGTTGTCAAGGCCGTTCAGCAGCTGTTGCTTGGTCATGATCAGAGCAACTGCATCTTTAACCTTATGCTCTGCATCTTCCTCTTCTATAGTTTATTCAGTTACTTGTACAACACCCCAACCTGTTGGTATTGGGATTCCTCGGCTAACCAAATAATCAGCGTAGTTGCATTCCCCCACATCAGCAACTTCCTAGAAATACAAATCACACGAATCTTCCCTTTTTTGCACGAATCAAATTGGAAGATCATCAACTAAACTATTAAAAAATCCAGTAACTGAAAGCAGCGGAACAACACTTAAACATATTATTACCCCATGATTCGGCCATTTGTACAAGACTCGGCCAGGGTTGAGGATTGTGGTTGAGAAGCGACGAATGACTCTGCATGATTTGCAGCAGTGGCACCACACCAACGGCAGCGGGTTGCGATGAGCAACCGGCTACTGTGCGTGTGCTGGCAGGGGTGTGATGAGACCCACATGCGATGGTACGGGTGGCGACTTGGCGCATATCTGGTTGTTGCCTGCTAAGGAGCAGGTGGACGAGCCGCCAGCAGACATGGTTGCTGCGGCCAGAGCTTCTAATGCTAGGTAGAGTAAGTAGAGAAGAGGAGAAGCAAAAGTTGGATATGTCAGTTTCATTACTTGTAGAGTAGCATAGCACCATATATAGTCATAGTCTAGGTTTGGATTCGAACCAGCTACATGAGCACGTCTCTTCTTTTTTTAAACTAAGCAACGTCTCTTTACTGGTACACTAGCTTGTTTTGTATGCCTTCTCAAGTCTTTGATTTTCTTTCTCTCTTTTTTTGCGAGGAAGGAAGGAGGACAAAATTGAGGGTTCCTCGGACTCGAACCCAAGACCTCTCGGTTGAAAACCAAGGGTGCTAGTCACTTATGTGGCGAACGTTCCCTGGGAGGAGGACGGCAGACAAACGCATTTTCCTCGTAGTTTTAGTTGCGACGCAAGATCGAACGGTCATAGTTTTAGGAATGTTATCAGGCGAACGAGCCAGTTTTTTTATTCCTATATATAAAAAACTATGCTAGGTGTCGACTTAGTCAACAAACGATTGTGCCAACCTTGACCGTCGGATTGACATTCAATGTATGTCGTGTTTCTCCAGTCTCTTCTTCCTCTAGCCGCCAAAGCCAAACCAGCGCCGGCAGGACCGCCTGCTCTCGCCTCCCACGGTTGGTTGTGCTGCCGCGCATGCATCATGGCCACATCGCACCCTAAAACTCTGCGCATCTTCCCTGGCTCCTGATCGTTCCCGTCCAAGGCCTCACCATTGTCCTCCGCCTTGGTTCGCTCGCCACGGCGCCGCCCTCCGGTGTTGTCAACATGGTCAACAACCGAGAGGAATAAGGAGATTATTGTACATGGTGAGGATGATAGTAGGGATCCACCAGGATCATGGCAGTAGGCAAGCAAGTGCCTCCTTTATTGCAAGAAGAAAAAAGGGTTCCTCCTGATGGTTTCCTGACATTTGGGTCGCACGCCACTGTCAACATAGTGAATAAGCGAGATAACTGCACAAGGAGGGGCAGACACCCGAGACCCAGCAGCGCGCGTAGTAATTTTTTTTGGACGGAGAAGGGTATCAACTAGGTTGTGCGGGAGCTGTGGCCCATCTAGCCCAGGCTTTTATTTCATATGTTTACCACATTTTCAGCCCAATTTTTTTCCTTTCTAAAAATGGCTAGCCCAGCTATTTTGTTTTTTGCAGAATAACCAACGTAGGCCTACTTGCTTTACTACGCCCTGCTGGGCCGAAAATCTTTCAAGACGAGGAGGGATGCATTCGAGCTTGCCCAAAAAATGGGCAATAAGTAAAAAGAAATGGCCTATAAGTAATAATAAATGGGCTATAAAATGAAAAAATACAGCAAACAGACAATTAGTTCCAAAATACTTTTTTCTTTCGGATTTTGATATTTTAAATTTCATTGGTTTTGTGCGGGTAAAATTTCATTGAATTTAAATTAAGCTATGCTTAGTTTTTAAATTAATTTGAATCTGGCTAGAAATTTCGGGTTGTATGATGTTTGGGACAGATTTGGAGGCTGGCTTGTGGGTCTACTAGGTTGACGCATACGCAAGGCTTTGTCAACTTATAGTAAACACGCGATTCTATTAGAAATGACCGTTGGATGTCCATCTAATGGTTGTTGTGCTTATTCAATATCTGATCTTCTTGCTCGAGCCGCCCAAACCAGCGCCATTGGATGTCCATCTAACGGTCGTGGTGCTTCTTCAATATCTGATCTTCTTGCTCCAGCTGCCCAAACCAGAGCCGGTGGGACTGCCTACTCCCGCCTCCTGTGGCCGGTTGTGCTGCCGCATAGGCCGCACCGCCCCACCCTACTCCATCGCTGGCCAGGCCATTCCTCTATTCACCCACACATCCTGTTATTTTCCGGCGACGACAATCGAACCAGTAAACCTTCATACTCCCCACCGTGTGGGCAACCACTCCCGAGTCTTCCCCGGCTCTGGGTCGTTCCCTTCCTAGGCCTCGCCATCGTCCATCGCCCTGGTGCTCTCAACGCGGCATGGTCAACGTGGTCAATGAATGACATCCATCAGAAGAGGATTGTACATAGAGAGGCTGACAGCTGGGTCGACGACCGCACGCAAGGAAGTGCCTCCTTACTACGCGCGAAAAAAACGTTCCTCCCGCTGACATCTCGGACCCACCAGCTATATCTTCACACGGAAAGAAGTGCTTCCTTATTACGCACAAATAATGAATACTCTCCCTGATATCTGGGACCCACCATAGTTGGAGGCTGACTTGTGGGCCTACTGACGCAGACGGACGGCTTTGTCAACTTAGTCAATATGAAGGATTATAGCAGCAGTGACCGTACGATGTCCATCCAACGGCCATAGTGTTTCTTCAACCTCTGGTTTTCTTGCTCCACCCGCCCAAACCAGCGCTGGTCGTGCTGCCTGCTCCTGCCTCCCTTGGTGGGCTCTACTGTCGCGCAGGCCTGACCACCCCAACCTCTGGCCAGGCCATCCCTCTACTCAAACACAACCCCTGTTATTCTACGGCGACTGCAGCCTCACACCGCAGCCGAACCAGTCAGCCCTCGTACTCCTCTCCGCGTGGGCATCCACTGTCGCGTCTTCCACGGCCCCGTGTCATCCCCTTCCTAGGCCTCGCCGTCGTCCATCGCCTTGGTGCTCTCGGCGCAGCGTGGTCAATGTGGTCAAGGAACGACTTCCATCGGAAGAGTATTGTAGATGAAGAGGCTGACAGCCGGGTCCACGGCCGCAGCAAGGAAGTGCCTCCTTATTACACGCAAAATAATGATTCCTCCACCTGACAGCAGGGACCCACCGGACGGGCCACCGTATTTCATGAAAAAACGCCCCCCTGACTGTTGGGACCCACCAGCTACGTCTTCGCACCCAAGGAAGTGTGCTCATATTACGGACAAAAAAATGATTCTCCCCCTGACCGCTGGGACCCACCATCTATATCTTTGCACGCAAGGAAGTGCCTCCTTACCTCCCTAACAGCTGGGATCCACCCGGTCGAACCGTACGTAGGGTTGTTTGTCTGGTCGCGAACGTGTACGTACATACTGGTTGATCGGTATGTTTGCAGGCTGCAACAATGAACCGTGGCCGATTAAGGAAGGGAACGTGTCTTAGTAGAGGTGCAGACGTTGCATGTCACGCAATGCCATCAATATCGTGTACACGTACATACAACCAGGGTGCAAGAAAGTAAATACGGCCACGTATGTACATACGGGCGGGGTCTCGAACGCCTACTCGCGCATACGTACGGCCAGGGCTCGTGTACATGGAGAAGCAGCGGAGAGAAGCGACGACGTCCTGTTCCTCGGCAGCCAACCGGCTGGGTCGGAACAGAGAAACTATGTCGTGTTCATCGGGAGGCAATGGAATGTGTCATGTTCATCGGGAGCCAACCGGCTTGGACAAGAAACAGCCGAAACGAGGCCTGGTGTACCGCAGAACGGAGGAAATGGCCTTTTGTTCGACCGCCTACAGTCGAAACAGGATCCTGTTCACCGGGAGGTGTCTGGCATACCGCACAACGGAGGAAACGGACTTGTGTTCAGCCTCCTATGGTCGAAACGGGGTCCTGTTGATCGGGAGGGGTGTGGCGTACTGCAAAACGGAGGAAACGGAGTTCTCTTCGACCTCCTATGGTCGAAATGGGGGCCGTGTTCATTGGGAGGTGTGTGGCATACCACAAAATGGGACTCCACCAGCTACTATTCATCCATCGTCTACTGCCTCGCTCCAGCCTCCACGGTCTATTGTTTATCCACCGTCGACCACCTCCAGCCTCCACCTGCAACTGTTCATCCACGGCATCTCCCTCCTACCTCCACCAGCTACTGTTGAACCAGCCTCCACCACCCCTCCACCGGCTATTGTTCAACCTATTGGGGAACGTAGTAATAATTCAAAATTTTCCTATGTGTCACCAAGATCAATCTAGGAGATGCTAGCAACGAGAGAGAGGGAGTGCATCTTCATACCCTTGAAGATCGCTAAGCGGAAGCATTACAAGAACGCGGTTGACGGAGTCGTACCCGCGACGATTCAAATCGCGGAAGATCCGATCCAAGTGCCCAACGGACGGCACCTCCGCGTTCAACACACGTACATCCCAGGGATGTCTCCTCCTTCTTGATCCAGCAAGGGGGAGGAGAAGTTAGGGAAGAGCTCCCGCAGCATGACGGCGTGGTGGTGGAGCTTGCAGTTCTCCGGCAGGGCTTCGCCAAGCTTTATGGAGGAGGAGGAGGAGGAGTTTGGAGGGGGAGGGCTACGCCAGGTGAAAGGTGCGGCTTCCCTCCCACCCCCTCACTGTTTATAGGGGAAGGGGAGAGGGGGCCGGCCTCTCTAGATGGGATCTAGAGAGGGGGCGGCGGCCAGGTGGGGGTACTTGGCCCCCAAGCAAGTGGGGCGCCCCCACCCCCTAGGGTTTCCAACCCTAGACGCCCCTGGGCCCTTGGGGGCGCACCAGCCCACTAAGGGGCTGGTCCCCTCCCACATTCAGCCCAATAAGCCCTCCGGGGCAGGTGGCCCCACCCGGTGGGCACCGGAACCCTTCCGCTAGTCCCGGTACAATACCAGTGACCCCCTAAACTCTTCCGGTGGCTGAAACTGGACTTGCCATATATGAATCTTTACCTCTAGACCATTCCGGAACTCCTCGTGACATCTGGGATCTCATCTGGGACTCCGAACAACCTTCAGTAACCACATACTAATTCCCGTTACAACTCTAGCATCACCGAACCTTAAGTGTGTAGACCCTACGAGTTCGGGAACTATGCAGACATGACCGAGACACCTCTCCTGCCAATAACCAATAGTGGGATCTGGATACCCATATTGGCTCCCACATGTTCCATGATGATCTCATCGGATGAACCACGATGTCGGGGATTCAAACAATCCCCTATGCAATTCCCTTCGTCCATCGATACGTTACTTGCGCGAGATTCGATCGTTGGTATCCCTATACCTTGTTCAATCACGTTACCGGCAAGTCTCTTTACTCGTTCCGTAATACATGATCCCGTGACTAACTCCTTAGTCACATTGAGCTCATTCTGATGATGCATTACTGAGTGGGCCCATAGATACCTCTCCGTCATGCGGAGTGACAAATCCCAGTCTCGATTCGTGCCAACCCAACAGACACTTTCGGAGATACCTGTAGTGCACCTTTATAGTCACCCAGTTACATTGTGACGTTTGATACTCCCAAAGCATTCCTACAGTATCCGGGAGTTGCACAATCTCATGGTCTAAGGAAATGATACTTGACATTAGAAAAGCTTTAGCAAACGAACTACGCGATCTGGTGCTATGCTTAGGATTGGGTCTTGTCCATCACATCATTATCTCGTTATCAAAGACATCCAATGTCCATGGTCAGGAAACCGTAACCATCTATTGATTAACGAGCTAGTTAAATAGAGGCTCACTATGGACATGTTGTGCTCTATGTATTCACACATGTATTATGATTTTCGGATAATACAATTATAGCATGAACAATAGAAAATTATCATGAACAAGGAAATATAATAGTAACCATTTTATTATTCCCTCTAGGGCATATTTCCAACACAACCACCCCTCCACTAGCTATTGTTCATACAGCCCTCCACCGGCTACTGTTCAACCAACCCTCCACGGGTCCTGTTCATCCACCCCCAACCGGCTCGATCGGGGTCATGTTCATCCAACCCTCACGTGGAACTATTCATCCAACCCCCAACAACGCTCACTGTTCATCAAGAGGCAGCATGTTCGATCGTCTTCAGTTAGCAGCAGTAGCGAAGGAATCGCTAGATCGGGTTCAGTTAACACCCAGATCGATCAATCGCTCGGGTTGAGTAACGCGTAGCCTACAGTGCAATCGCTCAGGTTCAGTGGCCGAACGCCTCGCTCGGGTTCAGTTAGAGCCCAACGCCTTGCACATACACGTGATGTGTATGAGAGAAACGTGCAAACCTCGGTGCATAGCTCCGCCCCGACCACCCACTGCGTCGTGGAGTTGTCACGGCAGATTTCCTAGAGGAAGGACTTAGTTGTGGAGCCATCGTGACGTAGTTAGCTTAAAGGGGTTAAAGCGGGACAAAGGATACGGGAAGTTTATACTGGTTCGGCCCCTTGCGGTGAAGGTAAAAGCCTAATCCAGTTTGAGGTGGTATTGCTAGGGTTTCGATTGCCAGGCAGCAAATACGGTTAGCCCAGCTTTCGATCTGTTGTTTCTTGCCCTAAGCCGTTGTCGGGTCGTCCCCTTATATACACGGGTTGACGCCCCGCGCCTTACAGAGTCCCGGCCCGCTCATACAATTGTGTCCGCCCCGGTGACTTATCTTACATGCCTTACGGTACAAGTCACATACACATGGTGGTTTACACTTACGGGCCTTAAGCCGCCTTTAGATTTTGGGCCCTTTTAATAAGCCTACTATATGAACCGCCATCTTCAACATTTATGGGCTTGGCCCATGAACTGCCATTGGGATAATCCGGCCCCTCCTAGGCATGTCATATCCAATAGTCATATCCCCAACATTAGGACCCGGGTTGATTTGAACTTGTTCATGTCAATCTTCAATACTTAGAAAAAATCCTTCTGCATCTTCTGTGAGATATTGTAACCCGCCAAGATGTCATTCCGTGAGATTGTGGTAACCCGCCATGACGTCACCTGTCATTAATATTACATATGGCCCAAATCTAAACAAATCCCCTCATTTTAATGAACCTCCGAAAATCAAGGCGCATGCGCCGTCACATATCCATTTTCTTGTCTCCTCGATTCTCACGCATGCCACTTATCCTTCTAGCCTTATAAATAGGGCCACATGTCCCTTTTCACTCTCCCCCTTTGCCTTCTCAACTTCGTCTTCTTCCCCGCAATGATCTAGCGCGCTCGAGCTCCGACGCCATCGATCTTCATTCACTGCGTCAACTCCGGTCGCTGCATCACCCTGAACGAACCAGAACACCGCGGCGCCCCTCCGCTATTCATCAGCGTCGGTAAGCATTCACATTTCCTCTTAATAGATCTGCCTTAGGGTTTCCCTGTTCGTCGGTGTTCATCACCGTTCCTCCTTCTCTTTCCTAGATTCTATAGTTTTGATTAGAAAACCACACGGATCTTGTGCGGTAGCAGTTTTAGCACTTGTTAAATATCAGAATATATCCTCATTGCAACAGATCTCGTCTGGGCATTCCAACTTTCCTGCTACCGCCACCTTAGGTTTAGATTTTATTTTATTTCTCTGAAATGTTGCAGATCCAATCTTGTAGCTCCAATCCGTGAAACCTGTTTGACCCAACACTTAGTAAAATTTTCTCTTGTCAGATCTTGAATACCAGTGCTCGTCATGGCGGCTTATATCACCAGCTTATAATTATCCATATATCATTAGGCCCCATTTAAGCTGCCATTCTGAATATATACAATAGCTCTTTATTTCCGGGGTTTGGGATATAAGTATTTGATTTGACCCACCCAGGAGGGGCCGGGTTACCCAACGGCGGTTCATGGGCCAAGCCGAGAAGCATATTAAGGATGGCGATTTATGTAAGGTCCCAAGGCCAGAGGCGGCTTAAAACCTGTAAATATCAAATCGACATATATGTGACTTGTACTGTAAGGCATGTAACAAGAGTCGCCAGGCCAAACATGATTGTATGAGCCGGTCGGGACTCCGTAGGCCGCTGATGGGCCTCTAACCCCTCGTTAGTTACCCCAAGTGGAAGGTGTGAGATGCAGTGTTGTGGAAGTTTTTCCCTTAGCAAAGATGCCAAGGATCGAATCCCCAGAGACTCCTAGGTTCAACAAGTAGGTGTCAACTGCTAACGGCGCCATATATTAGCAATCAATGTGGATCTGCACACAGATACAAATAACTTTGCTCCCAACGAGTACAGAGAGGTTGTCAATCCCTCCGGCCTTGTAGTTCACAAAGGATTAAACGCAAATGATAGTAGTGATAGATAATGTTTGCAATAGTAAGTAAAAGCGAAAAGTAAATAGCGGATGTGATCAATGATGGTAATATGGACCGGAGTCTCATGATGTTCACTAGTGATGTCTCTCTCCCAAAAGACGATAAAACGGCTATGTGAGGTAAACGAATTACAGCTGGGCAATTGACAGGACCACGAACGCAAACCAATGCTGACTACATTGCAAGAAAGGTTGAGGTTCAAAGCATGGGTGGTACGCCAAAGTAAGTAGACCGAAATCCATCAATATCTATTACTAATCATCCACCTTGAGATATCTATCCAGAACATCTCGCTGGTATTAAGTTGCGAGTCCCACCCATAGTGTAAACTCAAAGCAACAGACAACTGCATTAAAAGAACTTTGCGTAAAGTAAATAATCCTTGCACCCGCGGGCACAAGCACTGTTGTTTTCCCCCTTGTGGCAACAGCACATCCCCTAGACTCATGTTTCTGTAACTCAAGCTAGTCATCGAGGGGCATGAACCCACAATCAAGCATAACGTTCCCTCTTGGAGTCACTACCTACTACTTGGCCAAAGCAATAAATAACAACGGAGAACATGCAAGAATTACTTATGAACATAAATATAAAAGAGGTAGATCAAATATATTACTCAATCACAATCTGAACATAATCTCATAATCCATTGGATCCCAGCAAACTCAACATAGCAACAACATAAGGATTACATATGTGCCTCGATCATGTAGGGCAGCTCACGAGGACTAATTAGTGAAGCACAAGAACGGGAGGAGAACATCACATAGCTACTGGTCATGGACTCATGGTCCAAGGGAGACTACTCACAACTCATCCGGGAGGCGTCCATGGTGGTGGAGAGGCTCCCAGTGATGATCCTCCCCTCCGGCAGGGTGCCGGGAAGAGTTCTCCTGGTGCTCCCAATCTTGGAAGCGGCGGCGGCGGCGGAACAGAGATGAGATCGCGAAAAAGAGTTCCCATCCCGAGGGTTTCGAAGGACTCTCTAAATATATGCCAAAGGGGGGCACCAGACGGGGCTCGGGGGGCCCAGTCGCCCCCCGGCGCGGCCCAGGGGGGCGCGCCGCCAGGGCGCCTGGGGCCCTGGTGCCCCCCCGGCTGTCCTTCGGGCGCAAGGTAGGTTCTGGAACGCTGATTTTTTATATAATTTTTCTGGATTTTTCCTGACAGTTCTCGTAATGTGAAAACCTGAAATACAAAAACAGCCGAAAACAGAAACTGGCACTGGGGTGCACTGGATTAGTAGGTTAGTCCAAATATGATCAAAAGTGTATGGAAGTGTATAAATATCATAGCAATATCACCCAAAAGTGGCATGGAGCAAGCAGAAATTATAGATACGTTTTGGACGTATCAACATCCCCAAGCTTAATTCCTGCTCGTCCTTGAGTAGGTAAATGATAACAAGAATAATCTCTGTGGTGACATGCTATTAACCATATAGGACTTTTTATAGTCATATGACAAAAGCTTACTGAGACAATGATTCTATAGTAATTAAGTTGCCTCATGAGAAAATCACAAAGGACTGAAAGTTTTACAATATGAAACTGAAACATCAAAAAGATTTGCAATGAACATTGTGTGCAAATATGATAAAGTGATATCTAGCTTGCCCCCTTTAGTGAAGCAAAACATAAATGCAGGGGCACCTTCAAGGTTTAAGTGATGACTAGATACAATGATTTCAAAATAAACGATATCACAATCATGCAAAAGACAATGCTACTTTGGGACAATGCACATTACACTTAGAATGACAATCATGCTCTCAGTAGTTGGTGCTTTAAAAGAAGGTGGAGACTCAACATAAAAGTAAAAGAATGGTCATGTGCTAGAGCTTTTTATTTTGAAAACATAGAAGCAATTTTGTCAACGGTAGTAGTACTTCATATGTGTCATGCATAAGACATCCTATAAGTTGCAAGCCTCATGCATCGAATACCAATAGTGCTCGCACCTTGTCCTAATTAGCTCGGATTTCCATGGATTGTCGTTGCATTACATATGTTTCAATCAAGTGTCACAAAGGGGTACCTCTATGCCACCTGTACAAAGGTCCAAGGAGATAAATCGCATTTGATTTCTCGTTTTTGATAGATCTCAACTTGAGGACATCCATACCGGGACAACATAGAAAATAGATAATAGACTCCTCTTTAATGCATAAGCATATTCTCATAAGAGATTGAGGATTAATGTCCAAGCTAAAACTTCCACCATGATACATGGCTTTGGTTGGCGGCCCAATGTTCTTCTCTAACAATATGCATACTCAACCATTCAACCCATGGCAAATCACCCTTACTTCAGACAAGACGAACATGCATAGCAACTCACATGATATTCAACAAAAGTGTGACAGTTGATGGCGTCCCCAGAAACATGGTTACCGCTCAGCAAGCAACTTATAAGAAATAAGATACATAGGCAACATATTCTTTACCACAATAGTTTTTAAGCTACTTTCCCATGAGCTATGTATTGCAAAGTTAGTCCGCTTAGTACAGGTGGAGGTTAGCAAAAGACTGGGAGCGACCAACTAAGAGAGCAATGACGGTCATAATCATGCAGAGCGACACAACAACATTGAATCAGGCATGGTAGTTATATCACTACTCAGAAATAAAAGATCATCTAGGCTTGACAGACTTTCTTTACAGTCTTAAATATGCGTGAGCATACGCCAAGTCAATCAAAATAAATTCTCGAAGGAAGATATTACTAAACCATACCACATCATAGGCAAACAAATCAAGTTGGTACTCCAATAACACATTGGGAATCCCCCAGCTATTTGAGACTAACCACAAGAAAACATGAATTACTAAGCGCCATTATGCACGTAGCATCTCTATCATAGACATATCAACCAATGCAACGGAAGCAAACTCTCTTAATAAGTTGAGCATGATAATTAAAGAGAGTTCAAGCAACCAACTAAACAAAAGCTCTTTGAAAAGATAAGCATGAATACTAAGAGCAGAGCATGATAGTAGCTATTAAAAGACAAAGAACACACACAGCAAAGATAGACATGAAAATTCTATGTTACGTTCTAGGTAGAAGTGGAGCGTGTTTCTCTCCCACATAAAGAAAGCTGAGTTCCTACTCGTTATGAAAAACTAAAAAGAAAACTAAAAGCAAGACGCTCCAAGCATAGCACATAACACATGAAGTGATAAAAATATAGCGGAACGAAAGACGAACTGATAATGTTGATGGAGAAGGGGATGCACGGGGGCATCCCCAAGCTTAGACGCTTGAGTCTCCTTGAATATTTCTTGGGGGTGCACGGGGGCATCCCCAAGCTTGAGCGCTTGACACTCCTGAATCTTTTTATCATCTTCCCTCGCACACTTGAAAACTCCCTTCATACATAACTCATTATAATCTGATTAGCGAGGTTAGTACCCTTAATAAAATAATTGTTCCTTGCTGGAAATAAAGATATTCTTGAAGTTCTACTGTTTTTCAAGATTGCCAAAAGGTTTTTGCAAAGAAAAAGCAAGCTCTCGGTTTGCAAAATTAAGGAAAGGCAAAACAGGACAGAATCTGTGAAAAACAGAACAGCAGGTAGTAATTGATTTGTTCGGGGTACTTCTGCAACTCAAATCAAAAAACTCAGAACAGATGCACGAAAGACAATTATATAGAGAACGCTGTCGGAAAAATTCAGACCAAACAGATGATCTGATGATTTTATATGAATTTTTCTATCCAAGGACAGAATCTGTTTCCTGGACAGCACCTCACAACTTTTGAACTTTCTAGCAATCAGAGGCTATACTTGGCACAAATATGAAAAGCAAAGATACAATGATGATGCTACTGTAGTAAACAACATCAAGACACAACAAAAACAAAATAAATTTATTCATTGGGCTGCCTCCCAATAGCTCTTTCTTTATAGCCATAAAGATAGGCTTAAGACTTTAATGATGCTCTCGTTGGAATAAGAGTTGAAGAACAAAAGAGAGCATCAAGAAGCAAATACCAAACACATTTAAGCCTAACATGCTTCCTATGCATAGGAATATTGCAATACAATAACTTATTGAAGCACAAAGCAATAAGCATAGGAAGACAAAACAAGTGCAGCTTCAAAACCTTTAACATAAAGAGAGGGAACTTGATATTATTGAAATATCTATAAGCATATGTTCCCTTCTCATAATAATTTTCAGTGGGATCACGAATAAACTCAACAATATAAGCATCACATAAAGCATTGTTACCATGATCCACATGCAAAAAGGTACTCCTACTCTCCACATAAGCATCATGAAGAGGATAAAACTTAGTATAAAAGAGAGACATAAGCTCTTGCCAATCAAGCAAGTGTGAGTTATCGAGAAGCTTATACCAATCTGAAGCTTTATCTATAAGTGATACGGCGAACAATTTCCTCATGACAAACTCCCTTGATACACCTGCAAGCTTAAATAATGAACATAATTGTGACAGATATAGCAAGTGTTCACCGGGATGTCTGTCTCCTGCATAACGATTAGCCAAGATATAATCGATAATACCAGCTGGTATTTTATAGGGCAAAAATTTCAGTAGGGGGAGGAGCAACCACCACAGGTGTGGGGCGTCTTCCCACAAGCAACGATCCAATAGCAAGGTTGTCCATAAGCATAACCAGTGAAAAGACATAAAGAAAACTGAAAGGTAAACTAACAAGACTAAAAGCAAAGGTAAAAGATAGCGTGCAACTCCCCTATCCTGAAGAGTGGAGTCCCCGGCAACGGCGCCAGAAAAACTCCTTGATGGGCCTCTAACCCCTCGTTGGTTACCCCAAGTGGAAGGTGTGAGATGCAGTGTTGTGGAAGTTTTTCCCTTAGCAAACATGCCAAGGATCGAATCCCCAGAGACTCCTAGGTTCAACAAGTAGGTGTCAACTGCTAA
Source organism: Secale cereale (assembly GCA_902687465.1). Taxonomy (NCBI): domain Eukaryota; kingdom Viridiplantae; phylum Streptophyta; class Magnoliopsida; order Poales; family Poaceae; genus Secale; species Secale cereale. The sequence continues at coordinate 34,635,686 of LR738714.1, forward strand.
CGGCGCCAGATATTAGCAATCAATGTGGACCTGCACACAGATACAAATAACTTTGCTCTCAATGAGTACAGAGAGGTTGTCAATCCCTCCGGCCTTGTAGTTCACAAAGGATTAAACGCAAATGATAGTAGTGATAGATAATGTTTGCAATAGTAAGTAAAAGCGAAAAGTAAATAGCGGATGTGATCAATGATGGTAATATGGACCGGAGTCTCATGATGTTCACTAGTGATGTCTCTCTCCCAAAAGACGATAAAACAGCTATGTGAGGTAAACGAATTACAGCTGGGCAATTGACAGGACCACGAACGCAAACCAATGCTGACTACATTGCAAGAAAGGTTGAGGTTCAAAGCATGGGCGGTACGCCAAAGTAAGTAGACCGAAATCCATCAATATCTACTACTAATCATCCACCTTGAGATATCTATCCAGAACATCTCGCTGGTATTAAGTTGCGAGTCCCACCCATAGTGTAAACTCAAAGCAACAGACAACTGCATTAAAAGAACTTTGCGTAAAGTAAACAATCCTTGCACCCGCGGGCACAAGCACCGTTGTTTTCCCCCTTGTGGCAACAGCACATCCCCTAGACTCATGTTTCTGTCACTCAAGCTAGTCATCGAGGGGCATGAACCTACAATCAAGCATAACGTTCCCTCTTGGAGTCACTACCTACTACTTGGCCAAAGCAATAAATAACAACGGAGAACATGCAAGAATTACTTATGAACATAAATATAAAAGAGGTAGATCAAATATATTACTCAATCACAATCTGAACATAATCTCATAATCCATCGGATCCCAGCAAACTCAACATAGCAACAACATAAGGATTAAATATGTGCCTCGATCATGTAGGGCAGCTCACGAGGACTAATTAGTGAAGCACAAGAACGGGAGGAGAACATCACATAGCTACTGGTCATGGACTCATGGTCCAAGGGAGACTACTCACAACTCATCCGGGAGGCGTCCATGGTGGTGGAGAGGCTCCCGGTGATGATCCTCCCCTCCGGCAGGGTGCCGGGAAGAGTTCTCCTGGTGCTCCCGATCTTGGAAGCGGCGGCGGCGGCGGAACAGAGATGAGATCACGAAAAAGAGTTCCCGTCCTGAGGGTTTCGAAGGACGCTCTAAATATATGCCAAAGGGGGGCACCAGACGGGGCTCGGGGGGCCTAGGCACCCCCCCGGCGCGGCCCAGGGGGGAGGCGCGCCGCCAGGGCGCCTGGGGCCCTGGTGCCCCCCCCCCCCCCGGCTGTCCTTCGGGCGCAAGGTAGGTTCTGGAACGCTGATTTTTTTTTATATTTTTTCTGGATTTTTCCTGACAGTTCTCGTAATGTGAAAACCTGAAATACAAAAACAGCCAAAAACAGAAACTGGCACTGGGGTGCACTGGATTAGTAGGTTAGTCCAAATATGATCAAAAGTGTATGGAAGTGTATAAATATCATAGCAATATCACCCAAAAGTGGCATGGAGCAAGCAGAAATTATAGATACGTTTTGGACGTATCAGCCACAGGGCGTCAACCCATGTATATAAGGGGACGACCCGACAGTGGCTTAGGGCAAGAAAACAATAGATCGAGAGCTAGGCAAGCGCATCCGCTCCCTAGCAATCGACACCCCAGCAATTCCACCTCAAACTGGATTAGGTTTTACCCTCACCGCAAGGGGCCGAACCAGTATAAACTCCCCATGTCTTTTGTCCCGTTTAACCCCTTTAAGCTAACCACGTCGCTATGGCTCTGCAATCAAGTCATTCCCTTAGGACATCTGTCGTGACAACTCCACGACAGTTGGTACCCACCATGGGGCCTGCGGCCTGTGGTTTCGAGTTCTTGAAGGGCAACTTCGAAGGGCTCAAGAGATACACTGTGGGCCGGATGACCAAGATTCATCGCGGCAAGCTTTACATCGATGATGAAGGCTGGGGTCCCGAGGCCGACTCAATTGAGTACGGGTACCGGGTCCTCTTCGGCAGAATCCACGTTTTCATCGGCAAGATCGGCGAACCGGGCCCTGAGCCGGACACCTGCACCGACATCTTCGAGACGGCTCAGCATGCGCGATCTGCCCGGGTTCAGCCCGCCATGAAGCGTGCCTTTGTTGGATACATCCAGGGTGCTGGAAGCTCTGGATCTCGCGGTGAGATAGCCGCTCTTTCCGATGGCGAGTCATCCACAGGTGAGACCGATTCAATGTATCAGATGCAGAGCGGACGGCTCGGGGGCTTGTCCGACGGTAGCAGTATTCCGGACCCCTGTGAGCCGCCGAGCAGGGTGGCGATTTTCATGAGTAGCACCCAGCCGGCTCTCGGATCAACAGTCGTCGGGGCCATAACACCCGGCGCAACGACAGCTGCGGCAGGCGTGGGCGGTTCAACGCGCCCGCCGACTCAAGTCTTGACAGATCTGTTGGAGGATCTGGCGACTCTGATGGGGACGGAGGTAACCCCAGAAAACCAGGACTAGCATAAGGCAGATGTGGATAAGCTCCGACAGGAGATAGCACAAGCCACAGAAGACCTAGCGGCGGAGAATGCCAGGATGACTGAGGAACAGGCTGTTTTGGATGCCCAGGATCAGCGGATCAAGCGGATTCTTACCGGCTCTCGATGGATCAGAACATGGCTAATGAGGCCATGAGAAGAAAGCAACGGAGTCGTCTCCCCTTCGTTTATGAGCCAATGAATCTTTTTAACACAGCTGGAGCAGGGGGCGGTAGTCCGCCGGTGGTAAACTGGACGGCTGAAGCGCCTAGGACCGATGCACCGGTTCACCAGCGTATGCAAGTTCTCTGTATGCACCTCATTACCCGGCGGCACCGGTGGGTCACTTGTGGCACCCCGGCTCAGAGAAACCGGAAAGCCCCGTATTCCAGCCCAGAGATCGAGAAGAAGTCTTCTGGAATACGGCACTGCTTAGCATAGAACAAACCAGCCTTCTATTATTACACGAATATGGATACAAGGTCTTTGATATAACAATGAATAGCACCGGCACGGCGACACTATGCGTGCCACGGTTGCTCCATGCAAGCAGCAGAACAACTCGAAGCAGTGGAACTTCTACTGGCAGCGGAACAACGCATGGCGATGATGGACTCCAATCCGCAGGGACTCTGGCTGGAATGTTTATCCTAGCTCGCAAACACAGGAACAACACCAAACAAGCAAACAATCTAGGCATGACCTGCAAACTGGCATGACACGCCATGTCAGTGCATCGAATGGACTTGCAAGCTCACAATAAACAGAAAGCATTCAAGACAAACAACAACATGGCATTAGCAGGTTAAATTAATTCAGGAACATGATACTAGCATAATAACATGGCATGCACAACTAAACATGATACAACTAGCACGGGCATAGCATGAACATAATAATACTACATGCAACATGATGATACTATCATGCACCAACTTACTCTGCTCGGGTTATCTCATAACCATCACAAATATCCAACAACTCATTATCCTCGATACCGCGGTGGTCATTCTGGCGATCACAACCACGACCAACACTTGGTCTCAAACAGTGATCCTTCCAGCGATCACAACCAACTTATCTCATCATCGAACCAGGGTTGTTATTAATCGAGTTATTATTATTACTGTTGACTCGCGGTGTGACCGACACGAACTGGGCCCTTATCCGTGGGCACGGCTATCGATAGGTTAGACACACACTATGCAGAGGTTAGCACACTGTACCCACACCACAGTACTCATCGCCTCTTTCTCCCATTCGGGTGGACCAACGGCATTTTGACAAAACCGATCTACTGTCATGACACTCTCCCGGCCACTTCGACTCACTCCCCACTGGGATAGTCCTGGGTGGCCCCGTGTCTACCAAAGACACCAACGGCCACCGTCGTGGCAACAACAACAAAAAGTCCCAAACAGGGAAAAGAAAAGCGCGTAAAACAACTCGGGCACACAAGGCTTATGCCGTCCTACCTGGCCAAGGTAGCGCCCACACATAACCTTCCCTCGTTAGAGGCACCGGCGAGAGGCATGACAATAGACCTAGTTAGGACCTTCCCATAAAGGTAAGTGTTGCTGCACTGGTCAGCTCGATTTGGTGGCACCATGACTCAGCCAACAGTTGTTCAAGTTCAATTTAATCCAGTTAAACTTGAATGCAAAAAGCTGAGTCATAATAAATTAACATGATGCAACTACAATGCATGAACATGATATCAACATAAGCATGGAGGTGCAACATAATCATCGAGCATAACCAATATAAAATATTTAACCAAATGAGCATGGCATACTGACTAGCATGAATATCACAAGTATAACGTTACTCATAGCATACATGACTACTAGCATCATAAATAAATACCATGCAAGAACATATCAAGAACACTACCAAGTAATCATGTAACTAACTAGTTGCAACGAGACATGCATATCAACGGTACTTGACAGACAACAACCATGCAATAGATGATCATTACTAGTACTAGCATGTACTACTACTACCAAGCATAACATGTGAGCATGATAATAACAACAAAAAGCATCAGATCATATCATGACAGTGAACATGAAACCACAAACATAACCGAAACAACGACAACAGCAGTAAACAAGCAGACGTAAAGCATGCAAATTTTTATTAAATATTCAAGTTGAAAACCATGGCTACTGCATGACTATCATGCAAGTGGGTATTGTGTCTTGCCTGGGGTGACGGGATACTCCGGGAAGAAGTGCGGTGAAGCCGCGGAAAGAATCGCCGGAAACAGTACTCTCTCGGAGGGGCTGTTTACGACAAGGACAAAATGGTCATTTTCACAGTGTCAACCCAAAGTGAAACTGTTACCAATAGAACAGGCTCGACGAGTCGAAGAAGTGGGCTTTGGAATCAACTAATTCGGAGTTGCGAGTAAAAAGTAGTGATAGTTTCTCTGCCAGGGACCCATTTGTAAATAAAACCATCACAAATAGGCCCTCGGCTGGAAAAACAGAACGCGCACTCCAGAAAATACGCCTCCTCCTCTGGGAAACGTATTACCGTGGATTACGTCTTCACTTATTGACGTGGCAGAGGCGGGGTCAGGCCTTGTGCCACTTACAGATGGGGCCGCATGGGGAGGGGCCCGCCTGGCCTTGACCGTCTTCAACTTCCCACTCGGGAGCGCGTCGCTCAGAGGGAGGTGGCCACCCCAACGGCGACTGCCGGCGAGTCCGGCCACCGTACGGCACGGTCGACTTATCAAAATGCTTAGGAGAACAAAGCGGATTCGTTCCCTGCCGTGGAAGACGCCGAGGAGCTTAGGAATGGTCGCAGTTGAGCCCGCGACGAAGGGGGTCTTCGGGTGGAGATGGGAATAGGGATGCAGAGCTCCGGCGATCGAGTGGAGGATCTGGGAGGGTCCGCCGGAGTTTGGTGAAGTGACTGGTGGTGGAAGGAGGGTGAATGGGGCTCTGGTTCGCCGGAATCATAGCGAGGCTTGCCGGCGGCCATGGTGACAAACCGAAGAAGGAAGAGCTCCTGGAGCTCATGCGAGAGGCTGGGCGAGATCCTGGGAGTGAGGTGGAGGCGATGAGATGCTCGGGAGGGGCTCGGGGGGTGGCCTATATATAGCCGCAGGGCGAAGTGCTCGAGCGCGGCCGCGGTGACGCGTGTGCCATTGCGCTGTCGCGAGCAGAGCCACGGGGAAAGAGGGGAGACGAGTCTGGGGCGTTCACGGAGGAGCGGGAGGACTTGGGCAAGGTCGAGAAGGCTTGGGAGGGCTCTGGCAAACATTAATGGAGGTGGGGGCCGAGCCGGTTGCCGCCGTGCACGTCCAGTCGACGCTCTGGCGAGCACAGAGCTCACGGGAGAGGGCGGGAACACGACGAGGGGGCGTGTGGACGAGCCACAGTGACGCACTATTGCAGGAGGGGCCGAGCGCACAGGAGGAAACGGCTGAGCGCAGCTGAAGCTTGGTCGGCCACATCACTCTTGTGGGCGCGCGGCGACGAGCGCTGACAAGGAAGCAGACGGAGGGGGCAAGAGCTCAGGGAGATGCAGATGAACACGGGGCGGCTACTGGACACGGTGGGGAATCGAGACGAGAAGGGAACGGATGAACACAGCGCCAGATTCGAGCCAGAGCATGCTGGCTGCATGCCAGGGCGGTGGTCACCACGTGCACTGGCGCCCACAGTGCAAGACTGTTTGCCAAACCATGTCTGGGGCTTCGTCCTTCCTGGGGAGGTTGCAACTATTGTGGTAGAATGGTGAAAAAGGCTCTGGTTAAAAGATTATCTACCTCTGAAGTTTACTGCAGTAAACTTTGAGGAGAAATGATGATTAATAGGAAATGAGTTGGAGCCAAAGAGTTTGTCTGGGGTGATTAGCTTAGGAAGAACTACCAGACTAGGGAGTTTGGAAGAAAATGGACCAAGATTTAATATGGTTGCTTTGCAACTTCCAAATCTGGTCCAGAAACAAGATGATGAAGTAGCACTCACTTAGAGTAACCACTTGAGCTGAATTTTGGTGTAGAGGGCTTATGTGACCACATGGAGATGCTGTAAAAAGATCAGGCCATTTGGAGTTACCAACGTGGCACTTCCTTCACAATGCTCCATTCTAGCCAATAACTTAGAAAATTTACTGGGGGTAAATGGGTAACTGGATGGAGCCAAAACTTGGTGGAGAAGGTAGATGTACATGTAAGAATGCCCTGGTAAATTTCCAGCTCAAATGAAGCAAGGTAAAATAGGGTTGCTTCACAAAGTGAAAAATTTACCAGAACACAAGTTTTGGAGCTGAGCTCACATAGATGATCTCCATGAGCTCTAATTTGTTAGAGACTCATGATTTTGTCAAATGAAGGGGGTGACCAAGTTTCATCTCATTTGGACATGCCTAGAATATACTTCCTTCACAAAGTTCCTTTCTGAACAGAAACTTTGGAAAATCGTTGAAACATATTCACTAGGCAAATGAGTGTGAAAATTGTCACATGTCAATGATATGAACATGAAAAGATGCCCAAGGAGTTTGGAGTCAATTGGACAAAGATAAATAGCACTTGCTTCACAAAGTGCCATTTAGGGCAGAATAGGAAAAAGGAATATTTGAGAATTATTTTTGAACATGGCAAGGAAAAGTTTACCCATATTGGATGAAGATATGACCCAAAAAATTTATTAAAATTTATTTGGGAATTTTTGGAGTGACAGAAATATAGATTGCTTCACAACCTAGGGCAGACACGGTTATTCCTTCAACAGAAAAGGAATATTCCCTAGAAAAAGAAATTAGGGTTTGGTCAAGCAGTGGAGTGACATGATCTTGGCAAGGTTTTTAGAATGATGAGCCACTTGGGAGGTCAAGAGAGGATGATTTCCCAGGTGACAAGGCCACAGAACCACTCCAAAAAGAAAAACAGAGCAAAAACCAATAAATAAAAAAGAAAAAGAAAAGGGCCAAAAACCAGGCTGTCACAAACCTTCCCCCCTTAAAGAAATCTCGTCCTCGAGATTTGTTGGCTCGGGGAACAAGTATAACTTTGAGGATACCATTTCCAACTCGGATATCCATTTCCTTTATTTATTGTTCCCTTGAGAATTTTATATGATCTGCTTACCTTTGCTCGGAAGTGGTTTGCTTCACCTTCCCCAAATTCTGACGGGTTTTTGCTCCCACACCAAATCCTTTTGCTGACGCTGATTCTTTCATCTCTGCGGTGATGTCCAATGCGTCTGAGCATAAATTTTCTTTTAGTCATGATAACCTTTTTACTTCCGCCATGGGGTGGCTTCAAATAAATGCAGGCCTTCTGGTTCCAATAAATGCTCAGAATTTTATTCATGGCCATCTCCTGACGGGATCTGACTTCCCATAGGTGGTACTGATTCATTTTGATTTTATTCCTTTGGCTCGAGCATGAGGTATGAGCCAAAGATCTGACTGCCTCTTGTTGTGAACAACACAATGGTGTATGGAGTTATAGTTGTGTCATACCTCAAATATTTACATCTTAAGACTGGCCTGACAGGGGGCTGACGGACAAATTGTTTTCCTGACAGACTAACCATGTACCTGATTTCGTCGATGGCTATACTGTGTCTAAGTCGATCGTTTGGCTTTTGATTTTCTCATTTTGTTGGTATACTCATTGGGATTTTTTCACACTAATCATTCCAAGCGGGTCAATGGAATATGAAATCCTTGCAAAACAGAGTAGGCCGCTGAGAGTATGCCTTTGTGAGTCCATATGGAATTACGGCCTCCAACTGATTCAGGTATCGGGACCCTGATGGTCGTGCAAAAATCATTATACCTTTATTGTCAGCCTGATCCTTTTGACAGTCATGATTTGCTTTGTCAGGATATCTTACTGAAATAACATGGCCATGCTTGTCCTTGATTCTTCGTATGACCATGGGTTCTGTCAGGGGTATTATTTTGACAGGTGTATCTTTATCCTTATCCCCTGCTAATCCCTTATCACACTGAGGTGTATATACCTGGCTTCCTTCACATATATTGGAGAATCTAATTTCCGAGGCAGACTTGTTTTCTGACTGATTTTTGCATATGACCAGACTGTTGTGGATCAGATTTTCAGGATGCACTGTCATATGCTGTCTTTTCACCATTAATATTTTGCACAAATGTCGTACTGAAGGAGGTTGGATGGCTTATACTGGAAACCATCGAGAGCATGTTGCTGAGGAAGGCTGTGTACCGTGCTTCAGAAGCTTCCCCCCCTTAAAGAATTGCTAGGGAAAACTTGGTACCGTATGCCGGAAGCCTTGTGTGGTTGCTTGCTGAAGAAGACAGAGTACAACAGAAGATTATCACTGTGATATGCGGACCGATTTCCACATTTTTAACCATCTTAATATTTTTTCTCTTGATTTCTTGAGGCAGACATACGTTTTGACTGAATTGTTCTTCCGACCAAAATATTGCTGATCTGATTCTTGAGCGGTACTGCCACATACTGGAAACTCATCATATAATCTTTGAGGTCGGCATAACTGTATGGTACTGACGTGGACTGAGTGGCTTACTAGAGAAGCCATCTGAGTAGCTTGTTGAGGAGGACTTGTTAGCTTCTGCGCAAATCTTTTGTCTGGGTATCGTGCAGAAGAAGGCTCTATAGCTCACACAAGAAGCTCGGTCTGATTATCCTGCTGGAGAAGCCTGAGTTCCGTACTTGAGAAGCTTTCCCTCGGGCTTGCTGGCTTGAGAAAAATATATTTTCGTCTGTCACAAGCTTTTACCGAGGTATCTTGTTGAGAAAGACCGGGTATCTTGGACCTGAAGTTGTTCACATAGCAGGCTGAGGAAAAATTGAGGAGCCCTGCCTCATAAATTTCTTTCGATAGCGTGTGGGATAATACTGGGTTTCTTATATCCAAAACTTCATGCTGATATGCACACTTAAATCCATACACACGCTCACAATATTCTGAGGCTGATTCTTTACATGAGAAAAATGAGTTGACTGTCTTCCTTGAGTATATCACATTCTGACTTTATTCCAGATGATAACGTATTTCAAGCACCATGCCTTGCTGAGCCAAGTTTTGTATATAGTCCATACCTTTGCCAAAAAATATACCGTTGATCTGGTGCCTGACTTGTCTTGCTTCTGACTTGAATATTACTGCTGTGAGTATTTTGTACTGATGTAGACTTGACTTATATGTACTATTGTGAGGAGTGCTCACTGATGTAAAATTGATTGTCAGTCTCAAAATCATATATTCCTCATTTCACTGCAGTCGGCTGAAAATTTCCATTCTGTTTAGCTGAGTCTCCAAATATTTGAACTCCTTATTATTTCTTCATGTCCGGTGTCCGTTCATGAGCCATTCTTTATAGGGGGGAAATAATGTAACACCGGGACCCAAAAGAAAGAAGCGAAAGAAAACTCAACTAAACAAAAGCACACAACAACAATCAATTCACACACAATCAATGCCACATATTACTGCTAGTCACACAATATGCATACCTACTTAAGCACACAAAATCTCGCGGGATCTCCGATTCTACGATCTAGCATGCTGTGACGATGTGCACAAGAGGGAATAAAGGTGTGGAAGGATTGGTGTAAACAGCGCTACACCAAGTGCTAGCTTAGCCAGGTGGCAACCTAGGCTAGCTCGGAGGCGAGGACGTACTTGGTAACCCTGTAGCAGGACACGAATGTCGCGACCACATTATTATCAAGCGGACGGAAAATATCCGCACTTGTCCAAGAAAATAAGATAGCGGGGAAAAACTGAGTCTGCTGACATTGCCCTTTCTTGATGACTAAGACCATTAAGGGTTGCCAACACGACAGGAAAACGGACGATCCGGGGTAGAAGCATGCCTACCACCGAAACAAACATGGGGCTGAGGGAAGAAATTCGGCACGATACCTCAGCACCATTTTTGCAAACCGTGTCAGGATCACTTGGCACCACTCTGCTGGGACAGAAATGACGCCAAACACCGAAGAATGAGCAAGAAAATAAAACTGAAGAAATACAAAGGCTAAGTTGTAGTAGATCCGAACCGATGCCATCTACACTCACCAGATAAATCATTAGTATCAAAATAATAAGGCTATATGCATGCTGAAAGATCGTGGATGTCACCTAGAGGGGGGGTGAATAGGCGCTTTAAAATAATTACGGTTTCGGCTTGAACAAATGCGGAATAAACCTAGCGGTTAATTTGTCAAGCACAAAACCTACAACAACTAGGCTCACCTATGTGCACCAACAACTTATGCTAAGCAAGATAAACAACTAGGTGATAGCAAGATATATGACAAGAAACAATATGGCTATCACAAAGTATAGTGCATAAGTAAAGGGCTCGGGTAAGAGATAACCGAGGAACACGGAGACGACGATGTATCCCGAAGTTCACACCCTTGCGGATGCTAATCTCCATTTGGAGCGGTGTGGAGGCACAATGCTCCCCAAGAAGCCACCAGGGCCACCGTAATCTCCTCACGCCCTCGCACAATGCAAGATGTCGTGATTCCACTAAGGGACCCTTGAGGGCGGTCACCGAACCTGTACAAATGGCGACCCTTGGGGGTGGTCACCGAACCCGTACACTTTGGCAACCCTTGGGGGCGGTCACCGGTACCCGTCAAATTGCTCGGGGTGATCTCCACAACCTAATTGGAGACCCCGACGCTTGCCCGAAGCTTTACACCACAATGATTGAGCTCCGAACACCACCAACCGTCTAGGGCGCCCAAGCACCCAAGAGGAACAAGCTCAAGGGTACCAAGCACCCAAGAGTAATAAGCTTCTCAAACTTCACATCCACGTATCACCATGGAGAACTCAAACCGATGCACCAAATGCAATGGCAAGGGCACACGGAGTGCCCAAGTCCTTCTCTCCCAAATCCCACCAAAGCAACTAATGCTAGGGAGGGAAATGAGAGGAAGAACAAGAAGGAGAACACCAAGAACTCCAAGATCAAGATCCAAGGGGTTCCCCTCACCTAGAGGAGAAAGTGATTGGTGGAAATGTGGATCTAGATCTCCTCTCTCTTTTCCCCCCAAAACTAGCAAGAATCCATGGAGGGATTGAGAGATAGCAAGCTCGAAGAAGGTCAACAATGGGGGAAGAACACGAGCTCAAAGGATCTGGTTCATTGGGGAAGAAGACCCCCTTTTATAGGTGGGGGAAAATCCAACCGTTATGCTCACAGCCCGCACAGAGCGGTACTACCGCTCCAGGAGCGGTACTACCGCCCTAGCGGTAGTACCCCTTTGAAAAACAACAGCGAGGAGGCAAAAAGGCCAGAAGAACCGTCGGAGCGGTAGTACCGCTTGACCTCACGGTACTACTGCTAAGGGTAGCGGTACTACTGCTTGTGAGCGGTACTAAAAAATTACATCCGTGCCTACCACTGATGGACTTGTGACGAGTTTTTGGTCCCGAGCGGAAGTAGCCACGAAAGTAGCCGCGGTAGTACTGCTCCTAGCGGTAGTACCGCTCCTGAAAGCGGTAGTACCGCTCCCGAAAGTGGTAGTGAAAAATTAATTCCGCTGCAACCCGCGGTAGTACCGCTGCAGCCTTTTCAGTACACCAAAACGACCACAACTTTTGCATACGGACTCCGAATTCGATGAAACCAAGTTTGTTGGAAAGCTAGCGACAAGGGCTAACACAATCTTGATAGAAATATCAATAAGAAGCGAATTAGAAAAGGCCCATAAGAAAATGGTGAGAACCCTTCCTCGGTTAAGACCGGTAAAACACCCAACACCGAAAACATCATAGAAGACACATGTGAACTCCGTTTTCGATGAACTCAAGCTTGTCATCAAGATGACCATAGGCTCTAAGGCTCACAAAGAGAACCAAACAAGAACCAAGAAACATGATGCAAGGATGCAATGGTTTGAGCTCTCTACTAACGATACGATCAAGCTACCAACTTGAGAGCCCCCCCTTGATAGTACGGCAAATGATCCTATAACCCGGTCTCCCAACTACCACCACGAGACCGGTAAAATAGAAATCCTATCAAGGGCAAACCTTTGCTTTGCATAAAGTCCACTTGAGCTAGATGTAGACGATCTTGACTTCCTCAAGTTGGATCACCTTTCTTGATTGCGTTGTCTCGATGAAGACTAGTAGATTGCTCCCCCATACTCCACTATGGGTGAGCCACTCTCCGGCATATCTTCACATGTCCATTGTCACAACAATGGACGGCAAGCCTCAAGCACTTGATCTCTTCGTGATGCTCCACTTGAACTTGCACACCGCAACCTAACCCCACAAAGAACTCTCACGAAGACCATGGGTTAGTACACAAAGCGTGATTGACAAAGTTTTGTGAGGAAGTTTAGAGAGTTGTCTCTTCTCTCTTCTTGCTTTGGTTTTGTTCCTAAGCTTTTGCATCTCATGCGCATACATTATTGTTGCATGATATGGTGATGCATAATTCCTTGTATAAACTCTCTTGAAAGTGATTGTCATCAATTACCATAATGGGGGAGATTGAAAGAACATGCGGTGCCCCCATGTTTAGTTTTGGTAAGTGATGACAATCTCTATGGACTAATGGTTGCCTTGAGTTATATTTGAAGGGTTTGTCCATAGGATTTTCTTGGAGTTCATTTGTTGGTTTCAAGGAGAGTTGTTGATGACCAAGAGGCTATTAAGGAATTATCGAAAGATTGGTCTTGTGGGTGTTGAGCCTATCGCAAGCATGTCTTGAAAAAGAAGAGTTTGTGATCATTCATGTTTACCTTCAAGACATCATCCAAATGAAGAGAGTTGGAAAGATTCAAGGTTGATCAAGACTAAGTCAAAGAATGAATCAAGTAGATCAACACACAAAGTGTAGAAGATGTACCGAGAGGTATCAGTGCTTACCATACCATGGGATTGCTTGATCCCTCTCGGTACATCTTCTACACTTTGTGTGTTGATCAACTTGATTCATTCTTTGACTTAGTCTTGATCAACTTTGAATCTTTCCAACTCTCTTCATTTGGATGATGTCTTGAAGGTAAACATGAATGATCACAAACTCTTCTTCTTCAAGACATGCTTGCGATAGGCTCAACACCCACAAGACCAATCTTTGGATAATTCCTTAATAGCATCTTGGTCATCACAAACTCTCCTTGAAACCAACAAATGAACTCCAAGAAAAGCCTATGGACAAACCCTTCAAATATAACTCAAGGCAACCATTAGTCCATAGAGATTATCATCAATTACCAAAACCAAACATGGGGGCACCGCATGTTCTTTCAATCTCCCCCATTTTGGTAATTGATGACAATCACTTTCAAGAGAGTTTATATAAGGAATTATGCATCACATTACCATGCAAGAATAATGTATGCGCATGAGATGCAAAAGCTTAGGAACAAAACCAAAGCAAGAAGAGAGAAGAGACAACTCTCTAAACTTCCTCACAAAACTAAACTCTCTGAAACTTCTCCCCCATTGTCATCGATTGCCAAAATGGGCGGATAGCTTAGAAGGCCAATATAAATTGTGTTCCTCCATAAATTGTGTATTCCTCAAAATAGAGAGTGGAATGCAATACATATATCCAACTGTAAATACTTGGAGGAAGACAAACTATATTGAGGCCCAAATATTGCAAAAGAATGATATGCCACAAAGGCATAACAAAGGGAGAAAAACATGCAATCAAGCAATCAAAGGATACCAATTGAATCAAGCTATCAAAAGATACCAATTGACCCAACTAGACCAATGATCCTACATGCCAAATGAATAAAGGATATTATGATAAGAGCAAAGGAGTGTTATAGAGAAACTAAAGAAGCTCCCCATGATTTGTGCACAATTTAGTTTTATATTTGGATACAACAAGCACAAAATAGGATCGTCGCTCCCCCAAGATCAATAGAACCTCACGACATAGCAATGGAGTATTCTAAAGACACTAGTGAAGCTCCCCATAATTTATGCACTCCTTAGAATACTTTCATTAGGATACCAAGTGCACAAAATAGGATCATCACTCCCCCAAGATCAATAGACACTCACACCAAGTGCAAGTGAACATGAAGGAAACAAAGGCTAGCACTTGCAACAAACAACTGGTTGAGCAATATATAAAAGAGTCAACTTAAGAGTAGGCTCAACCAAAATGATGTGTGTGAGTGATGGCAAAGCACTTGAGAAGATTAATGTATGGATGAACATTAAGCATCAATATACTCTTGAATGAATGAGATACATAGTGCAAGGCCTATCATTCCCACACACAACAGCAAATGGGTTCACAAGCTCACTACTAATCATATAAGTAACCTATGCTTGTGACAACATGTGGTGAAGATATAAAAAGGATAGCTTTATCATGAGGAGGGAAACCAATAGAAATGGCAAAAGCCTTGTCAAGACAAGCAAGAGAAAAAAATGATCTTCACCACAAAAGAGTGCATCAAGATGCAACGATATAAGATCCGCACTCAAGGCAAAGGCTTTCACGGAGCCACCAAAGAAATGATACAAGAAAGACAAGGTGGTCGTGAAAGAAAGGATATCTTCTAGATATGTAATTTCTCTCAAGTGTATAAGATTCTAGGTAGATGAAAATCATGATGATATCAATCCACAAAGAAGAATGTACACTCGAAATAGTTACAAAAAGTAAGTAATAAGATATCCACAAGGAAGTCATAATTATACCAATAAGATATTTTGCGTGAACGCATAGCACATGGCTAGGTAAGGTCTTATTGAAGAAACATGAATTCCAACCAAGCAAACATCAAAGACATCACAACTAGCAACAAGAGATCATTATTGGGATGCTTTGAGAAAGGAAACAAGTATCACAAGAAAGAATGATTTACATGCCATGATACAACCTACACAAGGTTGATGCAAGAAATTTGTGCATGAAGTAGATGATGATACTTGTTACCGAGATACCATTGGAGGGATGTATTAGATACCTATTGAAGGCAGATAGTAGTTCATTGATCATCCTAGCTTGAGTCCAATAAGCACATGGTGACACCACCTTCCTTTTGAATGAGCCGAGCATCCAATGCATCTCCAATTGTTCCTAGAACAACACAAACAAAATGGTACCCAAACTCATTGGGACCAAAGAGTTAGAAACACCAATACATAGGACAAACTCCACAAACTTAAGTGCATTTATATATGAAAATGAATTTCATGCACATCTCATCCAAATTGAGACTAGGTGGAGTTTCCCCTATATATTGGGTTAAAGGAAGAAAGCATGCCAAAGAAAATATATGTAGTAAATATGCATGCTCAAGACTTTCAAGAAACGAAACGAAATGAAAAAGAAATACCAAGTGAAAATAGGATACTGAATGGAGAAATCATCACTTGGAAGATATCTATTTAGAAGATACATCAAGGAATGAGATATCCATTGATACACGCAAAAGGAAAGATATCGCACTCCCAAAAGAGAGGATGGTTCCAAACAAACCAACCCATCTACAAAGTTTCATGATGGCACAAAGTACCAAAAAGAAACGGATTGCCTTCCATCAACACACACTTGATATGGATCACAAGATGAGTGTTCTATAGAATATAGGATAGCTCCCCCAAGAATTGTGCATTAAAGAGAATTTGCATTTGAATACAAAATGCACAAGGTAGGATCACCACTTTCACTATATCTAGAAAACACTTGACAAAATCAATAAAATAACAAGATCCACAAGTGGCACGGAAGGCAATGGGAGTTGACACAAACTTGGCAAGAGATAAGACAAATAATACCAAAAGACAATGTAAAGATGATCAATAATTTCCACCACATAAATGATTACCAATTGTCAAAGACAAGAGGTATTTTGGAAATAATTCCCGGTGATAGATAGCAATGATATCCAACATCATCTTCACACCAAACACAAGCAAAATGCAACTTGTAGAGCTAACATGCCACCTAGGAACAACATAATTTATACTATCAACTCTAGGTGACAATATCTCAAATTTACACATTTTCTAGGCTTGTAATATGCACATAGAATATTACTCCCCCATAATGTGATACCGATGAAAAACTTACCAAGATGCAAAACAGAACCAACAAGAGATAATTAATGGAACATTTAGAATTTGACTTTCTCATGAGAAGACATACCACATAGAGACTAGATAATCTTGTAATATCAATACTAGATGGTATTCCTCATGTACACACATTTATAGGATTGTGAGGTGCACAAAGCACATCACTCTCCCAACATGGAATGTTCCATTAATCTCGCACAAGAGCCAACTAAGATAAAGGCAAGAAGCACAAAGGCTCAACGCACGACACACACATACATGATGTGCAAACCAATATACACATACTTGATTTCTCTAGATATGCAAATTGGACGCACGGCATATACAAACACATGCAAGGAACAAAACCAAAACATGCAAAGGGGCAAGTAACTTTCAATGTAAACAATTTAAGCACGAGTTACCGCAAGGAGGAACATTGGATATAAGATAGAAACTTGATAATCTGAATGACTTGGCTTGAGACAATATGAATGATGAAGACCCCTTAATTCTTCATAATGTAGCCAAGTCTCCAATGCCCTCCAAAACACCTATTGATCAAGTTTGAGCTAGTTGGTCCCCAACCAAGTTGGGTCCTAAGAGGTTAGTCACAATAGGCTTGGCTACCCAAATGGTTCTTTTCTTGACACCACTTTGAGTCCCAAGAAACTTGGCAAACACATTTCCAACCTTATCCTTCCCAAGAGAATAGACATCATCAATCATAATTGGGTTGGATAAGTTACCACTAGTGCATGAAAAAGCAAGGTGACCTTTCTCACGGCATAAGTAGCAACATCTGCTCTTCACTTTCTTCTCATTTGATTCCTCAAAATTAGAAGCATTACCATGAGTCTTCTTGGGAAGCGGCCTTTCTCCAACTTGCGGTTGAGCACGAGATTGAACTTGTGGCCTCTTCCCTTGTTGCTTGTCACTAATGGCCTTCTTCTTCAATGGGCAAGATCTAACATGATGCCCTTCAATTTTGCACTTGAAGCAAATAATCTTGGCCGAATTCTTGAGTTGTTCTTGGCCCTTATTCTTGTTAATGATCTTGGACCTTTTCTTCTTGTTGGAGTTGAATCCAAGTCCACCTTTGTCATTGGGGGATTTTTGCACACTCAAGATATTGTTGAGTGTGGACTTCCCTTCATGACACTTTTCCAAGTCTTTCTTCAAAGAAGTGACTTGGGCCTTGAGCTCTTTGATTTCCTCTACATGGTTAGTATCAACAAAAGTACTAGAGGAAGTATAATCTTCATTGTTAGAGCAACAAGGCAAGGAGAGCAATTCATCACAAGATGTACTAACATTGTGAGTAGATGAATTACGAGGACTAGCACATGACAAGATAGCATTTTGACTTGAAGTAGTGCTAGTACCCACATGAGGCTCACTAGATGTTACCTTGATACTCATAACCTCATGAGCTATCTTTAGCACATTATGGGATACTAGAAGATCATCATGAGAGCTTGTGAGCTTTACATGACTTTCTTCCAATTTCCCATAATTGCCAGATAGCAACTCAAGTTGAGCCCTTAGCTCAACATTCTCCTTCAAAATGGATGCTTCACTAGTAATGGAGTTAGTAGCACAAGCATCATCAATAATAGCAAGAGTAGAAGGCAACTTGGCATGCTCCTTAGAATATGAAGCTTTAAGATGAGCATGAGACTCGGTGAGTTTTATGAGCTCACCCTTAATGACCCTTGAGCCATTTTTGAGGTGCTCAAAATCCTCAAGGAGTTTAGCAAGTGCAACTTCAAGCTTCTCATTTTTAGTTTCAAAATCATTAGCCACCTCGAGAGCTCTGTCACGGGATTCCTTTATTCCAGATAGTTCTAGAGCAAAAGTCTCCTCAAGAGATTCCTTGGTGGTTTGTTCAAGTTCAAGAGCTTGCGAAAGGTCGGCGATCTCATTAGCGTAATCACGCTCATGACCTTCCATTTTCTCAATGGTGACCTCATGCTCCTCTAGATGAGATTCCAACTCATCAATATATTTCTTGCCCTCAATGGCAATAGACATGATTTCCATAAAGTTGAAACGAGCTAATTTATTCTTAAGAAGAGCTTTAAAAATCATTTCCCCCTTAATTTTTAAGGAGGCAACATTATCATTCTCTTCATCATTTTCTACATCATCATCATTGTCATCATCACTATCATCACAATATATATTGGGGTTCAAAGTGGGAGATACCTTTGAAGCCTTGGCCATAAGGCAAAACGCAATAGATGATGATGTAGGATCCCTTGAAGCACCATTCAAGACTACATCTTGTTCCATGGGTTGTTGGGTTTCCTCTACATTGTTAGCACAACAATTCGAGGAAATAGATGCATTTTTATCATGACAACAAGACATAGCAAGCATATCATCATGAGTTTTAGTCAAACAATTTCTAATGATATGGAAGGACTATCAACACAAGCATGTGAAACATGTTGGGTGCTCGAAGTGTTAAAGTCCAAAGAAGATGCATTGCAATAAGATAGTGATGAAGGATCATCCACAATAAGCATACTATCATCATTGCAATGACCAACACTACTCACCATATCATTACCTTGTGGCAATCCACATGTAGGTGAAGTAGAGGAAGTTGAGAAGACAACACGGCCGGAGGTGGATGGAGAACAATCATTCCCACAATTCTTGGACACACCATATTTATCTTGAAGCTTTGTCCACAACTCATGAGCATCCCGGAATGGCATGAGTTGAAATATAAATATATTGCTCAAAGCATCGGAAAGCACATTAGAAGCTTGAGCATGGAGATAAGAGTTTTTCTCATCTCTAAAGATAATCTTTGGGGATCCTTTGGAGGAGGAAAAACCCATATCTACAATTCTCTCTAAATTTTGGTCCATGACCCTAAAGAGATTAAGCATGCGAATTACCCAAACATCAAAATTTGTGCCATCCAAACTAAGAGGGTCAGAGAATCCTAAGCCCCTAGTCGACATCCTTACTCTCTAGGCGGTTAAGCCCTATAAAGAGAGACGAGGCTCTGATACCAATTGAAAGATCATGGATGTCGCCTAGAGGGGGGGTGAATAGGCGCTTTAAAATAATTACGGTTTCGGCTAGAACAAATGCGGAATAAACCTAGCGGTTAATTTGTCAAGCACAAAACCTACAACAACTAGGCTCACCTATGTGCACCAACAACTTATGCTAAGCAAGATAAACAACTAGGTGATAGCAAGATATATGACAAGAAACAATATGGCTATCACAAAGTATAGTGCATAAGTAAAGGGCTCGGGTAAGAGATAACCGAGGAACACGGAGACGACGATGTATCCCGAAGTTCACACCCTTGCGGATGCTCATCTCCGTTTGGAGCGGTGTGGAGGCACAATGTTCCCCAAGAAGCCACCAGGGCCACCGTAATCTCCTCACGCCCTCGCACAATGCAAGATGTCGTGATTCCACTAAGGGACCCTTGAGGGCGGTCACCAAACCCGTACAAATGGCGACCCTTGGGGGCGGTCACCGAACCCGTACACTTTGGCAACCCTTGGGGGCGGTCATCGGTACCCGTCAAATTGCTCGGGGCGATCTCCACAACCTAATTGGAGACCCTGACGCTTGCCCGGAGCTTTACACCACAATGATTGAGCTCCAAACACCACCAGCCGTCTAGGGCGCCCAAGCACCCAAGAGGAACAAGCTCAAGGGTACCAAGCACCCAAGAGTAATAAGCTTCTCAAACTTCACTTCCACGTATCACCGTGGAGAACTCAAACCGATGCACCAAATGCAATGGCAAGGGCACACGGAGTGCCCAAGTCCTTCTCTCCCAAATCCCACCAAAGCAACTAATGCTAGGGAGGGAAATGAGAGGAAGAACAAGAAGGAGAACACCAAGAACTCCAAGATCAAGATCCAAGGGGTTCCCCTCACCTAGAGGAGAAAGTGATTGGTGGAAATGTGGATCTAGATCTCCTCTCTCTTTTCCCCCAAAAACTAGCAAGAATCCATGGAGGGATTGAGAGATAGCAAGCTCGAAGAAGGTCAACAATGGGGGAAGAACACGAGCTCAAAGGATTCGGTTCATTGGGGAAGAACACCCCCTTTTATAGGTGGGGGAAAATCCAATTGTTGTGCTCACAGCCCGCACAGAGCGGTACTACCGCTCCAGGAGCGGTACTACTGCCCTAGCGGTAGTACCCCTTTGAAAAACAACAGCGAGGAGGCAAAAAGGCCAGAAGAAGCGTCGGAGCGGTAGTGCCGCTTGACCTCACGGTACTACCGCTAGGGGTAGCGATACTACTGCTAAGGGTAGCGGTACTACTGCTTGCGAGCGGTACTAAAAAATTACATCCGTGCCTACCACTGCTGGACTTGTGACGAGTTTTTGGTCCCGAGCGGAAGTAGCCACGGTAGTACTGCTCCAAGCGGTAGTACCGCTCCCGAAAGCGGTAGTAAAAAATTACTTCCGCTCCAACCCGCGGTAGTACCGCTGGAGCCTTTTCAGTACACCAAAACGACCACAACTTTTGCATACGTACTCCGAATTCGATAAAACCAAGTTTGTTGGAAAGCTGGCGACAAGGGCTAACACAATCTTGATAGAAATATCAATAAGAAGCAAATTATAAAAGGCCCATAAGAAAATGGTGAGTACCCTTCCTCAGATAAGATCGGTAAAACACCCAACACCGAAAACATCATAGAAGACACATGTGAACTCCGTTTTCGATGAACTCAAGCTTGTCATCAAGATGACCATAAGCTCTAAGACTCACAAAGAGAACCAAACAAGAACCAAGAAACATGATGCAAGGATGCAATGGTTTGAGCTCTCTACTAACGATACGATCAAGCTACCAACTTGAGAGCCCCCCTTGATAGTATGGCAAATGATCCTATAACCTGGTGTAATGCCCAGGATGGGACTATACCTCCTACGTGTCGAGGCACGACTTAAAGGTATAAGCCCATCCTAGAATGATCTCAAGTTTGGTATCTTTGCATGACTCATGTAAAAGAGGGATTAAATTGCAAAAGGAGATAGTTGGCTTACACTCGCCACTTCACACAATACATTACATAAGCAATCATCATTCAAAACATCACAACCCGACTACGGGTGAAGATCCAAAAAAAAGATACCAAAACAACATAAAGCCACAGGTCAGGATCGAATCCTAGTAGAAACCACTACTGAACGTCGAAGCGTAACAAGCAAACGGCAACACTCTTCATCGAGCTCCCAGTGAAGTACTTGAACCAGCTTCTGCATCAAACTCGGCTGAACCTGCATCTGGTGTGGTGAAGTAACTGTGAGCCACAGAGGACTCAGCAATCCCGTTCCCGGGTAACAAGACTATTTAAGCCTTGGGTGAGGACAAGGCTAAAGAAAGAACGAGAGGTGAAGGAACAACAAGAGTCTGTAGCAGCAACTAGCACTAACTTACGTCAAAGAGAGCGAGAAGAGAAGTGCCTCGGTTGAGAGATGATCACGAAGTGATCCTAACTAAAGCCGGTCAAACATAACCCCACCGTGTTCAACTCCCGAATCCCTATTCGGAAATTGACAGTCACGGTACACACGCTGGTAGTGTATTGAATCATTGTGTCAAGTTATCTACAACCGGATATTAACAAGCTCCCATCTGCCTCATAACTGCGGGCACGGCTTTTGAAAGTTCAAACCCTGCAGGGGTGTTCCAACTTGACCCATTACAAGCCCACGATCCGCGGAGTCGCAACTCCATAGGTGGGAAGACCCGAGTATTCTCGGAATCACGTGCTCAAGTTAAACCGAACTAAGGTAAGGCTAATCCAGCAAATCCTCCCGGCGTGTCGACACCCTGATAGTAGCCGCGCGTATCTAAGTCTCAGGACACGACCGGATGGGCGATTCTACAGGTATACCAGATACCTCGGGTTTCCCCAAGGCGGCCCCGCAGACTCCCCGTTTGGGACCAACACCATCAGCACTGGCCCCCCCTGCTATGTAGAATTAAGAATCCCCGAGGGAGCGACCCCCTATGCAATTTTAATTAAATTAATTAAGTTGTTATTATGAGGCAAATAGTACCAAATGTTGGGACTTGCTGGAAAAGACTTAGCACTTAGCGGTTTATCAAGGGGGTCCCATACACCCCAACCGTGTTAGGAACACATAATCAAGGAACATAACACCGGTTTATACGGTTCCTAACGGCATGAGTGGAACAAAACACCAAGCAAAAGGCTTAGCCTTCCACCCTTGCCAGTATATAGATGATTTCATTTTAAGCATTTATATAGTGTGATATAACCCAACCAAACTTCAACATGAAGCAAGCATCTTCAATCTTCACCTGCAACTAACAATGCTATAAGATGGGCTGAGCGAAGCGTACTTAGCCAAGCAACGGTTTGCATAGGTAGGTTGGTTAAACATGGCAATGGTTACAAGTAGGAGGCTGACAAGAAGATCATGGGCATCGAGGCAAAACTATAGAGCGGAACTACTAGCAATAGGCAAAGATAGTAATGGTATCCGGGTTCGGTCATCTTGCCTGGAATTCCACAAGGGAGAAGAACGGATCCATGAAGAAGACGGAGCAACACAGACGAGAGAATCCTCACAACTCCGGAACGAAACCGAAGCTAACAAGAGAAGCAACCGGAAAGAAAACAAACAACTCGGTAAACACACAAGTATAGACATGGCATACGATGCACGAACAAGGATGATGCATGTCCGGTTTAAATATGCATGGCATGGCAAGAGCACAAAAAAATACTACAAGTTAAGTGGAGCTCAATATGCAACGAGTTGCATATTGACGAAACACCACATTAATTATTTAATTTGACTCTCGTTTATTTACAAGACAAGATTAAATGTTTTTAACATGGCAAGAGGTGAAGCATAAGTAAACTAACTATTTAGGCATTTTAAATGAGGCCGGAAATAACAACAACATATCCGGAAAATCCCCATGAGCATGTTTAGTAATTATAAGCAAACAACAATTAACATTTATAATGTTGTTAAATGATGCGGATGACATGATCAAGTTTATGCAAGTTTTATTAAAAGTTGACATGAGAGATAAGAAGATGAAAAGGAGTATTTTTCACCGTGGTGGAAGGAAAGGGTGCCACGGCAACGATCCGAAAATGATGCAACGGCAACATCTCGGTTCCGGTAACTCGTTGAGAGTCCGGTGCAAAAGAAGAAGATGGCGTGAACGAGTCACACGAGATGAAAGGTGGGGCGATCCCGTCACCGGGTTCCCACGGGTCGGCGACGAGGCAACCGAGGAACACGACAAAAGAGGGCACAACGGACACGGAGCACACAAGGGAAGCATCTCATACAACACAACAAGCATCCACGGGGTCGTCTCGTTATACCTTTGAAGCGTGCGTTTCGGGGCAGTTCGAGATAGTAGAGGAAGAAGGCGTTCACGTCGTAGAGGAAGTAGTCGTTCCGGCGTCGAGTTCGTAGATGTACTAGCGGTCTCGGCGACGGTAGTGGTACACAGCGACGGTAGTCGTTCACGGAGCTCGTAGCCGTAGATGTTCGGGTCGGTGTCGTGGTACTTGGATGTATCGGAGAGGAACTTGAGCCGTAGTGGTACATGTCGTCGAGGTACTTGCCGTAGAGGTACATGGGGCGACGGTAGACGTTCGGGCGACGGTAGTCGTTCGGGCGACGGTAGACGTTCGGGCCGTAGATGTACTCGGTCGTCGTGGTACACATTTGTAGATGTTCATCCGTCATGTCGTGGTACTTGGCGAGTCATCGTGTAGTCGTGTAGGTGTTCCCGTTCGTAGAGGTACATGCCATCGGAGGGGTACTTGGGGTCTCGGTCTCGAGTCGTACACGGGTCTTCGGACTTGCCGATCTCGTAGATGGCAGTAGAGGTACTTGAGGTCTTCCGGTCAACATGAACATGAGGCGAAGATGTCGAATCTGCGGTCTCCTGTAGGCAAAACAAAGGCAACAGAAAGGCGGCATCAGTGGTTCGACGAGGCCAAGCGCTGGTTGAAGGAGGAGGAGGCGGGTCGGTGCTGCAGGCGGAAGAAGTGGCGCGTCCTGGCGACGAGGCAGAGGCCGGCCCGACGCGATGCAGAGGCGCGGACGCAGGCCAGGCGCAGGGGCCGCGGGTGCTGGGGATGGAGGCGAGGAGGCGAGGCCGCGGCCTGGACGAGGGGTCGGCGCTGCGGCCTGGCACGCCGGACGTCGACGGAGGGGCGCGGGCAAGGCCCTGGCGCGGAGCGGCGCTGGCGAGGAGGTGGGATGCGGCTCCTGGCCGCGGCGCTGGGGGCCCGGAGGGAGTGGAGCGAGGCAACCGAGGCCATGGCGAGGAGGAGATCGGGGATCGGTCGAGCGACGAGGCTAGTCCTCGAGGGAATCGGGCACGGGGTTTCGAGGGAGAGGGAAGAAGCGGGGTCGAGGGGACAGGAATCGGGACGAGGGACTGGCGCCGGAGGAAGGGAACCGGGAGCGAGGCTCCGCTAGCTAGGGTTAGGGGGGAGATCGGGCCTTGGGCCAGACGGCTGCGGGAGTGGCAGTTGGGCCTAGAGGCCTGCTGGGCTCTCGGATGCGGCTGCTCTGCTGATTTATCTCTTTTCTTTTGCAGAAAAAGAAATAGAGAGAGTCAAACAAGAAGAAAAGAAAGAGAAGAAGGAGGGGGTTTGGGCAAAACTAGCACAATGATAATTTTCTCGGGCTCGTAAAAATGAGCACGACCGGAGAAAAATATAAAAGGCCAGATCGGAAAATAATTCAAACATATTTGAATTTAATTCAAATAGTTTTGAACTAAAACTTGATTATTGAAGTGTCCAAAATGCTCCAATTTTTGGAGGAACCTCGAAACAACGGAAAGAATTATTGGCAAGATTTTGGAGGTGAAACTTGAATTAAAGAAGCATGGGGAATATTGCAAGTGTGTTACGGTGATTCCGAAGCCATGGAATATTTATTAATATAGCTCCATAAATATTAGGAGGCTTTTATATGTTATAAAGAGAAGTCATCCTCCCTCGATTTAAATGGACCGAAGGTCCACACGATTTATTTAGTTGCAAAAAAATTAATGAGATGATGGCATGATGATATGATGCAATGCAAAAATAAATAAAGCAAGCACAAAGAACACACGGGAGACCCCGAAACATCTGGAATCTTCTGGTATCTCCTGGGACGTCGGTCTTCGGGCGTCACAACTCTCCCACACTAACAGAGGATCTCGACCCGAGATCCTAGAGATATCACCGGATAGAAAACGAAAAAGAAGGGGTAAAACAAAGTTGCTTCTTTGACAGACGAGTGAAACCAAGGAACCTTGAGAGGTTAAACAAACTTGAAAGAAAGAAATGAATGGAGATGAACGAAGATGAAACACTCCGGTAAGCAGGAGGAACAAGGAACATTATGAGAACCTGGAAGGTTGAAAGACATGAAACAAGAGCTCACGGACCAAAAGAATAAGAAACCGCAATGGTATAGCCAAGGAATAAGAATGACAGAATTTGGGCAGCACTCCGTCTGAAAATGGAGGGAATTACCATGAACTTGAGGAGATGGAGTGATACTGGATGAAATCAACAGCATATTGCCTTCGAAACAATTGAAAGAATGGCACCAGGGTAAGAAAGATTCAGACAGCACTCCGGTTAAGAAGAGAGGCAAAACTTGATAAGATGATGGAACTTGAATGAAGAATACAACACTCCGGTTAAATGATAAGCAAGGGAAAGAACATGATCTCGATAAAACGAGATGATGGGACGAAGAGAGCAATATTACAGTGCCTCCGGAATGAAAGAATAGCATATAACTCAAAGAAAGAAAAGAATGGAGAATAAAAATGACAACTTCTCCCACGAATAAATAAGAAAAACATTCTTACGACGAAGGGTTGAACGGATTTGTTGGAAAATCAACAACGAAAACGAATATGCTCGTTGTGGACTTATGGAAAACATCTCAAAATTAAGAGGTGACAACCAGCCACTAACGGAAACATTTAATTGGATTGAGATCAACAAGGAGACGATAAACTTATTTCACCGGAATGATAAATGAAGAACTTGGGGCATTTATAAGCACCATAATAGCAACAATCCTTAGGGAAAGCTTTTAGGTGAAATATAACCCAAGATGACTCCAACGAATAAATTGAATGGTTGGAAAGATCTCCTGAACAAAGAAAATGATGGGTTTAAATATCTCATACTTGATAACTCGTAAAACATGAAGGAATTGTCAAGAATGACATAACACCATCTCAAACAAAGGTAGAAAGAATAGCAATTGGAAAGCATGATGAAGAATGCTTGAGCTCCAACAAAAATCTTGATGAAGACTTCGAGCATGAATTAATTGATGATGAGCCACCAAGAAGAACTCCGGTAATGAAAGCAGGAGAAGTGAAATATGAAAAGAATAAGATTGAAGGCCTGCGATGAATTAGATGGAGCTTTGAAATGATATAATAGAAATAACTTGAAGCTCCGGAAAACAAGATGAACAACTTAGTACCAAGGATATGATATGATGAACAAGCTCCAGAGAAAAGAATTAAATCACCTTGAAGGAATAAGAATAAGAATTATGTCATGCATATCCTTCACCAATTTAAATTGATGACAACCAAAGGATTTGGCATACTACTTATTCTCGTTGGAAAGGATTAAAGAGAGATCTAGCACAAGCTTGTGTAAATCTTGAACAAGCACCGGTAGGATTATGAAAAGAACGAATGAATTAACATGATAACAACGGAAGGGTAATCTTGAAAGAACCACCATAAGAATAGGGAGACGAACGATGAGATATCAATGAAGAATATTTGGAGGACGAAGTTGAAAACTGAGAAAGAAGAGATATTCTGAAAAGATGGCCTTCGGAGGAACACAAAGAAAAGAATTCATGAAATGCTTCGGATGGTTATAAAAGAATTCCCCATAATCGGAACAATAATGAGGATGGCATGAAGCTAGAACCACGAATCTTCAAGAAGACGGGCCAAGATTAAGAGAAACTCTTCTCCGGTCTCCAAATGCTGAGAATGAAGACGAGAAATGCCATGAAGAATTGTTGAGCACTCCGGAATGAAGAATTAAAAAGGTTGAACCAAAGATGAAAAGAATTTGAAAGCGATCTTGGAGAAGGCATGTGACTGATGGAGATCATTCTTACGTCACACTTTGAAAAGAATTTGAGTATAACTCCGGAAAAATTAGAAGAGATGGGTAAGATCCTGGGAATAGACCTGTGGGTTAGGGCCCACTCAAAAGAAATCACCGTTGAAAAAGATTGCTTAAGAGATATTGCACCGGTTGAATTAAATGGCTTGAGTGAGATAACAATCTTCAAAATAGCTTGACAAGATTAAGAATGAAATTATGAATCTTCAGCACTCCGGATATGAATAACAAGAGGAGAATGATTAATTGGTGCACCGGAATAAGAAAACATTGTGAAAAGACGAAAAGGATAAGATCAACACCGAAATCTTGAATTACATCCACTGGCAGAATTGAGAACAAAAGAATGATGAACTTGAAGCTCTTGAGCATCTTCACGATAAATCACCGGATAAGAACATTGAAGGAAAAGAATGAGAAAACATCACATGAATAAAATGGATACTTCATCTGAGAATTCTTGCTCTGAGAAGAAGATGGGTGGGAGGATGGAGAAAACAAAGACAACTTGGGATGAATGAAACAGAGAATCGTCAGATTTCTCAATGGCGTCTGTATGGAATAACTTGAAGAGAAGGCACACCGGTTGAAAAGGATTAACATGAAGATCTCGATGGTGAAGAAGAATTAGTACTCCCATAGAAATATGAGAACACCGATTAGGAAAGGTATGGAATCAACATTTGACATCGAAGCAACTCGAATACCAGAATCAAAACAAAACAAAGGATAGATATGCAACATGCTCTTCACAATATCATTCGAACAGAGACTTGAACGAATGAGTTCCGCAGGTACATCAACTAGTCGAGAAGCCACTTGGAGAACAAAATGAAAATAAAAAGGAACAAGGAACAGATGGAACAAACACAAGATAGAAGCTTCGTTCGACATATTCGTGCTGAAAGCTGATGGAACGTGTTACAAAAGGGTTTTGCAATCCCCGGATCAGCATAGCCAAGGACCCTTTAAGATGCAACTCCCGATCAGAACAAGTCCATAAAACCACTTCACTCAATGTAGAACCCCGAACTTCATATCGTGCATCCGTTGGAAGAATGCCTAGAACTACTGGATGAACCCACCTATAGATTTCCGAAAGTTTCCAGTTATGCAATCAGGTGTTGGGGATACACGGGAAGCACCGCGCAATCAACTCTAAACCTACATCCAGGTGTATCCATCCTTCAACACATAACCAGTCTTTCTCGGAAACTTTTTACCTCGGACCTTCGAAAAGCATCCACTATACAAGCTATGGCAATACTCTCGAGCTACCTCCCCAGTACTGGGTGATGTCGGGGTTATCTTGCCACTGGCCGTATAGGAGAGATTTTCGATGTCGGCCGTCTTAAGTATTTAGTACTGCCGCGATATGCTTGTGACAACAATACCCCGAAGCTCAACTCCTCGGTAACAGGAGGCATCGAGAACAATATCCTTGTCACAAGAACATCGAAACAATCCCAGAATACTCGCGGGATTCCTAAAAAAAATTGGTGCAATTTTGAAGATAGGAGAGACAAGAGTAGTCGTCAGGGGTCCTCACCAGAGAGAAAGGGGATGAGAAGCAAAGAAAACCTACTCTCCGATATAATATATAGGACTCAAAACATTTTCAAGTGTGTGCCTAGACTCAACCATCAACGATTCAATCAATCAGTGGGGGCTTCTAGGTCGGAGAAGGCTCTGAATACCAACTTGTAATGCCCAGGATGGGACTATACCTCCTATGTGTCGAGGCACGACTTAAAGGTATAAGCCCATCCTAGAATGATCTCAAGTTTGGTATCTTTGCACGACTCATGTAAAAGAGGGATTAAATTGCAAAAGGAGATAGTTGGCTTACACTCGCCACTTCACAAAATACATTACATAAGCAATCATCATTCAAAACATCACAACCCGACTACGGGTGAAGATCCAAAAGAAAGATACCAAAACAACATAAAGCCACAGGTCAGGATCGAATCCTAGTAGAAACCACTACTGAACGTCGAAGCGTAACAAGCAAACGGCAACACTCTTCATCGAGCTCCCAGTGAAGTACTTGAACCAGCTTCTGCATCAAACTCGGCTGAACCTGCATCTGGTGTGGTGAAGTAACTGTGAGCCACAGAGGACTCAGCAATCCCGTTCCCAGGTAACAAGACTATTTAAGCCTTGGGTGAGGACAAGGCTAAAGAAAGAACGAGAGGTGAAGGAACAACAAGAGTCTGCAGCAGCAACTAGCACTAACTTACGTCAAAGAGAGCGAGAAGAGAAGTGCCTCGGTCGAGAGATGATCACGAAGTGATCCTAACTAAAGCCGGTCAAACATAACCCCACCGTGTTCAACTCCCGAATCCCTATTCGGAAATTGACAGTCACAGTACACACACTGGTAGTGTATTGAATCATTGTGTCAAGTTATCTACAACCGGATATTAACAAGCTCCCATCTGCCTCATAACCGCGGGCACGGCTTTCGAAAGTTCAAACCCTGCAGGGGTGTTCCAACTTAACCCATTACAAGCCCACGATCCGCGGAGTCGCAACTCCATAGGTGGGAAGACCCGAGTATTCTCGGAATCCCGTGCTCAAGTTAAACCGAACTAAGGTAAGGCTAATCCAGCAAATCCTCCCGGCGTGTCGACACCCTGATAGTAGCCGCGCGTATCTAAGTCTCAGGACACGACCGGATGGGCGATTCTACAGCAATACCAGATACCTCGGGTTTCCCCAAGGCGGCCCCGCAGACTCCCCGTTTGGGACCAACACCATCAGCACTGGCCCCACTGCTATGTAGAATTAAGAATCCCCGAGGGAGTGACCCCCTATGCAATTTTAATTAAATTAATTAAGTTGTTATTATGAGGCAAATAGTACCAAATGTTGGGACTTGCTGGAAAAGACTTAGCACTTAGCGGTTTATCAAGGGGGTCCCATACACCCCAACCGTGTTAGGAACGCATAATCAAGGAACATAACACCGGTTTATACGGTTCCTAACGGCATGAGTGGAACAAAACACCAAGCAAAAGGCTTAGCCTTCCACCCTTGCCAGTATATAGATGATTTCATTTTAAGCATTTATATAGTGTGATATAACCCAACCAAACTTCAACATGAAGCAAGCATCTTCAATCTTCACCTGCAACTAACAATGCTATAAGAGGGGCTGAGCGAAGCGTACTTAGCCAAGCAACAGTTTGCATAGGTAGGTTGGTTAAACATGGCAATGTTTACAAGTAGGAGGCTGACAAGAAGATCATGGGCATCGAGGCAAAACTATAGAGCGGAACTACTAGCAATAGGCAAAGATAGTAATGGTATCCGGGTTCGGTCATCTTGCCTGGAATTCCACAAGGGAGAAGAACGGATCCCTGAAGAAGACGGAGCAACACAGACGAGAGAATCCTCACAACTCCGGAACGAAACCGAAGCTAACAAGAGAAGCAACCGGAAAGAAAACAAACAACTCGGTAAACACACAAGTATAGACATGGCATACGATGCACGAACAAGGATGATGCATGTCCGGTTTAAATATGCATGGCATGGCAAGAGCACAAACAAATACTACAAGTTAAGTGGAGCTCAATATGCAACGAGTTGCATATTGACGAAACACCACATTAATTATTTAATTTGACTCTCGTTTATTTACAAGACAAGATTAAATGTTTTTAACATGGCAAGAGGTGAAGCATAAGTAAACTAACTATTTAGGCATTTTAAATGAGGCCGGAAATAACAACAACATAGTCGGAAAATCCCCATGAGCATGTTTAGTAATTATAAGCAAACAACAATTAACATTTATAATGTTGTTAAATGATGCGGATGACATGATCAAGTTTATGCAAGTTTTACTAAAAGTTCACATGAGAGATAAGAAGATGAAAAGGAGTATTTGTCACCGTGGTGGAAGGAAAGGGTGCCACGGCAACGATCCGAAAATGATGCAACGACAACATCTCGGTTCCGGTAACTCGTTGAGAGTCCGGTGCAAAAGAAGAAGATGGCGTGAGCGAGTCACACGAGATGAAAGGTGGGGCGATCCCGTCATCGGGTTCCCACGGGTCGGCGACGAGGCAACCGAGGAACACGACAAAAGAGGGCACAACGGACACGGAGCACACAAGGGAAGCATCTCATACAACACAACAAGCATCCACGGGGTCGTCTCGTTATACCTTTGAAGCGTGCGTTTCGGGGCGGTTCGAGATAGTAGAGGAAGAAGGCGTTCACATCGTAGAGGAAGTAGTCGTTTCGGCGTCGAGTTCGTAGATGTACTAGCGGTCTCGGCGACGGTAGTGGTACACAGCGACGGTAGTCGTTCACGGAGCTCGTAGCCATAGATGTTCGGGTCGGTGTCGTGGTACTTGGACGTATCGGAGAGGAACTTGAGCCGTAGTGGTACATGTCGTCGAGGTACTTGCCGTAGAGGTACACGGGGCGACGGTAGACGTTCGGGCGACGGTAGTCGTTTGGGTGACGGTAGACGTTCGGGCCGTAGATGTACTCGGTCGTCATGGTACACGTTTGTAGATGTTCATCCGTCATGTCGTGGTACTTGGCGAGTCATCGTGTAGTCGTGTAGGTGTTCCCGTTCGTAGAGGTACATGCCATCGGAGGGGTACTTGGGGTCTCGGTCTCGAGTCGTACACGGGTCTTCGGACTTGCCGATCTCGTAGATGGCCGTAGAGGTACTTGAGGTCTTCCGGTCAACATGAACATGAGGCGAAGATGTCGAATCTGCGGTCTCCTGTAGGCAAAACAAAGGCAACAGAAAGGCGGCAGCAGCGGTTCGACGAGGCCAGGCGCTGGTTGAAGGAGGAGGAGGCGGGTCGGTGCTGCAGGCGGAAGAAGTGGCGCGTCCTGGCGACGAGGCAGAGGCCGGCCCGACGCGATGCAGAGGCGCGGACGCAGGCCAGGCGCAGGGGCCGCGGGTGCTGGGGATGGAGGCGAGGAGGCGAGGCCGCGGCCTGGACGAGGGGTCGGCGCTGCGGCCTGGCACGCCCGACGTCGACGGAGGGGCGCGGGCAAGGCCCTGGCGCGGAGCGGCGCTGGCGAGGAGGTGGGATGCGGCTCCTGGCCGCGGCGCTGGGGGCCCGGAGGGAGAGGAGCGAGGCAACCGAGGCCATGGCGAGGAGGAGATCGGGGATCGGTCGAGCGACGAGGCTAGTCCTCGAGGGAATCGGGCACGGGGTTTCGAGGGAGAGGGAAGAAGCGGGGTCGAGGGGAGAGGAATCGGGACGAGGGACTGGCGGCGGAGGAAGGGAACCGGGAGCGAGGCTCCGCTAGCTAGGGTTAGGGGGGAGATCGGGCCTTGGGCCAGATGGCTGCGGGGGTGGCAGTTGGGCCTAGAGGCCTGCTGGGCTCTCGGCTGCGGCTGCTCTGCTGATTTATCTCTTTTCTTTTGCAGAAAAAGAAATAGAGAGAGTCAAACAAGAATAAAAGAAAGAGAAGAAGGAGGGGGTTTGGGCAAAACTAGCACAATGATAATTTTCTCGGGCTCGTAAAAATGAGCACGACCGGAGAAAAATATAAAAGGCCAGATCGGAAAATAATTCAAACATATTTGAATTTAATTCAAATAGTTTTGAACTAAAACTTGATTATTGAAGTGTCCAAAATGCTCCAATTTTTGGAGGAACCTCGAAACAACGGAAAGAATTATTGGCAAGATTTTGGAGGTGAAACTTGAATTAAAGAAGCATGGGGAATATTGCAAGTGTGTTACTGTGATTCCGAAGCCATGGAATATTTATTAATATAGCTCCATAAATATTAGGAGGCTTTTATATGTTATAAAGAGAAGTCATCCTCCCTCGATTTAAATGGACCGAAGGTCCACACGATTTATTTAGTTGCAAAAAACTTAATGAGATGATGGCATGATGATATGATGCAATGCAAAAATAAATAAAGCAAGCACAAAGAACACACGGGAGACCCCGGAACATCTGGAATCTTCTGGAATCTTCTGGTATCTCCTGGGACGTCGGTCTTCGGGCGTCACACCTGGTCTCCCAACTACCACCACGAGACCGGTAAAATAGAAATCCTATCAAGGGCAAACCTTTGCTTTGCAGAAAGTCCACTTGAGCTAGATGTAGACGATCTTGACTTCCTCAAGTTGGACCACCTTTCTTGATTACGTCGTCTCAATGAAGACTAGTAGATTGCTCCCCCATACTCCACTATGGGTGAGCCACTCTCCGGCATATCTTCACAAGTCCATTGTCACCACAATGGACGACAAGCTTCAAGCACTTGATCTCTTCGTGATGATCCACTTGAACTTGCACACCGCAACCTAACCCCACAAAGAACTCTCACGAAGACCATGGGTTAGTACATAAAGCGTGATTGACAATGCTTACCATACCATGGCATTGCTTGATCCCTCTCGGTACATCTTCTACACTTTGTGTGTTGATCAACTTGATTCATTCTTTGACTTAGTCTTGATCAACCTTGAATCTTTCCAACTCTCTTCATTTGGATGATGTCTTGAAGGTAAACATGAATGATCACAAACTCTTCTTCTTCAAGACATGCTTGCGATAGGCTCAACACCCACAAGACCAATCTTTGGATAATTCCTTAATAGCATCTTGGTCATCACAAACTCTCCTTGAAACCAACAAATAAACTCCAAGAAAAGCCTATGGACAAACCCTTCAAATATAACTCAAGGCAACCATTAGTCCATAGAGATTGTCATCAATTACCAAAACCAAACATGGGGGCATCGCATGTTCTTTCACATGCTATGCAACAAACAAATGCAGCAACCAAATGCAACAAACCAATCAAACCCTATACTACCGCATTCTAACGTTCGCGCGGTCTAGGATGCTCTACAGCCAAAACTGCTCTGATACCAAGCATGTGGCACCTCGGCTCAGAGAAACCGGAACGCCCCGTATTCCAGCCCAGAGATCGCGAAGAAGTCTTCTGGAATACGACACTGCTTAGCATAGAACAAACCAGCCTTCTATTATTACACGAATATGGATACAAGGTCTCTGATATAACAATGAATAGCATCGGCACGGCGACACTACGCCTGCCACGGTTGCTCTATGCAAGCAGCAGAACAACTCGAAGCAGTGGAACTTCTACTGGCAGCGGAAAAACGAATGGCGATGATGGACTCCAATCCGCAGGGACTCTCGCTGGAACGCTTATCCTAGCTCGCGAACACAGGAACAACACCAAACAAGCAAGCAATCCAGGCATGACCTGCAAACTGGCATGACACGCCAGGTCAGTACATTGAATGTACTTGCAAGCTCACAATAAACCAAAAGCATTCAAGACGAACAACAACATGGCATTAGCAGGTTAAATTAATTCAGGAACATGATACTAACAGAATAACATGGCATGCACAACTAAACATGATACAACTAGCACGGGCATAGCATGAACATAATAATACTACATGCAGCATGATGATACTATCATGCACCAACTTACTCTGCTCTGGTTATCTCATAACCATCACAAATATCCAACAACTCATTATCCTCGATACCACGGTGATTATTCCGGCTATCACAGCCACAACCAACACTTGGTCTCAAACAGTGATCCTTTCGGCGATCACAACCAACTTATCTCATCATCGAACTAGGGCTGTTATTAATCAAGTTATTATTATTATTACTGTTGACTCACGGTGTGACTGACACGAACTGGGCCCTTATCCGCGGGCACGGCTATCGATAGGTTAGACACACACTCTGCAGAGGTTGGCGCACTGTACCCACACCACAGAACCCATGGCCTCTATCTCCCATTCAGGTGGACCAACGGCGTTCTGACAAAACCGATCTACTGTCATGACACTCTCCTGGCCACTCCGACTCACTCCCCACTGGGATAGTCCTGGGTGGCCCCGTGTCTACCAAAGACACCAACGGCCACCATCGTGGCAACAACAACAAAAAGTCCCAAACGGGGAAAAGAAAAGCGCGCAAAAAACTCGGGAACACAAGGCT
Organism: Secale cereale; assembly: GCA_902687465.1. Lineage (NCBI taxonomy): Eukaryota > Viridiplantae > Streptophyta > Magnoliopsida > Poales > Poaceae > Secale > Secale cereale. The sequence goes on from LR738714.1 coordinate 34,671,404, forward strand.
TAAGTCGTCCTACCTGGCCAAGGCACCGGCGAGAGGCATGACAATAGACCCAGTTAGGGCCTTCCCATAAAGGTAAGTGTGGCTGCACTGGTCAGCTCAATTTGGTGGCACCATGACTCAGCCAACAGTTGTTCAAGTTCAATTTTATCTGGTTAAACTTGAATGCAAAAAGCTGAGTCATAATAAATTAACATGATGCAACTACAATGCATGAACATGATATCAACATAAGCATGGAGGTGCAACATAATCATCGAGCATAACCAATATAAAATATTTAACCAAATGAGCATGGCATACTGACTAGCATGAATATCACAAGTATAACGTTACTCATAGCATACATGACTACTAGCATCATAAATAAAGACCATGCAAGAACCTATCAAGAACACTACCAAGTAATCATGTAACTAACTAGTTGCAACAAGACATGCATATCAACGGTACTTGACAGACAACAACCATGCAATAGATGATCATTACTACTACTAGCATGTACTACTACTACCAAGCATAACATGTGAGCATGATAATAACAACAAAAAGCATCAGATCATATCATGACAGTGAACATGAAACCACAAACATAACCGAAACAATGACAACAGCAGCAAACAAGCAGACGTAAAGCATGCAAACTTTTATTCAATATTCAAGTTGAAAACCATGGCTACTGCATGACTATCATGCAAGTGGGTATTGTGGCTTGCCTAGGGTGACGGGATACTCCGGGAAGAAGTGCAGTGAAGCCGCAGAAAGAATCACCGGAAACAGTACTCTCTCAGAGGGGCTGTTTACGGCAAGGGAAAAATGGTCATTTTCACAGTGTCAAAACATAGTGAAAATGTTACCAATAGAACGGGCTCGATGAGATGAAGAAGTGGGCTTTGGAATCACCTGATTCGGAGTTGCGAGTAAAAAGTCATGATAGTTTCTCTGCTAGGGACCCATTTGTAAATAAAACCATCACAAACAGGCCCTCGGCTGGAAAAACTGAACGCGCACTCCAGAAAATACGCATCCTCCTCTGGGAAACGTATTACCGTGGATTACGTCTTCACTTATTGACATGGCAGAGGCGGGGTCAGGCCTTGTGCCACTTACAGATGGGGCCGCTTGGGAAGGGGCCCGCGTGGCCCTGACCGTCTTCAACCTCCCGCTCGGGAGCGCATCGCTCAGAGAGAGGTGGCCACCCCGATAGCGACTGCCGGCTAGTCCGGCCACTGTACGGGACGGTCGACCTATCAAAATGCTCAGGAGGACAAGGCGGATTCGTTCCCTGCCGTGGAAGACGCCGTGGAGCTTAGGAATGGTCGCAGTTGAGCCGGCGGCAAAGGGGGTCTTCGGGTGGAGATGGGAATAGGGATGCAGGGCTACGGCGATCGAGTGGAGGATCTGGGAGGGTCCGCCGGAGTTTGGTGAAGTGACTGGTGGTGGAAGGAGGGTGAATGGGGCTCTGGATCGCTAGAATCATAGCGAGGCTTGCCGGCGGCCATGGTGACAAACCGGAGAAGGAAGAGCTCCTGGAGCTCGTGCGAGAGGCTCGGCGAGATCCTCGGAGTGAGGTGGAGGCGATGAGATGCTCGGGAGGGGCTCGGGTGGCCTATATATAGCCGCGGGGCGAAGTGCTCGAGCGCGGCCGCGGTGACGTGTGTGCCATTGCGCTGTCGCGAGCAGAGCCTTGGGGAAAGAGGGGAGACGAGTCTGGGGCATTCACGGAGGAGCGAGAGGACTCGGGCAAGGTCGAGAAGGCTTGGGAGGGCTCTGGCAAACATAAATGGAGGTGGGGGCCGAGCCGGTTGCCGCCGTGCACGTCAGCCGACGCTCTGGCGCGCACAGAGCTCATTGGAGAGGGCGGGAACACGACGAGGGGGCGTGCGGACGAGCCACAGTGCCGCACTATTGCAGGAGGGCCCGAGCGCACAGGAGGAAACGGCCGAGCATCGCTGAAGCTTGGTCGGCCACAGCACTCTTGGGCGCGCGGTGACGAGCGCCGACGAGGAAGCGTACGGAGGGGGCAAGAGCTCAGGGAGATGCAGACAAACACGGGGCGGCTACTGGACACGGTGGGGAATCGAGACGAGGAGGGAACGGACGAACACAGCGCCAGATTCGAGCCAGAGCATGCTGGCTGCATGCCAGGGCGGTGGTCACCACGTGCACTGGCTCCCACAGTGCAAGACTGTTTGCCAAACCATGTCTGGGGCTTCGTCCTTCCTGGGGAGATTGCAACTGCTATGGTAGAATGGTGAAAAAGGCTTTGGTTAAAAGATTATCTACCTCTGAAGTTTACTGCAGTAAACTTTGAGGAGAAATGATGATTAATAGGAAATGAGTTGGAGCCAAAGAGTTTGTCTGGGTGATTAGCTTAGGAAGAACTACCAGACTGGGGAGTTTGGAAGAAAATGGACCAAGATTTAATATGGTTGCTTTGCAACTGCCAAATCTGGTCCAGAAACAAGATGGTGAAGTAGCACTCACTTAGAGTAACCACTTGAGCTGAATTTTGGTGTAGAGGGGTTGTTTGACCACATGGAGATGCTGTAAAAAGATCAGGCCATTTGTAGTTACCAAAGTGGCACTTCCTTCACAATGCTCCCTTCTGGCCAATAACTTAGAAACTTTACTGGGGGTAAATGGGTAACTGGATGGAGCCAAAACTTGGTGGAGAAGGTGGATGTACATGTAAGAATGCCCTGGTAAATTGCCAGCTCAAATGAAGCAAGGTAAAATAGGGTTGCTTCACAAAGTGAAAATTTTACCAGAACACAAGATTTGGAGCTGAGCTCACATAGACGATCTCCACGAGCTCTAATTTGGTAGAGACTCATAATTTTGTCAAATGAAGGGGGTGACCAAGTTTCATCTCATTTGGACATGCCTAGAATATACTTCCTTCATAGAGTTCCTTTCTTAACAGAAACTTTGGAAAATCATTGAAAAATATTCACTAGGCAAATGATTGTGAAAATTGTCACGTGTCAATGATATGGACATGAAAAGATTCCCAAGGAGTTTGGACTCAATTGGACAAAGATAAATAGCACTTGCTTCAACAAGTGCCATTTAGGGCAGAATAGGAAAAAAGAATATTTGAGAATTATTTTTGAACATGGCAAGGAAAAGTTTTGCCATATTGGATGAACATATGACCCAAACAATTTATTAAAATTTATTTGGGAATTTTTGGAGTGACAGAAATATAGGTTGCTTCACAACCTAGGGCAGACAGGGTTATTCCTTTAACAGAAAAGGAATATTCCCTAGAAAAAGAAATGATGAGCCACTTGGGAGGTCAAGAGAGGATGATTTCCCAGGTGACAAGGCCACAGAACCACTCCAAAAAGAAAAACAGAGCAAAAACCAATAAATCAAAAAGAAAAAGAAAAGGGCCAAAAACCAGGCTGTCACATCACTACTCCAACCCTCTGGATAATATGATAGCAACGGCTACGAGATTGGCGGCTTTGCCGGTTGAGGGCGAAACTCCGGTGGCGGTGGAAACCTGGAGGGCCCAGGAACTACTTCAAACGGCGCTGCAGTAGCAACAGGCTTATTCCTATAGTCGAGACCGGATTCATTCAACTCCCCGTCCAAGTGCCAACTATAGCAGGCATGTTGACCCGCCAGAGGTTTCAAGCACAGAGCGGCGTTGTAACTAGCCTCGTGGGCATAACCCGGCGCGGCATGGCGCCAATGCAGAGGACTTGGTGGATCAGGGCAGGATGCGCCGAGAGGCAGAGCTGGTGGCTCAGGCAGCCGATCATCAGCCGGCGCCATATTATCCGGCAACCTCAATAGAGACAGACAGGACGTCTAGAGCTTGGGGCGTGCCGTGCTTAACGGCGGCTATACGGAACGAGCGGTTGCCTAAAGATTTCAAGGGCCCTCGTAAGGTGCCCAATTACACAGCGGATCAGCCCCCTGAGGCTTGGATAGAGAGTTACGAGATGGCTATGGAGATGTTGGACGTCAGCGAAGCCGCGTGTGCCAAGTATTTCACGATGATGCTAGAAGGTACGGCTCGTAACTGGTTGAAAGGATTGCCCGTCAATTCCATCGGGTTATGGGCGGAGCTGAAGGCCAAGTTTATCAAGCATTTCAAGGATACATGCAAGCAGCCGATGTCAATTGTGGATGTAGACTCTTGTGTTCAGAACGAGGGTGAGTCAACGACCAGTTGGGTGTGCCGGGTCTCAACCATCATGCATTCTTCAGATAAGATCAACGCCGAATTTGCGATATTAACGTTGGAGAAAAATTGATGTTTCCCTCCACTCAAGCTAAAGTTGGGGCGGCTTAAGCGCCATTGTAGTGATATGGGGGAGCTTATGGCGGCTCTCGTCAAGTATGACGACTCTGATAGTACCAAGGACCCCGAGTCTGAGGTTGAAAGACCAGGAAAGGGAAAGAAGGGTAATGACCCGGGAGGATAGCAGTATAACCCGGCCAATCAAAACAGTGGCAATAAACGCAAGGCTGATACTTTTGTAGCTAATACTGGGGCACGGAACTTTAACCAGCATCGCAAGGGGAAGCCACCTCCAAGATATAACATCGATGAGGTGATGAATCAGCCATGTCCAAAACATGGAACGGACGAAAAGTCGGCCACTCATATGTGGAAGGACTGCAGCATCATGAGGTCTTACAGGGAGTCTATTCGGAACAATTATGGACCGAACGACGGTTCAGGATCCGGTTGTCATGGTCCGGGTCATGGAGGCGGCGGCTCAAACTCCGGCTTTCAAGGCCAGGGAAATCAAGGCGGCAACAACTAGTAGAACAGTCAAGGGAATCAGCAACAGTCCTGTTATCAGAGTAACCCGAAGTAGTTGAGCAGCGGGCAGTACCATGTCTTCACCACAAGTATGTGCAAACGGGACCAGAAGCTTCATAAAAGGGCGATGAATGCTGTTGAGCCGGTAGTTCCCCGTTACTTGCGATGGTCTGAGCAGCCCATTGTGTGGAGCCGTGAAGATCACCCACCCCGAGTTGATAACCTGGGTCAGCTGGCTTTAGTGGTAGCACCTCAGGTCGGAGGATACAAGTTCACCAAGGTGCTCATGGATGGAGGTAGCAGCATCAATATCCTTTATTATAATACCTTCTGTCTTATGGGATTAACGGACAAGAAACTTAGGCCGTCCAACACAGTCTTTCATGGAGTTGTGCCTGGTAAGTCGGCGTACCCAGTAGGCAAAATTGATTTGCAGGTATCCTTTGGGGATGAATATGATGCCAGGACGGAAACTTTAACGTTTGAGGTTGTTAGGATCCACAGCCCATACCATGCTCTGTTTGGAAGGCCGGCTTGCGCTAAGTTCATGGCGACGCCGTGTTATGTTTATTTGCAGCTCAAGATGCCGGGTCACAAGGGGACCATTACAGTGCATAGGAGTCGCACGATAGCCTTGGAATGTGAAGAAGGTGATGCAGCTTACGCAGAGTAAGTTTGCGTCATAGAGGAGCTTAAGTTTTACAAAGATAATGTTGACCCGGCAGATATGACATCTGTAAAGAAGCCAACCACACAGCATGACACCTTGCTGAATTTTAAATCGACAGACAATACCAAGCTAGTTGACTTTGTTCCTAGCGATTCATCTAAGCAGTTCAGCATCAGCGCTAATCTGGATCCGAAATAGGAAAGCGCACTCATCGAGTTCATCCGTGAGAACCAGGACATTTTTGCATGGAAGCCTTCAGACATGCCGGGTGTCCCGAGAGAACTCGCTGAGCACACTCTCAATATTGATCCAAAGTATAAGCTGGTCAGACAGTTTCTTCACCGTTTTAATGAACAAAGACAGAAAGCCATTGGTGAAGAAGTGACTCGGCTCTTGGCGGCCAGGTTCATCGTTGAAGTTTTTCATCCTGAGTGGTTGGATAACCCGGTTTTGGTGCTTAAAAAGAATGGCGCTTGGCGCATGTGTGTAGACTACACAGATTTAAACAAAGCTTGCCCAGCTGACCCGTTCGCCCTCCCCCGTATTGATCAGATCATTGATGCTACCGCGGGCTGTGAGCGTTTGAGTTTTTTGGATGCGTATTCTGGGTATCACTAGATCAAGATAGCAGTTAAGGGCCAGGAGAAGACGGCTTTCATCACTCCATTTGGAGCCTTCTGCTATGTATCTATGACTTCGGGGCTTAAGAGTGCCCAGGCGACTTACCAGCGGTGCGTATAGAATTGCCTGCACGACCAGATTGGGCGTAACGTTCATGCTTATGTGGATGACATTGTTGTCAAATCCAGAAAGAAGGAGACCCTGATCGACGACTTGAAGGAAACGTTTGACAATCTCCGGGTGTACAAAATGATGCCTAACCCGACCAAGTGTGTCTTTGGTGATCTAGCAGGCAAGCTCTTAGGTTTTCTGGTCTCTGAGCGAGGCATCGAGGCTAACCCAGAGAAAATCAAGGCCATCACCTCCTTGGCAAGACCGAAGTGTGTCAATGATGTTCAACGCTTGGCAGGACGGATAGCCGCGTTGAGCCGGTTCATAAGCCGGTTAGGTGAAAAGGCTATCCCTCTATATCAGATGATGAACAAGACAGATGATTTTGTCTAGAGTGAAGATGCTGACGAGGCGTTCGAGGCACTCAAGAAAAAATTGGTTGAACCGCCGATTCTGGCAGCCCCCATTGAAAAGGAGCCATTGTTATTACTAGCACAAGGGCCCGTGCGTTGCAACGGGCGTACAAAGTTTAGTCATTTTCTTCGACAATTTGTGTTACAGTAAATACAAAATACATAAGCATATGTTTGGAAACCTGAAAAATAATTTACCAATCAAACAACTTATACTGTGAATTCCAGTTATCATTAGGTGCACGCAAGCTAAGCCTTGGGGGACTTGTTTCAGTGAAATCTCTACTTCCCTATGTTGACATATGCCTTTGCGGTCATAGTACGGAAACAACACATCTTCACTTGCAAAAGTTAAGATCCAACATGCCAACACAGCGTCAATCCACATACTTCTCAGAAGGGGTTCTCTGATTTTTCTGTTTTAGATGTTTTCACGGGTGCGAGATTTTTTATCAATGTAATTCTCTGATGAACCCCTTCAGTATTTGGACGTACGAGTGTGTTGCTTATCGTTGCAGTCGCACTAACAATGCACAGCTTGCAGCTCCTATGTATTCTGCTGGTAACAGAGAATATTCCAGTTTCAGATTCAATTCAATACATTATCCAAGGAAGGCAATAACAGGTCCATAATGCATCTCCATGAAGAACATATGAATGCACTAAATCTGTAGTTGCACGGAGTAATACATCACCAAGTGGAGGCAAAATCTAACACCTTTACTATTACAGCCGCCGGAGTCTAGATCTCTCCTCTCCTACTGACCTACTGGGCCTTCCCGCCGGCGTCCTCATCCTCCTGGTTGCCGGTGCCTTTCTACCTGTCGAGCACGGCACCGGTGAGGCGGCAGATGCGCCACTGCTTGAACACCTCGGGGCCCATCCCGTCGTAGAAGTTGATGGCATTCTGGTTCCAGTCGAGCACGCACCACTCCACGCAGCCCATCCCGATCTCTGCGGCCCTGCCGACAACGGCAGACAACATCATGCGGCCGAGCCCGCGGTGGCACCAGGGCGCGCGCACGAAGATGTCCTCCACGTACAGCCCGGGCCTGGCGAGGAAGGTGGAGTTGTTGGGGAAACAGACGACGAACCCGGCCGTGACGCGCCCGTCGCCGCGCAGGGATGGAAAGGCGGCCACCTCCGGTTCGGTGAGCGGGGACGCGGAAAGGTCGAGGCGGCGGGAGCCTACGGTGTCCGATGAGGCCGGGACGGAGGACGGGGAGACGTCGAAGATGAGGACGGTGAAGGAGGTGAAGGGGCGGGCTCAGGCGTGGGAAGAGCGTGGAGGCGAGGAGCTCGAACTCCGCCTGCTGGTAGATAAGGCTGTGGATGCGGGGCACGTCGCACGTGTCTGCTAGGCGCATCTCTGCCCACACCTCGCCGGAGAAGGTCGTCGGCGCCGCCATCCTGGTGCGGGGTTCAGAGCGATAGATGTCGGCAGAGGATGGATAGGGATAAACAGAACGGATCGCGGGCGGAATTCTTACAGATCCAGTGTTTCGTTTGTAAATATGAAGCGTTTTCCAGTTCCACTTAAGAAGGGATGGCGGGTTCACAGCTCCCGCGAGGTCGCCGGCGCGCATCCTCTGCCTCCAGCGAGGTCGCGGCCAGTCGGTGGAGGGGAGCTGTGAACGGCGAAGAAAGCCCCGGGTGGCTGTGTTTTTATTTTCCTTTTTATATAATGTCCTTTGTTCAGATCTTCCACATGTTCCTCTGAATTTTTTATTTAAATAACTGCCAACATAATCTGTAGCTGATGGTCCATCTTTTCGAGTAGAAATTCAGAATACATACGTGCCTTTGTCAGCAGCTCGTCCAACCTGCAGAATCATGCCTTGAGATCAAAAAGCTTCTGCCTTGATGATTCCCTTTTTCTGGCCTCCTTTTCTTCATTTACCTTGACAACGCCTCTTCCTCCTTTGCAATCATCTTTGTATAAAGAGATGGGGAGCGGCAGTGCTGGTCTCCTAGATCAGGAAAGGTGAAGCGGCCGGCGTGCGCGACGGTGGCCAGGTGGCCAGTATGGAGGCCTGCGTCGTTGAAGACCCAGATCACGGCTTTGTGGAGGAACGCGTCTCTGATCCCAGTGTCCGCGAGGGACTCCAGCGCGGCGTCCAAGCGGCTGGCGGCGACGTGGGATAGGACGACCAGCACCCTGCGATGGTCGGTCGTGGTGGTATAGCTCCCATCGGGAGAGGGTGGCGGGGTCGAGCTCCTGTGGAGAAATAGGAAGGCAGGGATGGGCGTAGCCATAGGTGACGTGCGAGCTCGCCGTCGACCAGGAAGACGGCGGTGCCTAACCCTAGTTCGTGAGAGAGATGTGGGTAGGGAGAGGCAGAGCGTGGCTGAGTTTTTATTTTCTTTCGTACCGATTCAATTAGTACCACCTCGTTTATATTACAATTTTATCTATACAAATCGTAAAAGCGTATTATGACATGTGAAGAAAGCGTATTGTGACGGTGAACCCGACGGACTCGTTCCGTGCTTTATTATTAGGTATAGATATGTTGCTGCAAATAGCAGGGTTGTTAGTGTGACCATTGTGGTAGAAAGGAAAGAGGCTGTCAAAGAATATCCAGTTCAAAGGCCGGTTTATTATATCAGTGAAGTGCTCATCGAGTCCAAACAGAGATATCCACATTGGCATAAGCTAGTATATGGGGTCTTCATGGCGAGCCGGAAGCTCAAGGAATATTTTCTGGGTCATCCTATTACCATGGTGAGTTCTGCTCCCTTATGGGATATCATCCAAAATAGAGAAGCTACAGGACGAGTGGCCAAGTGGGCCATTGAGCTCGGGCCTCATGGTTTAAAATATATGCCTCGGACGGCCATCAAATCGCAAGCGCTCGTGGACTATATCAATGACTGGACGGAGCTGCGGACACCTGAGGAAAATCCGGATAGCACATATTGGACAATTCACTTTGATGGATCCAGACAGTTAGAAGGCTCGGGGGCTGGAGTTGTTTTAACTTCCCCGCGAGGTGATAAATTTTCTTACGTTCTCCGGTTAATGTTCCCATGTACTAATAATGCAGCTGAGTATGAGGCCTTGCTCCACGGTCTTCGGATGGCCAAAGAGATGAATTTAAGCTGGGTAAGATGCTTCGGCGATTCATATCTGGTAGCTCAGCAGGTTTCTGGCACCTGGGATTCCAAGAACCCACTCATGGCGGCTTATCGTCGGGAGGTTGATACTATTGCGGGTCACTTCAAGGGTTACCAAGTTGAGCATACTGATTGAAGGAAGAATGAGGCAGCTGACGCCTTAAGCCGGTTAGGATCTCAACGTAAGCCGGTGCCCCCCAACACCTTTTTGGATGTTTTGCTTAACCTGTTTGTCAAGTTGCCTACAGAGGAGGACCTTGCTATTCCTGACCCGGAGGGACAGTTAGTGGCGGCTCTTCATATCATACCGGACTGGATGGTTCCATATTTGGCTTACATGACCCGGGGTGAATTACCTGATGATGAAATCTTGGCCACACAAATAACCCGGCGGTCTAAGTCAATAACAATTGTCAACGGAGAGTTGCACCATCGCAGTGTTACAGGTGCGTTTCAACGTTGTGTCTCGCCTGAGGAACGCTGTGAGATCATGTGGGAGATTCATCAGGGAGATTGTGGTCATCACGCCGGCTCTAAATCTCTTGTGGCAAAAGCTTTTCATCACGGATTCTATTAGTTGACGGCTCATGCTGATGCTGAAGACATGGTCAGCAGATGCGACGGTTGTCAGAACTTTTCACGGTGAACTCATGTTCCAGCTCAAGAGTTGAGGATGATTCCAATAACCTGGCCGTTTGCAACTTGGGGGCCTTATATGGTAGGCCCTTTCAAGAGGTCGAAAGATAAGAAAACCCACCTTTTGGTGGCAGTGGACAAGTTCACCAAGTGGATTTAGGAAGAGCCACTCAGCAAGTGTGATGCGGAAACAACGGTTCAATTCATCAAGAAGGTGATTTTCCGTTTTGGTTTTCCCCATAGTATCATAACAGACAATGGCACCAATCTGTCTAAGGGTCCTATGAGGGAGTTTTGTCAGCGTGAGCATATCCGACTTGATGTTTCTTCTGTGGCTCACCCCCAGTCCAATGGTCAAGCAGAGCGGGCTAACCAAGAGATTCTGCGAGGGATCAAGCCCCAGCTCATGGTTCCTTTAAGGAGAACGCCAGGTTGTTGGGTGGAAGAGTTACCTTCTGTGTTATGGAGCATTAATACAACTCCCAACAGGTCTACAGGTTACACGCCCTTCTTCATGGTCTATGGAGCCAAGGCGGTTCTTCCCAGCGATATCCGTCATGACTCGCCCTGAGTGGCAGCTTACATCGAAGCTGATAATGAGAAGGCGCGTCAAGATGCGTTGGACCGGTTGGATGAAGAGCGTGATTTCGCGACGGCTCATTCAGCGATCTATCAACAGGATTTACGATGATATCACAGCTGGCGAGTCAAGACTAGAACCTTTCAAGAAGGAGACTTAGTTCTCCGACTCATCCAAGATCAGACTGACATGCATAAACTTTTGCCGCCTTAGGAGGGACCTTTTGTCATCAGCAAGAATCTGCACAACGGGTCATACTATTTGATCGACATTCGAGAGCACAAGGACTCATGCACGTCAGAAGAGGAGACTAATCAGCCCTGGAATATTGGTCACCTCTGGCCTTACTATACTTAAGCCTCCGGCTCTCATGATGTAGTTCGATGATGTAAATATTAGTACAATATAATAAAGTCGGCATCCCTGCTAATTCAGGGCCTCTGCCATTTTTTCAAAGCTGAGTCCTTGTCATCATTGTACATGTTTTCTCAAGAGGTTTACCACCCAAATTACAGGGATCACGGAGAGGTGGATGCATAGCACAGCTCCAGCATAAGCTCTTGATGAGAATAATTTGTAAGTATGTCACTTGGGGGCTTCCTATTCAAACATAGGCGTATTCGACCAAAGAGAACACAGCATTACTACCCACTTGACCAGGTTATGTTCAAACAAAAGCGTATTCGACCAAAGAGGACATAACATGTGGGTCATCCTACCTGTACCCAGCTGCTTCAACTTCATCAGTTCATCCTGATTGACCCGGCGAACTCTTGGCAATCGGTCTTATATGGCGTATTCGACCAAGACCTGAGCTTGTTAAGGTTGAAACGCCGGTTGTCACTGCGAGAGCATGGCTTACAGATAGTCAGGATAGATCCAAGCTCAAAATGCCGCCTTCCTTGAAACTTGGATAATTCGGCCTATGATGCAAGATACAACTCTGACCCCGCGTACTCTAGGCAAGTCTATCTTTAAAACAAAGACATGTACTTGTCTAGGTTCAAATGTCGATTGGGTACTTTGAGAGCTGGCTCATAGCACGCACGTACCTTCCAGTGGCCACCAAGGCTAGTTTCATTGAAGAAGAACCTTTGGCTTGGCGGCCTGCAAAAGCCTCGAGTTTTTTTTTGATCCTTTTCTTTAGTTCCTTTGTTTTTGTGAGTTTTTCCGTTTTGATTTGCATTCTTTGCAAATTCGGCCAAGTAGCCTCTTCTTGTGGCTCATATTTGAAGCCTCTCCGGGTCTGTGAAACCCAACCTAATGAATGGCTCTAAGCCGCCAGAATATAACAATCTTATTTCTGGAGCAATACCTCTACAAGGTTTATAACTGTATAGAGACTGATAAAGCCGGCAGTCTAAATCATATCTCAGGTATGACTATTTTTATATAATTAAGCCGGCCCTGGTTATGGACATCTGTCCCCAGTGGCACCGGTTGGGCATAATGACCCGCCCGGCGGTAAGCCGCCAGGGCATATGTTCTCTGTTTATGTGCAGGACAAGGGTTATACTGAACTACACAAGACAATATTGTAACAACGGTAGAATGTCATACTTTGATGCTTGGCGGGCTAATAGTATTTTACAGACGTAGAACCGTGCGCGATGGCACGATAGATTCAGGTTAAATTACCCTATTACAAGATTCAATAAGCCAATCAACATAAGTGTTTTGCATAAACGGGATCAAGCATGTGAACCGCCCGGCGGCTCATTCTCTTTGGTCTTGCTGCTTTGAAGACTCCGGGTTATCCTTCTTTGGTTCTTCACCCTACTCTATCTGAAAGTTCTGTGCCAACCAATCCAAGCCAGTCAAAGCTTCAAACTCAGCCTCTTCATCAATAAGTTCAGAGGGATCAATTTCACGGGCAAAAGTATGCTTACTGATTGGAGGGGTCAGCTCCATCACTTTGCAAGACGGAGTGGGCATCTTCTGGTTCTCCATACTATAAGCCGGCTGATGTTTGGACAAGTATGTTTCATTAACGATTAAGCTGGCCAGAGGGCGGATGTTCTTGACCCAGGCAGCAAAGTCCTTATGGTCAAACAATGTGCCGTCTTCTTTTAAGCTTGGATAGCCAGTGGACAAGTCGGACGAATCCAGTTCTGGAAGCCACACCTTAGCCCGGCTCAAGGTTGTTACAGCACCGACTCTTGTAGACGACCATTTTATTTCATCTATTCTGGCAGGTAGAACGGAGAGTCTTCTTAAAATATCCACAAACATCTTGGGTGCCTGGTTGGACGGCAAAACAACAGCCAAGACGCACTGCGCTCCAGTGTATAGCTGCTCCACAAGGGTGTAGATAGCTTTGAGCTTTACATGTGGCTCTCTGCTAAGATTGCTGCTCCTACTACCCACATGACCCATAAATTGGTCATTAACGGGTTATGTTACCTCAAGATATTATTTCAATTACAACTTGGTGGCTTACCGAAGATAGCTGAAGTCATTTCTTAGACACAATGCTTTAACCCGGTGAGTTCAGTTGTCACCTCTTCAAGAGTTGTTTCGGCTTTTTCAGCTCTCTGCACCAAGGCAGTTCTTTCTTCCGCCCATGCAGACTTCTCCGTCTTAAGTTTAGCCTTCAGTTCATTTAATTCGGACATGCTAAATTGAAACTTTGATTCAGCCTTCTGGGTCTCCGACTCTTGATGCTTAAGCCGGTTCTTTGCATCATCTAACTGCGCTTGCAATTCAGCAGTGGTATCCTGAACAGACAAAGAGAGCATGAAACAAATTAGTTTCTGGTTTACAATGATTAAAGTCCCAAGCCTTTTGCAAGCAACAACACTTGGCACTTGGGGGCTAATGTATGCTGAAAGTTTTTCTTTCCATACCGGTTCATATTACTAAAGTCTCAAGCCCTTTGCAAGCAAGAGCACTTGACCCTTGGGGGCTAATGGATGCAGAAGTGTTTTCTAAATTAATGGTTCATACCAATAAAAGTCCCAAGCACTTTGCAATCAAGAGTACTTGGCACTTGGGGGCTAATGCATATTTCTTCTTTATTATTATTCATTTACACTAACCCGACGGCTAAATCGTCATTACCACCGGCTCATGGGGGTATGCAGGCAAGTTCTATACAATGATAATTAGGACTGGCTCATTCATGCTGATTAAGCCGGCCCTTCGGGGCTACACATGCAATGTTCCTCAAAGACAGATTTCTTATTAAGAGGTGTGCCGATTCATAAAGGCGTCAATTATTTCTAAGTCTACAGCATATTCACTTCTATCATATCCAATAGACTTGGGGCTGGAAGGGCGTTTATAGTTTGGTCAAGAATCTTACCTCAAACTTCTGGTGCATCTGCTTTACCATGTCAATCTCAAGGTCACGGCTGCTGTGGACCTGATTGAGATATCCAGAAAGGACTTCGCCAGTGCTCAGCTGTGCGTACTGAGCCGTGTCAAATCTCACTTTCCGCTTCTCAACGAGTTCTTGCTTGGCAGTATGTTTGGCTAGCACAGTCGGATTGCCTGGCTCTCTGAAAGCAGTACCAGTAATTGTAACATCATTAGTTCGGTTCTCCGCCGGCTCAGACAGGGCTGGCGGTTCAGCAGTTGTAGAATCAGCTTTGGCAGGATCAATAGAGACGTCAGGAGTCTCAGGAGGAGCATCATGAGTGGCTTCCTCTGTAGGTTTATGAACATCTATTACCAAGACCTGCTACTCCGGCTCAATTACCTTTGGATCAGCTGTCGGCTTACTCGCCCTGGCTCTTTTGATAGGCTTAGCCTGGCCTCTGCACGAGTTACAGTGAGTCACTTCAAAGTTACAAAGATTCAAGGAAAAGATAAACAGGGAAGAAATTGTTTACCCAGGGGCAGTCTTGAAAGCCGGGAGCTGACTTTAAGATGAGTCGCCAGATGAAGAGCGGGAGACTTCCTAATAGTTTGAATCGGAAGAGTTCAGTGGTTGACGAATAAGACCCGCCAGCGGATAAAGAGAGTTTAAGAGTGGAAAAACCTCATTCTGGCATTTTCGACGAGTTGTAGTATTTGGTAAACCGGAGGACTGTTCTTCCTCCCCGGTGTCCTGAGTCCGACGGCGGCTCTCATGTTGCTCTTGCTTCAAAAGAAAGTGAGGATCTAAATGAGCTGAAGGCTGTGAAAATCTTACTTTCCGGATTACCCGTCGAACTTTTTGTCTTGGCAAGGATTCTGAGCCGGAGGAAATAGTAATTACCTCTTCATCAATGGCCTGGCTGGCCTCAGTGTCATCCCGATAATAATCAGTGTCAATAAGATGATTGAAATAAGAACCAAGAGAGTCAAAGACTACCTCCGAATCAATGCAGTAGTCCATCTATCTATTATATAATTAAAACAGAAGTCAAATAAGCCACCACGTTCATCCACATAAGTTAAAATTATCTAATCCGTTAGATTGTAATATTAACGGCCTTGATTTAAAATAAACGCGTAACCGAGCATAAGTTGTTTTGTCACGTGTATGTGGATAGAACGGACCAACACATCCATATTCCATCACGTGTAGAGCATAGCGCAGACGGACCCACACAAGAGTTACGTTGTAGTTAGGATAGGAAAATTTATTAGGACATATCACGTAAAAATATTGACATGTACATGTAGTACAACACGCTACGTACAAATAGTGTGTCCATCGGAACATCAACTAGCTTGGACTGTCCTCATGTTAAGCCGCAAAAACGAGAACAAAAAATTTCCATCATTGGGTCAAGGATAAGCAAGGTAGTAGTCAAACCTGATTAAATAAGAAATATATACAAATAAGGACATCCACCAGACCTCACGTGATGAAAGTTCCAAGAAGACAGGAACGAATACGTACAAGATTTCCGCACGGTCTCCATCAACCCAGCCAACTCAACCCATATAAACAAGTGCAGCCGGCCGCAGAAGCACAACAATTGGAAATCGACAACCACCACATCTTGAAACGCGCCACACGGAACACACGACTCGCCGTCCACACAACTTGAAGTCGACATAGGTAGCACAACGAAGTCACGCCAAAGCGACACCCGACGAAGCAACGCCCAACAACTCCAATCGACGTTGGAAGAAGTGACAACAAAGCACTTCTGGCCTGAATCATCAGACTTGGTAATTGTTATTTAGCAAACTTTTTTTTTTGCATAGGATCTTCATAAATACTATATCCATTGACAAATTGTGTCCTATTAATTTTGAAGACATAAAACTATGGCATACAAAAAGTTGAGCGACTTGACTACAAGTGGACAGAACTGGAACATTCAAGTGAAAGTAATGAGGATTTGGGATTCAGTTAATCCTACGACCGATGAGCTTATTAGCCTAGATATGATACTCATGGATGAGCAGGTCTGCTTTTCAATATAGTTATTAATTGGATTTTTTTCAGATTAAGCAACAATTACTAACCATAATTGATTGTTTTTACAGGGTGAAACAATTCATGCTACTATCTGGAAGAATCTAATAGACACTTTTAGATCAAAGATCAATGAGAAGTCTATTTATGGATTCAGCAATTTTAAGGTTGTGGAATCCACAAAATATAGGCCAGTGAGCAATGAACTTAAAATATTTTTTGCATACAATACAAAGGTAAAGGAGATAAAAGGACATTTAGAAGTATTTCCGGACTATTGCTTTGAGTTTTCTACCATGGAAACACTTGAAGAAAGGGCAGAAAAAGATACACAATGCTCAGGTATGTCTATAGTTGTAATTACGGCTTCCAAATAATTGATATTTCTAATTTTTATATTACTAATCTCCAAATATATAGATGTCATTGGACTTCTAACAAAAATGAAGCCCGTGGAGACAAGAATAACAAAAAAGAGCCCACAACCTTCATATATCCGCGAGATTGAAATACTAATGCCAGAGTAAGTGCATATGCATATGCATGTCTGAAATTTAACTAAGCTTATTCCATGTGGTTAGCACTAACTTCTCGGATTTAATTCTTTAGGGGTGATAAAATCAGAATCACGTTATGGGGAAAGTTTGCTTATTTTCTGACCGAGGATGTAATCGGCAGCCAAACTGTCATTATTATTACATCAACGATGGTGCAAAGATTCAATGGTAAGTCCATAAATCTTAGATGCCATTCTTAGCATTTACAAATTCTAATTGGCTGATTGAATACGTTTGTGCCTAAAGTCAACCAGTGCCACAAGAATATATATAGATCTGGATATACCAGAAACACAAGAACTTCTTGAAAGGATGAAACTCTACCAATTAAAAAATTCCCACTCATCAATAGTGTCGGGGGAAACTGTCCGCCACGAACACCTATGGGACCGGAGCCCCTTGTTTGTGCGGTAAGAGGGCGGAGGGAGCACGAAGAGCAGATCGTAGTGAACACGCGGGCAGTTTACCCAGGTTCGGGCCGCGGTGGACGCGTAAAACCCTACTCCTGCTTAGTTGTGTATTGAGTTGGAGAGCTCGGGAGCTTGAAGAACCAGCTACACCGAGCGTATGAGCGATCTAGGTTCCGAACCCCCTCCACGTTGTGCATGGGCCTCCTTTTATAGTGCAAGGGGTCACCGACAGGTGTCAACGTAGGAGAAAGGGGTAAAAATGTAAAAGAGGTGGTAGTTGTAACAGTGCGGGAATAGTGGAGCTATAGTGCGTGAACAGTGGTCGCTACCTACTTTGACAGTGGGGGACAAGAGCATTTAATGCCCGTCGCCGTCGACCCCAAAAGCTCCCGCCCTTGCGTCTCCGTTTGCCACGGCGATGGCTTCACCTCCATGGAGTGCCACCGTGTCCCCCAGGCTGCACAGCCATCCGCCACGCGTCCCTGGAATGGCCCCAGGGCGACGCGTGGGCCGATGAGCTGGAGCGCGGGCACACAGCGCAACTCTCCCGGCAAGCACCTTGCCGGGGTCTTGACCTTGCCGGGCCCGGGAGCTTGCCGGGCTCTGAAGCTTGTCGCTCCCCGGGCCCTCGCCGGGACGCATATAGCGCCGAGGCGTGTCTTCTATGATGTAATCTTCTAGTCTTCCTGGCAAGCTCCTCTTGCCAGGGCCTTGCGTGAGTGAGGTAACCTTGAGCCTGGAACGGCCTTCCCGGCAAGCTCCGCTTGCCGGGGTCTCGATCTTCTGTCTTGTATACTTTGTTTTTGAATGGTTTGACATGGAGCAGGAAGGCCTCCGGCGAGCACGTGGTAAACCCCGCCGCGGGAAGCTGCAACTGCCCGTGCACAAGTTGGGGTACTGAGGTACCCCTACCTTAGTACACCGACAGGAGCCCCCGGGCCTGGGCCACACACGGTGCCGAGCGCTGTTGGGCCAGGCCCAAAACAGTGCACGGGCACACGCGGCGCACGGCGCGCCGAATCCACTTCCGCACCCGCCGCGTCCCCCCGTAACGGCACGCGTCGATTGCGGCGTCGTGGGATGGGACGTGCCCACGTTCTTTTAATGGAAAGAGCGAAACGCCCCCCACTTCCCCATAAAAGCAGAGGAAGCAGGAGCGGTTCCCCTCCTACGCTTTCATTGCATCCTCTTCCATCTCCAGAGATCCCCTTTGCGTTCCGCCTCCACACCTCCGCCGCCGCCGTCTGCATCTCCGGCGCCGCCGGGCTCTTCGTCCCCCCTTTCTCCGCCGCCTCCGCCATGGCCCCGAAGACCGAGAAGGCGAAGGCGGAGAAGGCCAAGAAGGAGAAATCGGAGCAAGCGGCGAGGCTTACCGCGTATCGGAAGCGGAATCTCGTCTTCCCGCCGAGGCTCAGCGCGCGGGAGCTCTGGAACAAGTATTACTTGTTCTGGTCCAAGGGAACCAAGGCGCACCCCCGCACTCGAGCTTATCCGGCCGCCGCCAAGGACAACTACCCCGGCGGGTACTATTTCTTCGCAGCCTTCTTCCACTGCGGTCTTTGCCCTCCTTTTTCTGAATTCTTCTGTGACATAATGCACACCTACGGCCTCCACCTTCTTGACTTCACCCCCAACGCCATCCTCACAATGGCGGTTTTCGCACATATGTGCGAAAACTATATAGGAATACACCCAAACGTAGCGCTGTTTAGGCACTTCTTCACCCCTAGAGCAGAGGCCGGCGCCCCCCTCTCCGGAGGAATATCTTGGGTTTTTCGTCTGAACAAGATGGAGTCCTACTTGCCGGGGGAGCTCCGCGGCAAGTGGGAGGAGTGGCATGCTGATTGGTGTTGGATCGTCGAGGACCAGCCGCAACCCTTCACCGCGCCGCGCACAACACCTATCGTGCGCGGCAGGGACTGGAGCGAGCTGGATTCGGACGACAGCAAGCTTGATATCGCCCTCATCGGGATTCTTCGTCTCCGGGTAGCGAGGTTGTCTGTCACAGAAGTAGGCACAGACTTCCTCCGCCGCCGCATCGCCCCTCTCCAAGACAGGAAAAGGCCGGCCTGGGAGTACGGCAACTCGGCGGATATTATGAGGCTGCGCCCCGGGCTCAACTTTAACTTCACGTCGCTGGAGCTGAAGGGGATGGTCCGGGAGCTATTTAAGCACGACCCGGCCCGCCCGGAATGGTTCAGGGGTCCCCGGGGAGTGGTGCCTCTCTGCAACAGCACAGCCAGGGACAACCTCCGCGCCATGATGCCCGCGTGTGACTCGCACGGCGTCGACCGCACGTGGATTGCGCCCAAGCCAGACGTCATCTTGAATCTCTTCGACAACCTGGTGGAGGTGGCGAAGAACAAGAACGAGACCCGGGAGCTGACACGGTACACCACCGACCAGTAGATAGCGTACATCGCTTCTCGGGTTGAAGAGGCCGCTGCAGCCGCAGCGGCAGGAGAGTTCGGCTACACGCCCGAGGAGGCAGATGCTGCGGAAGCGTCCTGCCAAGCAGAGGAGGCGGAGATCCGCAGGCTACTGAAGCTGCCTCCCGACAAGCTCGCCGGGGTCCCTTCCCTGAGGCACTCCGGGATCCCGGGAATCTTGACCGAGGCCGCGGCGAGCGGCAACGCCGCCGGAGGAAACAGAGGCGCCGCAGGGAGCGGAGGCGCCGGAGGGAGCGGAGGCCCCGGAGGGAAGGCGGCCACAGTGCAGGGCGCTGGGCCCAGCAAACCTCCGGGGAGGAGGAGGAGGAGGGCGCCGGGGCCGACGAGGACTCCGACGGATCCTTAGAGCTCTACGCCGACGACCTCTCTTCGTCGTCGGAGACCTCCCCGCCCCGGGCAAGCCCTAGGCGCTCTCCGATGAAGCGTCTCCGCAAGGCGGCGACGGGGACAAGGGCACAGGCCCCCCGGCAACAGCCAACTCGCCGGGCAGCGCGAGCTCCCCGGGGGAGTCAAGCTGCGACGGGGGCGACCGGCGCACCAGCCACGGCGGAGGCGGCCCGCACGCAGGCCGCGGCAGAGGCGCCCCGCAAGCAGGCCACAACAGAGGCGCCTCGCAAGTCGGCGCCGAGCGGACAAGAGTCTTCACGGAGCGGAGCGGCGGCTCCGCCTGCTCCCCGGGTCCCGGCTACCACAGGGGCTGGGTCTTCGCAGCCCCCAGCCCCAGGGACCGCCAAGCGCCCGAGGGAGTCTTCGCCTCCCGCTCCTCGCGCGGACGCGCCTCAGGTGGAGTTTGACTTCTCCGCCCTGAGCGACGATGACGACGAGGAGGAACAGGAGTAAGTGTTCGAGGCTTTGCATCTTCTTCAACATTGTCTTGATTTTTGTTGACGCTGATCTTGCTTCTCGTTTTGATTTCAGGTCCTTGGCTCAGCGGGCGGCGAAGAAGGCCAAGGTGCCCGTCGTCAAAGTCGCGGACGACTCGCCGGTCGCGGCGACTGGGGACGTGCCGGAGCCAAGCTTGCCGGACCCGAGCGCTGTTCCGAGGAGCAGCCCCCAGCGCAGCCCCCAGCGTAAGTCTGGGTTCTGTTCTTACGCTCGTCGGGCGCGCCTGGAGACCTTGTCTTGTTCTAACATCTTGATGCTTTTGTCTTTTCTTGTGCAGAGGTGGAGCCACAGCCGCAGGAGCGTCCGGAGGTCGCTCCCGAGGAGCCGCAGGCCCCGCCGTCCCCGCCAAGGCCGAACTCCCCGGCAAGGGAGAGCGCTCCGCCAAGGGGGGCGAGTACCCCGCCAAGGGCGAGCAGCCCGGCAAGGGCGGCCACTCCGCCAAGGCAGAGCTCCCCGGCGAGGGAGCCCGCCGCTGACGACATCCACCAAGGTAGGTTCTGTAACTTTGTCTTCTTGGAGTCGCCTCTTTTTGGATATTTGCTTGAACTTCTTTTGCTTCTTCTTCTTCTTCTAGATCCTCCTCCCCCCGAGCAGATGGAGACAGAAGTCATCGTCATCGAGGAGGAGGGCGCGCAGGGCGGCGGCGGCGACGCCCCTGTCGCCGAGGACAGGGCGGAAGCCGCCGAGCCGGCTGCGCAAGAGACCGCTCCGGCTGCGGACGCAGCGGCCGGGGAGGGGGACGGTGACCGCATTGCCGGCCCGGAGGCGGCAGGAGCATCAAGTGCTGCGCCGGCCGCCGACCCCTCCGCCGGAAAGGAGCAGGCCGGCTACTACCTTGAAGCCCCCAACGGCGTATTTATCCAAGTGCCATGGGGTTCTTCGTCGCGAGCCCCCGCGGAGGGCGAGGCCTTTGATGGGGAGGTCCTCGCCTCCGCGGGCTTGAAGATCGTCGAGGCGCCCGGCGGGAGCAACGGGTCCGAAGAGGAGAAGCTGCTTCACCAGCTCCTGGCCCTTTACCGGGCCAGGCAGGCGAAGCTAACGTCTCGGGAGGCCCTTGCTGCCAAGGCCGCCGTCGAGATGGAGAATCGCGCGGCGGAGCTCCGCGCCGCCAACCAGGCTGCCCTCCGCGAGGTGGCGGAGGAGCGCGAGAGGCTCGCCGGGGAGTATCAAGAGTGGTTGCTGGAGAAGGCCGAGGCCGAAGAGCAGCAGCGGCTCGCCGGGGTGGAGCTGTCCCGGCGAGAAGGAGAGCTCGCCCAGCGGAAGGTCAACCTCGACTCCCACGAGGAAGACCTTGCCGCTCAGGAGCAAGCCCTTGGCGGGGAGCTGAAGGAGGCGAGAGCCGCCGCGGCTACCGCGGAGACCGCCAAGGAGGAGCTTGCCGCCAAGGTCGCGCAGCTGGAGGAGTCGCTGAAGGCGAGCATGGAGAGGGTCGCCGCGCTCAACATAGAGCGCGAGAAGGACGCCCACACCAACTCGGAACTCCAGGTGCGTCTTTCTGAGAAGGGCGACGAGCTGAAGGCCGCCAAGGACTCCATCGAGGATCTGGAGCTGAAGGTTTCCACGCTGAAGGACTCGCTTGACGCCGTCCGGGATCGGGAGACCAAGTTGAAGGAGGAGCTCCGCAAGGAGCGAACCTTGGTGGACAGCGCCAACAAAGCGGCCGAGAACTTCCGCCGTGCCGTTGAGGTATGGACCGAGGACCTGGTATCTTCTGCGTCCAACATCGACCAGGAGCTGCTGGCGCTGAAGCTGGAGCATCTCATCTACTCCCCGGACCCAAACCTTCCTCACAGCGCCAAGCTCAGCCTCTTCTTCAGGGGGATCGCGCCGGCCCTTGCAGATCTGCGGAAGAAGATCCCCGCGCAACTGGCCGAGGAGTCGCGCCGGCTTTGCACGGGAACCTTGGAGCGTGTGCTGACGAAGATTGTATACCGCAATCCCGGCATAAACCTCACCAACGTTCTTCGCAGCTTGCCGGCCGACGCGAACATGGAGGCGCTGAAGGAGCAGGTCGCCCACATCATCGCCAAGGTGAACAAGATCTCCAGGATTGAGGGCGACCGCGTAGACTAGGCCTCCTTTATCTTTATCTCTTTTTGTTGCTGCATAGGGTGTTATGAACTCATTAATCATTGCGACCAGTTATCCTTTGTAAGATATTTATCTCATTTTGATCAATCAGTGCAATGTTATCTCCCTTGTCTTGGTCCTTTACTTTGTATGCTTTTCACCCTACGCTCCCGGGGAGCTTGCCGGCAAGGGGCCTTTGCCGCGAGCGCTGAGTGCTGGACTCTGAGCAGCCTGCTGGCCAAGGTCTCACCGGCAAGCAACCTTGCCGCAGCTAGTCGCAACGCACTTAGCTTGCTGAGTGGACTCGAAAACGAAGCAAGGGCGCGACACTTGTCGCAGCTCACTTAAATCGTTGAGCGTACTCGAAGACAAGACAAGGGTGCGGCTAGCTACGGGTAGGTTCCTCCGCGCACAGGTTTTCCATACAAAGTGTGATTGTTCAAGGAAGACAACTAAAAATTAAAATTTTGAACTGGTCAAATTCTAATAACTTAGCTTTCATATGTTGCTCGCTTCTTGGTAAGGCTTCTCTTTCTTGAACAGCACTTGGTTCCTCTTCCATCTCCTTCCCCCCCGGCAAACTTGTGCGCGAGGAACGTTCCTTCTGCTTAAGAGGCAAGGAAAAAGAAGAGGGGAACAAGTATATGGCCTTTCGGCGTGCTAATGCTTACCGGATATGTATGTTGCACAAGATGCCAAATAACACATGCAGATAGCAAAGAAAAGCATGCAAAAGGCAATCGGCGTAAAACACAAAAACTTTACTGATGCACGGGGTCTGCGCCCGGCTTTGTACAAAGGGTTACATGCAACAGCGGCAAAGCTTGTACAAAAGGTGGTTGCCGGAGCGGATCACGGCAACCGCGCCTTATGGGTGAAACTTGCGAAGATGCTCTATGTTCCAGGAGTTGCTCACCGGTAAGCCTTCTTCGGTCTCAAGGCGGACAGCGCCGGGCCTTGTGACTTGTCTCACCCGAGAAGGGCCTTCCCACTTTGGCGTCAACTTGTCGGAATTCTTGGCGGACTGAACACGCCGAAGAACAAGGTCGCCTTCCTCGAGACTCCTGGCCTTGACCTTGCGGCTATGGTAGCGGCGCAAGGCTTGCTGGTATCGAGCAGCTCGTACAACAGCCTGGAGACGTCCCTCCTCAAGGAGCAATGCATCATCTTATCGCAGTTGCTCTTTCTCGAGCTCATCATAAGCGAGCACTCGAGGAGATCCGTATACGAGTTCCGTGGGGAGAACTGCCTCTGCTCCATAGACTAGAGCAAAGGGTGTCTGTCCGGTGGCTCGACTTGGTGTCGTTCTGATTGACCAAAGAGCCGCCGGTAGCTCCTCTATCCAATTTCTTCCGCACTTGCGCAGCCTGTCAAAGGTCCTTGTCTTGAGTCCGCGCAGCACTTCAGCATTAGCCCTCTCCGCTTGACCGTTGCTCCTCGGGTGAGCAACAGAAGCGAAACAGACCTTGGCGCCAAGGTCTTGGACGTACTGCATGAAGGTGCGACTAGTGAATTGTGTACCGTTGTCGGTGATGATCCTGTTGGGGATTCCGAAACGGCAAACAATTGACCTGAAGAACCTGACTGCTGACTGTGCTGTCACCTTTCTCACTGGCTCCACTTCTGGCCACTTTGTGAACTTGTCGATCGCAACGTACAAGTACTCAAAGCCCCCGACGGCTCGGGGGAAGGGGCCGAGGATATCGAGCCCCCAGACCGAGAAGGGCCAGGATAAAGGAATTGTTTGGAGAGCTTGAGCTGGTTGATGAATCTGCTTTTCATGGAACTGGCACGCTTCACACTTGGTTACTAGTGCAGTTGCATCTTGGAGGGCTTCTTGCCAAAAGAACCCTTGCCGGAAAGCTTTCCCGGCAAGTGCCCTTGCGCCAATGTGGTGGCCGCATATGCCTCCGTGTATTTCTGCCAACAGCTTCTGTCCATCTTCCCTGGAGATGCATTTCAGTCTGACACCATTGAGCCTTCTTCTGTACAGCTCGTTATCCACGAACTGGTACATACTTGACTGCCTGGTTATCTTCACTATTTCTTCTGGGTCGTCGGGAAGTTCTCCAGTTTGCAGAAAACGGACGATCTACTGCGCCCATGCCGGAGCCCGAGGCTCAACGGCAAGGACTAAAGGCATGAGGGCCGTTGCGGGGACCCCAGCTTCTACGGCAAGAACCTCTGGCTCTGCCGGAGCTGTTGATCCCCCGGCAAGCTCGCCGGGGCGAGGCTTGTCGGGAACGCCTGCTTCAACTGCACAGATCCTCGGATCTGCAGGAGCAGATTGTTCCTCAGCGTTCTGGTTGTTGATCTTGGGGATCTTGGCGGCGGTTTCAGGAAGATCCGCCGGCAAGTAGTCGCCGGAGACCAACTTTCTCTTCTTGGACTGCCCAATTGATGGTGTAACGGATGGTTGAGTCAGCTTGAGCAAGAAGGTCCCTGGTTCCACAGGTAACTTCATCGAAGCACACTTTGAAAGGCCATCTGCTATTTCATTCTGAGCTCTCGGGACATGCTCCATTTGCAGACCTTCAAAGTGCTCCTCAAGCTTTCTCACTTCATCTACATAAGCTTCCATCAAAGGGCTCTGATAACTCTTATTGACTTGCCGAACCACCAACTGAGAATCTCCCCGCACAATCAGCTTCCTTATCCCAAGTTCGGCCGCAATCCTGAGGCCGGCGAGCAAGCCTTCATATTCAGCAGTGTTGTTTGTCGCTTGCTCCCTGGGAAAGTGCATCTGGATAACATATTTGAGGTGCTCTCCGGTGGGCGCGATGAGTACCACGCCAGCACCGGCGCCTTGCAGCGAGAAGGCACCATCAAAATACATTACCCATTCACTTGTCGCTTCTTGTACGGGTGCACTTGTTTTTTGGACTTCTTCATCGGGCGTTGGGGTCCACTCAGCTATGAATTCTGCCAAAGCTCGGCTCTGTATGGTTGAAGTACTTTCAAACTTGAGTCCAAAGCTCGACAGCTCCAGTGCCCACTCAACGATCCTGCCTGTTGCTTCCGGGTTGTGCAATATCCTCTTCAGCGGAAAGCGAGTGACCACTGTTATCTCATGTGCCTGGAAGTAATGGCGCAGCTTTCTCGAGGCCATGAGGAGGCCGAAAAGCAATTTTTGCACACCAGAGTATCTTGATCTAGCCCCCTGGAGAAGGTAACTTACAAAATACACTGGGCGCTGCACCATCTTCTTCCGCACTTCATCCTGTTCCTGCGCAGAGTTGTCCTTGTCGGGGCCAGAGCTTGCCGGAGCAGCCCCCTGCTTGTCGCTGGATTCGCTTGCCGGTGGTGTAAACTCCTCGTCGGCTTCTCTCTCCGCTACTAACGCAGCACTAACCACCTGGTTGGTTGCTGCTAGGTACAGCAGCAACTTTTCCTGTGGTCTAGGTGCGACAAGTATTGGAGTGGAGGATAGGTACCGTTTCAAATCTTGCAGCGCTGCCTCCGCTTCTGGAGTCCACTTCATGGGACCTGCCTTTTTCAAGATTTTGAAGAAAGGTAGTGCGCGCTCTGCAGACTTCGAAATGAACCTACTGAGGGCAGCCACACAACCTGCAAGCCTTCTGACATCCTTGACGCGTTTCGGGGCTTCTATCTGCTCGATGGCTTTTATCTTGTCGGGGTTGGCTTCAATCCCCCTCTGTGACACAAAGAACCCGAGAAGCTTGCCGGAGGGGACTCCAAAGACGCACTTCTCGGGGTTCAACTTGAGCTGTATCTTGCGCAGGTTCTGAAATGTCTCTTCCAAATCTTGGACCAGGGTTTCCTTGCTCTTACTTTTCACCACGATGTCATCCATGTAAGCCTCTACATTTCTGTGGATCTGTGGCTCGAAAGCAGTGTGCACTACCCTTGCAAATGTTGATCCTGCATTCTTCAGTCCAAATGGCATGCGTATGAAGCAATAAGTGCCACATGGAGTGATAAATGCAGTCTTCTCTTCATCCTCTTTGGCCATAAAGATCTGGTGGTAGCCTGAATATGCATCAAGAAAAGAGAGCAGCTCACATCCGGCAGTGGAGTCAACGATCTGGTCAATGCGCGGCAAAGGGAATGGATCCTTGGGACATGCTTTATTCACATCGGTGAAGTCTATACACAGTCTCCACTTCCCGTTGGCCTTGCGCACGACGACTGGGTTCGCTAACCACGTTGGATGGATCACACCTCTAACTAGGCCTGCTGCCTCTAGCTTCTTGATCTCTTCGTTGATGAATTCTTGGCGCTCCACGGCTTGCTTTCTCACCTTCTGCTTGATGGGCCGCGCATGAGGACAGACAGCAAGCTTGTGCTCAATTACCTTCCTGGGAACACCGGGGATGTCAGATGGTTGCCAGGCAAACACATCGACATTCGCCCGCAGGAAGGCAACGAGCGCGCTTTCCTATTTGCTGTCAAGTGTGGCACTGATGGTGAAGGTACCACCAGTGCCGTCCTCCTTGGCGGACACCTTCTTGGTTGCCGGAGGAGCGGCCATCCCTTTCTTACACTTGCCGGTGGAGCTCGATGGGACATCCTCGACGGCAGCGCAGCACTCCGAAGAGGTGCGGTTGCCGGAGTGGGCCCCAGAGCACTTACCGGACTTGGTCTTCGTCTTCTTCCCCCCGGGAGCTTCAGCGGCAAGTGTATCCTTTTCTGCTGCGGCTGCTGCATCCCGGTAGATCTTGTCGGCGCAGACAAGCGCATCTTTCTTGTCGCCATGGGCAGTGATGACGCTTATCGGCCCCGGCATCTTGAGTACGTTGTAGGCATAGTGGGAAGCTGCCATGAACTTGGCGAGGGCGGGACGGCCGAGTATTCCGTTGTATGGTAACGGAATATCAGCGACGTCGAAAGTGATGCGCTCAGTTCTGAAATTGAGCTCCCCGCCAAAGGTCACCGGCAGAGTGATCTTCCCCTTGGGCTTGCTCCTTCCCGGGTTGATTCCTTGGAAAGAACCGGTCTCTTCGAGCTCGCCATCTGTGATTTGGAGTTTCTTGATCACAGCAGAGGAGATCAAGTTCAGCCCGGCCCCGCCGTCAACCAACATTTTTGTGACCTTGAGGTTGCGGATGGTGGGTGAGACCAGCATCGGCAAGCACCCGACCGCAGTGGTGCGGTCAGGGTGATCCTCAAGATCAAAAATGATGGGCGTGCTGGACCATTTGAGGAGCCTGCGCGACTCCACGGGCGGCTCTGCTGCATTCACCTCACGCACCCACTGCTTGAGCTGGCGGTGGGAGGTGTGCAGAGAGGCGCCACCGTCGATGCACAGGACCTCCGTGGCCTTCTGGAACTCCTGCTCGCTGTTATCCTCATCCTCCACGTCTTCGTCGTCGTCCTCTTCATCCTTGTCGCGGCCCCGGGGAGGTCGATCACCTTGCCGCTGCTTGGCCTTGCCGCGGCGTCCTCCCCGGCCATTGAATGGCCGCTTCTTGCTTGGTTCTCCTCCTCCACCTTGGGCCTTCTCCTTGTCGCGCCTCTCGTACTCAGCTTTCTGCTGCTCGACGAGGTACTCGACGCGCTTGCAGTTGGAGAGGTCGTGAGCCTTGGTGCGGTGGATCTTGCAGTATTGCTTGTCGGAGCCGTCCTGCTTGTCGGCCGCCGCTACAGGGGCAGGCTCCTTGCCGGAGCCGCCGGCCTGCGTTTGCTTGGCGGGAGCTTCCTTGCCGGACTTCTCGACGGCAAGCACTTCCTTCTTGTTTTTCTTCCTGTTGTTCCGCCGCCGGCTCTTCTTTGCCGGGGCGGCGTCGTCGCTGTCGCTTCCTCCTGCGCCAGCATCCTCCCCGGGGAGTCTCCTCCCCTCTTCTGCGCGCGCGCACTTATCAGCCAGAGCGTAGAGCTCGCTGACATCCCGAATCTTGGTCATCGCCATTTCTTCACGCATGCGGCGGTTACGCACGTTCTGGTGGAACGCGCTGATAACCGCGGTAGGGTGGACGTCGGGGATGTTGTGCTGTACACGGCTGAAGCGTTGGATGTACTTGCGCAGGGATTCTCCTTCCTTCTGGGCCAGAATGTGGAGATCGCTCTCCTGGCCATGGGGTTTGTGGCCGCCGGTGAAGGCGCCAACAAACTGATGGCAAAGGTCTGCCCAAGAAGAAATGGAGCCTTCTGGCAAGTGCATAAGCCAGGAACGAACGTTCGGCTTAAGCACGAGCGGGAAGTAGTTCGCCAAAATCTTCTCGTCGCGCCCCCCGGCAGCCTGCACCGCGATGGTGTATACGCTGAGGAATTCCGAGGGGTGCGTCTTGCCGTCGTACTTCTCCGGTACGTCGGGCTTGAAATTCTTCATGCTGGGCCACTGGACGCGCCGCAGCTCGCGGGTGAACGCAGGGCAGCCTGCCGCGTACGGCAAGTCGCCTGGTTCACCGGGCGCGCGCGCGTCGACAGCGTTCCCAGCCCTCTGGTCTGATTGTCGCCGAGCTTCTCGGCGGCGCTCGATTGTTGTCCGAGCGTCTTCTTGTCGCTGGTCGTCAAGGACCTGGCGCTGGTCCCGACGAGCCCGCGGATCCGACGACGCCGTGGAGTCGTCGTCGGCGTTGTTTCGGCGGGGCGGCGTCTTCTGTTTCCGCGGCGGGGAGTGCACAGTTGTCGCACCCCCGGCGGTCTTGTCGCCGTCGGCCTTCGTCTTCTCAGCTTGCCGCGGCCGCGAGGTCGCCGGCTGTTGTGGAGAGTCGTTGTTGGCGAAGGCGATCAGGCTCTGGATGGTGGCCCTCCAGTCTTCGGCCTTGTCTGCCGCTGGAGGGAAGTCGAGGAGCAGTTGCGCTCTCGCGAGCGCTTCTGCTGGAGTGGAAGGGAACGGGGGCGAGCGGTGCAAGGAGCGGGATATGCTCGGACTCCTAACAGCGTTAGAGGGAGCAGGGTCCTGCCCCGGCGTCTTCGCTTTGCTTGTGCCCGGACGGTGGTCCGGAGCGTCCCGCGAGCCTCCGGTTTGCCCTTGTCCCAGCAAACGGATACCACCTCATGTGGTATGGCGCTGCAGGGTTGTCGTGTGCTGAGATGGACGTGGCGCGTCCACGGAGACCGAGGCTCGGTCGTCCGTCCTGTCCTTGGATTTGGTGGCGCCGCGAGTGTCCTCGCCGGCGACCACTCTTCCGACGGCGTCTCCCCCGCCCACCGTTGGTTCCGGTGGCGGCGGATGAGACGCAGACGGGCCTCCGACCTCCGAAGCCTTCTTCTTCGGGGCCATGGTGCTGTTGCTGATGAAGTTGCTGATGAAACTCGAGAGGTTGATGAAGAATGCGCCCGCGTGAACGCCGGATCAGATTCGCACAACCTCGACGCCCCCTACCTGGCGCGCCAAAGATGTCGGGGGAAACTGTCCGCCACGAACACCTATGGGACCGGAGCCCCTTGTTTGTGCGGTAAGAGGGCGGAGGGAGCACGAAGAGCAGATCGTAGTGAACATGCGGGCAGTTTACCCAGGTTCGGGCCGCGGTGGACGCGTAAAACCCTACTCCTGCTTAGTTGTGTATTGAGTTGGAGAGCTCGGAAGCTTGAAGAACTAGCTACACCGAGCGTATGAGCGATCTAGGTTCCGAACCCCCTCCACGTTGTGCATGGGCCTCCTTTTATAGTGCAAGGGGTCACCGACAGGTGTCAACGTAGGAGAAAGGGGTAAAAATGTAAAAGAGGTGGTAGTTGTAACAGTGCGGGAATAGTGGAGCTACAGTGCGTGAACAGTGGTCGCTACCTACTTTGACAGTGGGGGACAAGAGCATTTAATGCCCGTCGCCGTCGACCCCAAAAGCTCCCGCCCTTGCGTCTCCGTTTGCCACGGCGATGGCTTCACCTCCGTGGAGTGCCACCGTGTCCCCCAGGCTGCACAGCCATCCGCCACGCGTCCCTGGAATGGCCCCAGGGCGACGCGTGGGCCGATGAGCTGGAGCGCGGGCACACAGCGCAACTCTCCCGGCAAGCACCTTGCCGGGGTCTTGACCTTGCCGGGCCCGGGAGCTTGCCGGGCTCTGAAGCTTGTCGCTCCCCGGGCCCTCGCCGGGACGCATATAGCGCCGAGGCGTGTCTTCTATGATGTAATCTTCTAGTCTTCCTGGCAAGCTCCTCTTGCCAGGGCCTTGCGTGAGTGAGGTAACCTTGAGCCTGGAACGGCCTTCCCGGCAAGCTCCGCTTGCCGGGGTCTCGATCTTCTGTCTTGTATACTTTGTTTCTGAATGGTTTGACATGGAGCAGGAAGGCCTCCGGCGAGCACGTGGTAAACCCCGCCGCGGGAAGCTGCAACTGCCCGTGCACAAGTTGGGGTACTGAGGTACCCCTACCTTAGTACACCGACAGGAGCCCCCGGGCCTGGGCCACACACGGTGCCGAGCGCTGTTGGGCCAGGCCCAAAACAGTGCACGGGCACACGCGGCCCACGGCGCGCCGAATCCACTTCCGCACCCGCCGCGTCCCCCCGTAACGGCACGCGTCGATTGCGGCGTCGTGGGATGGGACGTGCCCACGTTCTTTTAATGGAAAGAGCGAAACGCCCCCCACTTCCCCATAAAAGCAGAGGAAGCAGGAGCGGTTCCCCTCCTACGCTTTCATTGCATCCTCTTCCATCTCCAGAGATCCCCTTTGCGTTCCGCCTCCACACCTCCGCCGCCGCCGTCTGCATCTCCGGCGCCGCCGGGCTCTTCGTCCCCCCTTTCTCCGCCGCCTCCGCCATGGCCCCGAAGACCGAGAAGGCGAAGGCGGAGAAGGCCAAGAAGGAGAAATCGGAGCAAGCGGCGAGGCTTACCACGTATCGGAAGCGGAATCTCGTCTTCCCGCCGAGGCTCAGCGCGCGGGAGCTCTGGAACAAGTATTACTTGTTCTGGTCCAAGGGAACCAAGGCGCACCCCCGCACTCGAGCTTATCCGGCCGCCGCCAAGGACAACTACCCCGGCGGGTACTATTTCTTCGCAGCCTTCTTCCACTGCGGTCTTTGCCCTCCTTTTTCTGAATTCTTCTGTGACATAATGCACACCTACGGCCTCCACCTTCTTGACTTCACCCCCAATGCCATCCTCACAATGGCGGTTTTCGCACATATGTGCGAAAACTATATAGGAATACACCCAAACGTAGTGCTGTTTAGGCACTTCTTCACCCCTAGAGCAGAGGCCGGCGCCCCCCTCTCCGGAGGAATATCTTGGGTTTTTCGTCTGAACAAGAAGGAGTCCTACTTGCCAGGGGAGCTCCGCGGCAAGTGGGAGGAGTGGCGTGCTGATTGGTGTTGGATCGTCGAGGACCAGCCGCAACCCTTCACCGCGCCGCGCACAACACCTATCGTGCGCGGCCGGGACTGGAGCGAGCTGGATTCGGACGACAGCAAGCTTGATATCGCCCTCATCAGGATTCTTCGTCTCCGGGTAGCGAGGTTGTCTGTCGCAGAAGTAGGCACAGACTTCCTCCGCCGCCGCATCGCCCCTCTCCAAGACAGGAAAAGGCCGGCCTGGGAGTACGGCAACTCGGCGGATATTATGAGGCTGCGCCCCGGGCTCAACTTTAACTTCACGTTGCTGGAGCTGAAGGGGATGGTCCGGGAGCTATTTAAGCACGACCCGGCCCACCCGGAATGGTTCAGGGGTCCTCGGGGAGTGGTGCCTCTCTGCAACAGCACAGCCAGGGACAACCTCCGTGCCATGATGCCCGCGTGTGACTCGCACGGCGTCGACCGCACGTGGATTGCGCCCAAGCCAGACGTCATCTTGAATCTCTTCGACAACCTGGTGGAGGTGGCGAAGAACAAGAACGAGACCCGGGAGCTGACACGGGACACCACCGACCAGGAGATAGCGTACATCGCTTCTCGGGTTGAAGAGGCCGCTGCAGCCGCAGCGGCAGGAGAGTTCGGCTACACGCCCGAGGAGGCAGATGCTGCGGAAGCGTCCTGCCAAGCAGAGGAGGCGGAGATCCGCAGGCTACTGAAGCTGCCTCCTGACGAGCTCGCCGGGGTCCCTTCCCTGAGGCACTCCGGGATCCCGGGAATCTTGACCGAGGCCGCGGCGAGCGGCAACGCCGCCGGAGGAAACAGAGGCGCCGCAGGGAGCGGAGGCGCCGGAGGGAGCGGAGTTGCCGGAGGGAAGGCGGCCACAGTGCAGGGCGCTGGGCCCAGCAAACCTGCCGGGGAGGAGGAGGAGGAGGGCGCCGGGGCCGACGAGGACTCCGACGGATCCTTAGAGATCTACACCGACGACCTCTCTTCGTCGTCGGAGACCTCCCCGCCCCGGGCAAGCCCTAGGCGCTCTCCGATGAAGCGTCTCCGCAAGGCGGCGACGGGGACAAGGGCACAGGCCTCCCGGCAACAGCCAACTCGCCGGGCAGCGCGAGATCCCCGGGGGAGTCAAGCTGCGACGGGGGCGACCGGCGCACCAGCCACGGCGGAGGCGGCATGCACGCAGGCCGCGGCAGAGGCGCCCCGCAAGCAGGCCACAACAGAGGCGCCTCGCAAGTCGGCGCCGAGCGGACAAGAGTCTTCACGGAGCGGAGCGGCGGCTCCGCCCGCTCCCCGGGTCCCGGCTACCACAGGGGCTGGGTCTTCGCAGCCCCTAGCCCCAGGGACCGCCAAGCGCCCGAGGGAGTCTTCGCCTCCCGCTCCCCGCGCGGACGCGCCTCAGGTGGAGTTTGACTTCTCCGCCCTGAGCGACGATGACGACGAGGAGGAACAGGAGTAAGTGTTCGAGGCTTTGCATCTTCTTCAACATTGTCTTGATTTTTGTTGACGCTGATCTTGCTTCTCGTTTTGATTTCAGGTCCTTGGCTCAGCGGGCGGCGAAGAAGGCCAAGGTGCCCGTCGTCGAAGTCGCGGACGACTCGCCGGTCGCGGCGACTGGGGACGTGCCGGAGCCAAGCTTGCCGAACCCGAGCGCTGTTCCGAGGAGCAGCCCCCAGCGCAGCCCCCAGCGTAAGTCTGGGTTCTGTTCTTACGCTTGTCGGGCGCGCCTGGAGACCTTGTCTTGTTCTAACATCTTGATGCTTTTGTCTTTTCTTGTGCAGAGGTGGAGCCACAGCCGCAGGAGCGTCCGGAGGTCGCTCCCGAGGAGCCGCAGGCCCCGCCGTCCCCGCCAAGGCCGAACTCCCCGGCAAGGGAGAGCGCTCCGCCAAGGGCGGGTACTCCGCCAAGGGCGAGTACCCCGCCAAGGGCGAGCAGCCCGGCAAGGGCGGCCACTCCGCCAAGGCAGAGCTCCCCGGCGAGGGAGCCCGCCGCTGACGACGTCCGCCAAGGTAGGTTCTGTAACTTTGTCTTCTTGGAGTCGCCTCTTTTTGGATATTTGCTTGAACTTCTTTTGCTTCTTCTTCTTCTTCTAGATCCTCCTCCCCCCGAGCAGATGGAGACAGAAGTCATCGTCATCGAGGAGGAGGGCGCGCAGGGCGGCGGCGACGACGCCCCTGTCGCCGAGGACACGGCGGAAGCCGCCGAGCCGGCTGCGCAAGAGACCGCTCCGGCTGCGGACGCAGCGGCCGGGGAGGGGGACGGCGACCGCACTGCCGGCCCGGAGGCGGCAGGAGCATCAAGTGCTGCGCCGGCCGCCGACCCCTCCGCCGGAAAGGAGCAGGCCGGCTACTACCTTGAAGCCCCCAACAGCGTATTTATCCAAGTGCCATGGGGTTCTTCGTCGCGAGCCCCCGCGGAGGGCGAGGCCTTTGATGGGGAGGTCCTCGCCTCCGCGGGCTTGAAGATCGTCGAGGCGCCCAGCGGGAGCGACGGGTCCGAAGAGGAGAAGCTGCTTCACCAGCTCCTGGCCCTTTACCGGGCCAGGCAGGCGAAGCTAACGTCTCGGGAGGCCCTTGCTGCCAAGGCCGCCGTCGAGATGGAGAATCGCGCGGCGGAGCTCCGCGCCGCCAACCAGGCTGCCCTCCGCGAGGTGGCGGAGGAGCGCGAGAGGCTCGCCGGGGAGTATCAAGAGTGGTTGCTGGAGAAGGCCGAGGCCGAAGAGCAGCAGCGGCTCGCCGGGGTGGAGCTGTCCCGGCGAGAAGGAGAGCTCGCCCAGCGGAAGGTCAACCTCGACTCCCACGAGGAAGACCTTGCCGCTCGGGAGCAAGCCCTTGGCGGGGAGCTGAAGGAGGCGAGAGCCGCCGCGGCTACCGCGGAGACCGCCAAGGAGGAGCTTGCCGCCAAGGTCGCGCAGCTGGAGGAGTCGCTGAAGGCGAGCGTGGAGAGGGTCGCCGCGCTCAACATAGAGCGCGAGAAAGACGCCCACACCAACTCGGAACTCCAGGTGCGTCTTTCTGAGAAGGGCGACGAGCTGAAGGCCGCCAAGGACTCCATCGAGGATCTGGAGCTGAAGGTTTCCACGCTGAAGGACTCGCTTGACGCCGTCCGGGATCGGGAGACCAAGTTGAAGGAGGAGCTCCGCAAGGAGCGAACCTTGGTGGACAGCGCCAACAAAGCGGTCGAGAACTTCCGCCGTACCGTTGAGGTATGGACCGAGGACCTGGTATCTTCTGCGTCCAACATCGACCAGGAGCTGCTGGCGCTGAAGCTGGAGCATCTCATCTACTCCCCGGACCCAAACCTTCCTCACAGCGCCAAGCTCAGCCTCTTCTTCAGGGGGATCGCGCCGGCCCTTGCAGATCTGCGGAAGAAGATCCCCGCGCAACTGGCCGAGGAGTCGCGCCGGCTTTGCACAGGAACCTTGGAGCGTGTGCTGATGAAGATTGTATACCGCAATCCCGGCATAAACCTCACCAACGTTCTTCGCAGCTTGCCGGCCGACGCGAACATGGAGGCGCTGAAGGAGCAGGTTGCCGACGAAGATTGTATACCGCACCTCTTCGGAGTGCTGCGCTGCCGTCGAGGACGTCCCATCGAGCTCCACCGGCAAGTGTAAGAAAGGGATGGCCGCTCCTCCGGCAACCAAGAAGGTGTCCGCCAAGGAGGACGGCACTGGTGGTACCTTCACCATCAGTGCCACACTTGATAGCAAATAGGAAAGCGCGCTCGTTGCCTTCCTGCGGGCGAATGTCGATGTGTTTGCCTGGCAACCATCTGACATCCCTGGTGTTCCCAGGAAGGTAATTGAGCACAAGCTTGCTGTCTGTCCTCATGCGCGGCCCATCAAGCAGAAGGTGAGAAAGCAAGCCGTGGAGCGCCAAGAATTCATCAACAAAGAGATCAAGAAGCTAGAGGCAGCAGGCCTAGTTAGAGGTGTGATCCATCCAACGTGGTTAGCGAACCCAGTCGTCGTGCGCAAGGCCAACGGGAAGTGGAGAATGTGTATAGACTTCACCGATGTGAATAAAGCATGTCCCAAGGATCCATTCCCTTTGCCGCGCATTGACCAGATCGTTGACTCCACTGCCGGATGTGAGCTGCTCTCTTTTCTTGATGCATATTCAGGCTACCACCAGATCTTTATGGCCAAAGAGGATGAAGAGAAGACTGCATTTATCACTCCATGTGGCACTTATTGCTTCATACGCATGCCATTTGGACTGAAGAATGCAGGATCAATATTTGCAAGGGTAGTGCACACTGCTTTCGAGCCACAGATCCACAGAAATGTAGAGGCTTACATGGATGACATCATGGTGAAAAGTAAGAGCAAGGAAACCCTGGTCCAAGATTTGGAAGAGACATTTCAGAACCTGCGCAAGATACAGCTCAAGTTGAACCCCGAGAAGTGCGTCTTTGGAGTGCCCTCCGGCAAGCTTCTCGGGTTCTTTGTGTCACAGAGGGGGATTGAAGCCAACCCCGACAAGATAAAAGCCATCGAGCAGATAGAAGCCCCGAAACGCGTCAAGGATGTCAGAAGGCTTGCAGGTTGTGTGGCTGCCCTCAGTAGGTTCATTTCGAAGTCTGCAGAGCGCGCACTACCTTTCTTCAAAATCTTGAAGAAGGCAGGTCCCATGAAGTGGACTCCAGAAGCGAAGGCAGCGCTGCAAGATTTGAAACGGTACCTATCCTCCACTCCAATACTTGTCGCACCTAGACCACAGGAAAAGTTGCTGCTGTACCTAGCAGCAACCAACCAGGTGGTTAGTGTTGCGTTAGTAGCGGAGAGAGAAGCCGACGAGGAGTTTACACCACCGGCAAGCGAATCCAGCGACAAGCAGGGGGCTGCTCCGGCAAGCTCTGGCCTCGACAAGGACAACTCTGCGCAGGAACAGGATGAAGTGCGGAAGAAGATGGTGCAGCGCCCAGTGTATTTTGTAAGTTCCCTTCTCCAGGGGGCTAGATCAAGATACTCTGGTGTGCAAAAATTGCTTTTCGGCCTCCTCATGGCCTCGAGAAAGTTGCGCCATTACTTCCAGGCACATGAGATAACAGTGGTCACTCGCTTTCCGCTGAAGAGGATATTGCACAACCCGGAAGCAACATGCAGGATCGTTGAGTGGGCACTGGAGCTGTCGAGCTTTGGACTCAAGTTTGAAAGTACTTCAACCATACAGAGCCGAGCTTTGGCAGAATTCATAGCTGAGTGGACCCCAACGCCCGATGAAGAAGTCCAAAAAACAAGTGCACCCGTACAAGAAGCGACAAGTGAATGGGTAATGTATTTTGATGGTGCCTTCTCGCTGCAAGGCGCCGGTGCTGGCGTGGTACTCATCGCGCCCACCGGAGAGCACCTCAAATATGTTATCCAGATGCACTTTCCCAGGGAGCAAGCGACAAACAACACTGCTGAATATGAAGGCTTGCTCGCCGGCCTCAGGATTGCGGCCGAACTTGGGATAAGGAAGCTGATTGTGCGGGGAGATTCTCAGTTGGTGGTCCGGCAAGTCAATAAGAGTTATCAGAGCCCTTTGATGGAAGCTTATGTAGATGAAGTGAGGAAGCTTGAGGAGCACTTTGAAGGTCTGCAAATGGAGCATGTCCCGAGAGCTCAGAATGAAATAGCAGATGGCCTTTCAAAGTGTGCTTCGATGAAGTTACCTGTGGAACCAGGGACCTTCTTGCTCAAGCTGACTCAACCATCCGTTACACCATCAATTGGGCAGTCCAAGAAGAGAAAGTTGGTCTCCGGCGACTACTTGCCGGCGGATCTTCCTGAAACCGCCGCCAAGATCCCCAAGATCAACAACCAGAACGCTGAGGAACAATCTGCTCCTGCAGATCCGAGGATCTGTGCAGTTGAAGCAGGCATTCCCGACAAGCCTCGCCCCGGCGAGCTTGCCGGGGGATCAACAGCTCCGGCAGAGCCAGAGGTTCTTGCCGTAGAAGCTGGGGTCCCCGCAGCGGCCCTCATGCCTTTAGTCCTTGCCGTTGAGCCTCGGGCTCCAGCATGGGCGTAGCAGATCGTCCGTTTTCTGCAAACTGGAGAACTTCCCGACGACCCAAAAGAAATAGAGAAGATAACCATTTGAGGAGCCTGCGCGACTCCACGGGCGGCTCTGCTGCATTCACCTCACGCACCCACTGCTTGAGCTGGCGGTGGGAGGTGTGCAGAGAGGCGCCACCGTCGACGCACAGGACCTCCGTGGCCTTCTGGAACTCCTGCTCGCTGTTATCCTCATCCTCCACGTCTTCGTCATCGTCCTCTTCATCCTTGTCGCGGCCCCGGGGAGGTCGATCACCTTGCCGCTGCTTGGCCTTGCCGCGGCGTCCTCCCCGGCCATTGAATGGCCGCTTCGTGCTTGGTTCTCCTCCTCCACCTTGGGCCTTCTCCTTGTCGCGCCTCTCGTACTCAGCTTTCTGCTGCTCGACGAGGTACTCGACGCGCTTGCAGTTGGAGAGGTCGTGACCCTTGGTGCGGTGGATCTTGCAGTATTGCTTGTCGGAGCCGTCCTGCTTGTCGGCCGCCGCTACAGGGGCAGGCTCCTTGCCGGAGCCGCCGGCATGCGTTTGCTTGGCGGGAGCTTCCTTGTCGGACTTCTCGACGGCAAGCACTTCCTTCTTGTTTTTCTTCCTGTTGTTCCGCCGCCGGCTCTTCTTTGCCGGGGCGGCGTCGTCGTTGTCGCTTCCTCCTGCGCCAGCATCCTCCCCGGGGAGTCTCCTCCCCTCTTCTGCGCGCGCGCACTTATCAGCCAGAGCGTAGAGCTCGCTGACATCCCGAATCTTGATCATCGCCATTTCTTCACGCATGCGGCGGTTACGCATGTTCTGGTGGAACGCGCAGATAACCGCGGCAGGGTGGACGTCGGGGATGTTGTGCTGTACACGGCTGAAGCGTTGGATGTACTTGCGCAGGGATTCTCCTTCCTTCTGGGCCAGAATGTGGAGATCGCTCTCCTGGCCGTGGGGTTTGTGGCCGCCGGTGAAGCCTCCAACAAACTGATGGCAAAGGTCTGCCCAAGAAGAAATGGAGCCTTCCGGCAAGTGCATAAGCCAGGAACGAACGTTCGGCTTAAGCACGAGCGGGAAGTAGTTCGCCAAAATCTTCTCGTCGCGCCCCCCGGTAGCCTGCACCGCGATGGTGTATACGCTGAGGAATTCCGAGGGGTGCGTCTTGCCGTCGTACTTCTCCGGTACGTCGGGCTTGAAATTCTTCATGCTGGGCCACTGGACGCGCCGCAGCTTGCGGGTGAACGCAGGGCAGCCTGCCGCGTACGGCAAGTCGCCTGGTTCACCGGGCGCGCGCGCGTCGACAGCGTTCCCAGCCCTCTGGTCTGATTGTCGCCGAGCTTCTCGGCGGCGCTCGATTGTTGTCCGAGCATCTTCTTGTCGCCGGTCGTCAAGGACCTGGCGCTGGTCCCGACGAGCCCGCGGATCCGACGACGCCGTGGAGTCGTCGTCGGCGTTGTTCCGGCGGGGCGGCGTCTTCTGTTTCCGCGGCGGGGAGTGCACAGTTGTCGCACCCCCGGCGGTCTTGTCGCCATCGGCCTTCGTCTTCTCAGCTTGCCGCGGCCGCGAGGTCGCCGGCTGTTGTGGAGAGTCGTTGTTGGCGAAGGCGATCAGGCTCTGGATGGTGGCCCTCCAGTCTTCGGCCTTGTCTGCCGCTGGAGGGAAGTCGAGGAGCAGTTGCGCTCTCGCGAGCGCTTCTGCTGGAGTGGAAGGGAACGGGGGCGAGCGGTGCGAGGAGCGGGATATGCTCGGACTCCTAACAGCGTTAGAGGGAGCAGGGTCCCGCCCCGGCGTCTTCGCTTTGCTTGTGCCCGGACGGTGGTCCGGAGCGTCCCGCGAGCCTCCGGTTTGCCCTTGTCCCAGCAAACGGATACCACCTCCTGTGGTATGGCGCTGCAGGGTTGTCGTGTGCTGAGATGGACGCGGCGCGTCCACGGAGACCGAGGCTCGGTCGTCCGTCCTGTCCTTGGATTTGGTGGCGCCGCGAGTGTCCTCGCCGGCGACCACTCTTCCGACGGCGTCTCCCCCGCCCACCGTTGGTTCCGGTGGCGGCGGATGAGACGCAGACGGGCCTCCGACCTCCGAAGCCTTCTTCTTCGGGGCCATGGTGCTGTTGCTGATGAAGTTGCTGATGAAACTGGAGAGGTTGATGAAGAATGCGCCCGCGTGAACGCCGGATCAGATTCGCACAACCTCGACGCCCCCTACCTGGCGCGCCAAAGATGTCGGGGGAAACTGTCCGCCACGAACACCTATGGGACCGGAGCCCCTTGTTTGTGCGGTAAGAGGGCGGAGGGAGCACGAAGAGCAGATCGTAGTGAACACGCGGGCAGTTTACCCAGGTTCGGGCCGCGGTGGACGCGTAAAACCCTACTCCTGCTTAGTTGTGTATTGAGTTGGAGAGCTCGGGAGCTTGAAGAACCAGCTACACCGAGCGTATGAGCGATCTAGGTTCCGAACCCCCTCCACGTTGTGCATGGGCCTCCTTTTATAGTGCAAGGGGTCACCGACAGGTGTCAACGTAGGAGAAAGGGGTAAAAATGTAAAAGAGGTGGTAGTTGTAACAGTGCGGGAATAGTGGAGCTACAGTGCGTGAACAGTGGTCGCTACCTACTTTGACAGTGGGGGACAAGAGCATTTAATGCCCGTCGCCGTCGACCCCAAAAGCTCCCGCCCTTGCGTCTCCGTTTGCCACGGCGATGGCTTCACCTCCGTGGAGTGCCACCGTGTCCCCCAGGCTGCACAGCCATCCGCCACGCGTCCCTGGAATGGCCCCAGGGCGACGCGTGGGCCGATGAGCTGGAGCGCGGGCACACAGCGCAACTCTCCCGGCAAGCACCTTGCCGGGGTCTTGACCTTGCCGGGCCCGGGAGCTTGCCGGGCTCTGAAGCTTGTCGCTCCCCGGGCCCTCGCCGGGACGCATATAGCGCCGAGGCGTGTCTTCTATGATGTAATCTTCTAGTCTTCCTGGCAAGCTCCTCTTGCCAGGGCCTTGCGTGAGTGAGGTAACCTTGAGCCTGGAACGGCCTTCCCGGCAAGCTCCGCTTGCCGGGGTCTCGATCTTCTGTCTTGTATACTTTGTTTCTGAATGGTTTGACATGGAGCAGGAAGGCCTCCGGCGAGCACGTGGTAAACCCCGCCGCGGGAAGCTGCAACTGCCCGTGCACAAGTTGGGGTACTGAGGTACCCCTACCTTAGTACACCGACAAATAGTGACTCATGTTGATTCAAGATTGTATATATTATTATTTATTTTATATATGTGCAGGGACTCAACACAAGTAACCTTACCAAAAATGATGAGTATAGATAGAAGTAATCAAGGAACACTAGAAGAACAAATGTTTTACAGGCGTAGAACATTGCAAGAACTTACTTAAATGAGGCACGGAAACCAGCAAGACCAGGTAATTCATCGGAATTACAATAAATGATATCATCAATTTTTGTGATAGTGAGTTAAGACCTGCATTGACAATTCATTTAATATTAGTAACAATGGAACCATATTCAATTTATATATGTCACTTAATCCCCCACCCCTACCCCAATGCTAATGTTGATTGTTTCCAGGATTTTGTGTTCACGACAATAGCTACAGTAGATTAGTTGCAAGAAAATATTCAATGGTGGTACATGTCATGTGATAGCTATCCCAAAATGGTTATCAAGGAAACCGACAAGTATTATTGCAAGAGTTGTGGTATATATCCTCAAAAGGTCACACCTCGGTAAGCATAGTATATTACTTAAATATGAACAATAAATGTTAGATTATATTTACTCTCCACTAATATGAATGGTATGTTAGGTATCGTATTCGACTACATATTAGTGACCATACATCTACTACAAGTTGCACTTTATTTGACGAGGAGGCTGCAAGATTGCTTAATACATCTGCATCTGACTTGCTGGACTCACTGGATGGGAAAACAGAAGAAGCGCCAAATATTATTCAACAATTATGTGGAAAGAAATTAATATTTCGATTCAAGCTCAATGATAGTAATCTCACATTTGGCACACAAAACTATGCAGTAAAAAGAACGTTTGTGCCTGATGATAGACTTGAGATGCTCTACTTGAACGATAAAGCCGAGGAGGTAAAGGTTCATTAACTTTGTTTAAAAAATAAAGTACCATACTTAGAATTCCTTAACCAATTCATATTACATTTGTTGCACAGGAATTGATGGATGATGATGTGGACGCTATGTTAATGAAGAAGCAGAACATACCAGATAAAAAGGTGATTGATTTTTTGACGATACACACTTCAAATTTCAGATATGTCTCTTATTTTGAAAATGTATATGTATGCAGTCACAGAATAATAAAGTTTCACCTTCCTGCAAACTAGTGCCTGTGAAAGAGGAGCCATATGACGGCAATGAATGTACATTAAACAAAGACAAGCAGCAAGACAAAAGATCATCGTCGTCACAACGCGAGCTCCGTAGTGGCAATAAAAGGAGACTGAGATCTGTTGTAATATCGTCGGATGACTCAGAGGATGAATGCACTGAGACGAATTTGCCAGAACAAAAGAAAAAAGGTGTCCATGAGAACAAGAAACAAGTTAAAGGCAAAGCCAAAAATATAGTGCCTGAAGATGAAGATGAAGTACAGAAAGCAAGGCCTAGAAGAACAAGGATGTTGTCTAGATAATAACTGGATTAGTAGCTTATGAAATAAATATTACGGCAATCTATTTGTATCGACCAAGATAAGTAAGAGTACTTGACATCAACCAGGATAACAAAGGTGCTTATTAGATTAAGGGAGTGGATGTTAGCAATCTTCTTAGTCTAAAACAGATTGAAAACTGT
This sequence comes from Secale cereale, assembly GCA_902687465.1. NCBI lineage: Eukaryota > Viridiplantae > Streptophyta > Magnoliopsida > Poales > Poaceae > Secale > Secale cereale. The sequence goes on from LR738714.1 coordinate 34,714,097, forward strand.
ATTCATGTAGTTTCCTTTATATACATGCTATTGTATCCAAATCAGTACGAGGAAATCACCATAGATAGGAACATACTACAAGACCAGAGATTGACGCATTAGGATTCACTTCACAATTTGAAGAAAATATACTTTGGCAAATCAATATGGGGCCAGCATAATAGACAGGAATATACCTTGCTTCAGTAACTTCAAAGAACAACCGGATATTGTACATAATGCTAGCTTTGCCCAGCGGCACCAGTCTGACCGAAAAGAAAGTTCCCACATTTAGACTTAGCACCAAACAAATATAATATCTAATCACATTAATTGCTTATAGGTCACTAAAAAAATGGCAACTGGAAGATTTTTCCTCAGTTACTTGATAGGGTGACTAGAAGTTACTTGAGAAAATTCAACTAACCTATACCAAAATAACTATCTAAGGTGACAATATTAACACATAGAAGGTAATCTAATTACAAATAGCAGATTAAAACATCAAACTAATTTTGAAAAAGTTTTTTAAAAACTAAAATATTACAAAAATATTGACACATAATAACCAACTTCCGGTTCATAAAACCTTTTTTAAAAGGAAAGGCATCATGAATAGATTAGTTCTTGCTAAGAGCAAATTACAATACTATGTAGTACAACGCTGCTACAAATAAAGTACAAGAAATAATCTTCATTACATATGACGCATATCGTCAGTTGGCACTTACATGTGGTAGTAGTCTGACAGAACCAGCAAGGAGAAGGCCAGCATCTCACGGTTGTGTGCTGCTATTTGTATTCCACGATCTACTTATACAATCGGTTCCCACGCAGCCTCCTCCATGGGGCCAAACTACAGCAACTCTGCCATGGCTCTCTAGCCGCCGGCCATGAAGAGCTTCATCAGTGCAGCCCCTGTGCTTTCCTTGCTACTACCCATGGCCACTCCGTCGGACTCGACGAGGTCTTCAAGGATCCACATCCTTGAGAACAAGACGAACGCGTCCGCGCACTCCACAGAACCAGAAACTGCGCCAGTAACTGAAAAGATTCAAAGAAAAGAATGGAGGAGTGGAGATGGATTGGGACTTAGTTCTGTGGTGGCAAGGAACGAAATCTTCATCAGCCGGCTAATCGGAAGAGGTGGTGCATGCGGATGAATAAGAATGCTGGTGGGGATCGACTGAGCTGTGACAGAAGAGTTTTTTTTTACCCAACGAGAGAAGAGTTCGACACGTAGATGACAGCCTTTTTTTGGATAAGGATGCTGGTGGGGATCGACTGAGCTGCGAGAGAAGAGTTTTTGTTACCCAACAAGAGAAGAGTTCTACACGTAGATGCGGCCTGTATGGGCTGTTTATACTGGTGGTCATTTTCTAAATGGGCCTGCATCAAAACTTCTAGGCCTGCAGCAAAACTGCTAGGCCTGGATAGTCTTCGTACGTGTTGTATGTTGGGTTTGGAAGTTTTCTCTCTATTCCGTAATCGTTAAGACCTCGATTTCTACTCCTTATCGAATAGGCTGATACAAGTACGCGTTGGCGTACATCTCTTAAATAGCTGAACATACACTTCGATTAACCAAGGGATCGTATCATCTCAGAATTGACCTACATTGAATCGCTGGAAGAAGTTGCACACGAATCAGGCTCGCCAGACTTCTGATTAGAAGGTAAATGCTTTCCGTGGAAAACTACTAGAGTACTTACCAGCGGTTCAAAGCAACCTCCTAATTTTTTTAATTCATTATAGTTTTATTTACATTCAGGCATGTATTACTGAGTTAAATAAACTATTCTCACACTTCTTGCCTTGGATCTTCACATAAACTTTATTTTCTTTGAGAAATTAGTACCAGCTTCTGTGATGAACTAAAAGTAACTCACAGACCGATAAAGTCATTGCAGCAATAAAAAGATATGCTCTAATAATCTATACATGGTATAAAATATTTCCAGGATCCCTACAGGATTTGCTTTGCAGCAAAGATACAATTACAACAATAATTAGCACATACGTGTGAAGCTTTACAAAATTAGAAAAACAAAGACAAGAAAATATTATCAGGTATATCATTGACCTTTTTCAATCTTCATGTAATGCACACTATTTTTTGTATATTTCTAACATATACATTTCAAGTATTTATCTTTGTAAATATTGCAGAACCTAATAACTTTACATATATTTCTAACAATGATTTTAGAGAGTACTTTGCCTTAGTAATACCAAAGGAACAAATGTCGTTAACCAAGAAACAAGCACACTGTCACTCCAATAATGCCATACACCGTAGCTCGAACAACAAGACACAGTAATCCTGAAAGCATGATCGATAAGTAATATAGGTTGTCTACATGCAGCCAACATCTCCTATTTATTGCATATATTGTTAGCCTCTTGACAACATTATGCATAAATTAGAATTCAACTATATTATACTATATTGCTAAAAGAATATCCAATGCAGAAATGAAGGGACAGTGCGCATCAAAATCAGCACGCCAACTTACAAAAGAAGCTAGAGAAGCTATTATCAGGAGGAAACAGCAACTCCAACAAAAAAGGAGTAAGAGATGCAGGAATACACAGGAAACAAGCAATAAAACAGAAGAAGATGCTTCACGGAAGAGAAAGGAACAAATCAAAGAAAGAAAAGATGTCAAGCGTGCAAGAACAAATGCGAGCGACGATGAGCTTGAAAGCAACATCATAGAAAGAACCAACAACACTACGTCCGGAAGTTATTATAGCACGATATGGAACTTCGGAAAGCCAACATATAGATGTGAACATTGCAATGCAATACTATGGTGTGAAGAAAGATTAAATTCTAATAGAGGAACCAAAAAAACCTTCTTTCGGAATTTGCTGCAAACAAGGTAAAATTGGCCTACCAAAGATAGCATATCCTCCACCTTACCTCGCAGGGCTATTAACAGGTGAAGGAAGTGATGCAACAAACTTCAGAGAAAATATAAGGTCATAGAACTCAATGTTCTCATTCACGTCAATGGGAGGAACTGTTGACAAAGAAATAAACAAAGGCAAAGGACCATATGTTTTTAGACTGCATGGCCAGAACTACCACAATATTGGAACTCTTCTACCCGAAGAAGGTAACAAACCTCGATTTGCCCAGCTATACATCTATCAGACAGAAAATGAGGTGCAAAACAGGATAGATGCTTCAAGATGCAATGATAAAAAAATAACTGTGGACCCTGCCATTGTCAAAGAACTACAAGAAATGCTTGATGAGAACAACATCCTTGCAAAATCATTCAGAATGGCAAGAGATAGATTCGAAGAAGAAGACTACCACGATTACACGCTTAGAATACTTGGGAAAAGGAACGGAACACACAACCTTCCATCTGCATCAGAAGTTGCAGCATTAGTTGTCAAAGACCCTACTGGAGAGAGCGAAGGACGAGACATCGTTGTCGAGTACAAAAATATGGAACCTCACAAAATATCAGAAATCCATCCAAAATTAATGTCAATGCAATACCCGTTGTTGTTTCCATACGGGGAAGACGGATTCAAGCTTGAAATACCTTACAAGCGAACAAAAGAAGGTGACAAAAGCAGGAAATATGTAACTATGCTAGACTACTATGCATACTACCTACATCAAAGACCCGACCAAGGAATGTCGCTGCTAACGTCTAGACATCTATCGCTGCAATTTTGGGTGGATGTTTACACATGCATTGAGCAAAACAGACTAAACTGGATCAGGAATAATCAAGGGAAGCTACGAACTGAACTTTACAGTGGACTGCAGGACGCGATTGAGCGAGGGGACACCAGAACAGAGCAGGTCGGAAAGAGGATAATTGTACCTTCATCGTATACATGAGGTAGAAGAAACAAGGCACAAAACTTGCAAGACGCATTTGCAATATGCCGTTGGGCTGGATATCCAGACCTATTTATAACATTCACATGCAATGCAAAGTGGCCTGAGATCCAATACATGCTAGATGAAGCAGGAGGAGGCCTCAAGCCAGCAGACCGACCAGATATTGTTGACCGAGTATTCATGATAAAACTGAAGGAGCTAATGAGAGATATCGTTGTGAACAAACACTTCGGAGAAACTATATCAAGTAAGATCAGTCGACTGCTAATCGCCAACTAATAGCACCTAAAGTTTCAATTTTTAAGCACACAATAGCCTTTATCTACTTATTAAAATGATTGCAAAATTTGACAAAATCAAACTATATATTCAATCAATGCAGTTATCTACACAATAGAGTTCCAGAAGAGGGGACTCCCGCATGCCCACATATTGGTATTTCTCAAGGAGAATTACAAGTGCAAAGGACCATCAGAAATCAACCAAATAATAAGTGCGGAGATCCCAGACAAAGATGTCGATCCGGACGGATATGAAGCTGTTGAGAACTTCATGATGCACGGGCCTTGCGGAGAGGCAAATACAAAATCACCATGCATGATGGACAACAGATGCACTAAACACTTCCCAAAACGGTACAATGTCGATACCACAATCGACGGGGATGGCTTTCCAGTATATAGAAGGCGAGACAATGGAAGGAAGATCAAAAAGGGAGGAGCAATGCTCGATAACAGATTTGTCGTGCCATACAACAGAAATCTTTTGGTCAAATTCCAAGCTCACATAAATGTGGAGTGGTGCAACAGGTCCAGGTCAATCAAGTACCTATTTAAGTACATCCATAAAGACGATGACCAAGTAACAGCCTTACTAAAGGAAAGGGACGCGACAAACGACTATGATGAAATCAAGAAATACCTAGAGATGAGATACATATCAACAACCGAAGCATGCTGGCGAATATTCCAGTTTGATCTACACCATCGTGATCCACCAGTAGAGAGACTGCCATTCCACATTGAAAATGAGCAACAAGTTATATTTCCAGACTCGACTGACATTGAAAAAATAGTAAGAATGCCAGGATCCACAAGTACTAAGTTCACTGAGTGGATGGAGGCAAACAAATACATGAGGTAGGAAAAGAATTAACCTATGCAGAATTCCCATCAACATTTGTATGGAAAAGTGATTCCAAAACTTGGGAGGAGCGGAAAAGGGGCTTTGCGATTGGAAGAATCTACTATGCACACCCTGCAAGTGGTGACCGGTATTATATGAGAATGCTTCTAAACACCAAGAAAGGATGCACATCATTTGAGGACATTAGAACAGTTAATGGAGTAGTTCACCCAACATACAAATCAGCATGCCAAGCACTTGGATTTCTTGATGATGACAGTGAGTGGATTGAATGCATCAATGAAGCATCAAGCTGGGGATCAGGGATACGATTACGACAACTATTCACCACAATATTATGCCATTGTGAGGTGACCAGTCCAAAAATGTTGTGGGATTCAACATGGGAGGCACTATCTGAAGATATCCAGTACAAAAGAAGAATAATCCTAAACTTTCCTACGCTGCAGCTAACTGATTCACAGAAAAAATTATATGCTCTGATCGAGATAGAGAAACTAATGAGGCAAGCCGGAAAGACACTAAAGGACTATCCAGGCATAGAACTACCAAATGCTACTGAAGTTGAACAGCTTGGGAACAGAATGATAAACGAAGAACTTAGCTACGACACTGAAGCACTAAAGATTGAGCACCAAACCATAGTAAGCAATCTTAACCGTGGCCAGAAAATGGCCTTTGATGCCATAATGGAATCAGCTTACAAAGGACTTGGAAAACAGATATTTGTAGAGGGCTACGGTGGCACAGGAAAAACTTATCTATGGAAAGCAATCACAACGAAGCTACGATCAGAGGGGAAAATAGTGCTTGCAGTAGCATCATCTGGGATTGCAGCATTGCTGCTCCAAGGTGGAAGAATAGCGCACTCAAGATTCCACATTCCAATAAATATCACAGAAGAATCAACATGTGAAATAAAACAAGGCTCACATTTGGCTGAACTGGTAAAGAGGACCTCACTGATACTGTGGGACGAGGCTCCTATGGCACACAAACACTGCTTCGAGGCACTAGACAAAAGCCTTAGGGATATTCTAAGGTTCAAAAACCAAAACAGTGATGAAAGGCCATTTGGTGGCATGACAGTTGTGCTAGGAGGCGACTTCAGACAAATACTTCCAGTGGTTACAAAGGGAAAGAGAGAGCAGATAGTAAATGCCTCAGTCAAAAGGTCATACCTATGGAAGCACTTCGAAATATTTAGACTAACTGAAAACATGCGGCTGAAGTGCCTGTCAGAAGATCCAATACAAAAGCAAAATGTGGCTGAATTTGCAGAATGGATATTACAAATTGGCGATGGAAAACAAACAAACGATGAAGGAGATGATTGGGTAAAAATACCTAAAGACATAATTCTGCAAAAAGGAGAAGACCCAAAAGAAGAGATAGTGAAAAGCACATACCCAAACTTGCACCAAAACTATCGTAACCGTGAATTTCTTAAAGAAAGAGCAATACTATGTCCAAGGAATGAAACAGTTGAAAAGATAAATGACTACGTAATGAGCCAAATACAAGGTGAAGAGGTGACATACCTAAGCTTGGACACTGTATGCAAGGCAACAACAAAGTACAGCACAATGGAGAATATGTGTCCAACAGAGTTCCTTAACAAATTGACCTTCCCAGGAATTCCAAACCACGAGCTAAAACTGAAGGTAGGCTTGCCGGTTATGCTCCTACGCAACATCAATCAAGCGGCAGGTTTATGCAATGGTACAAGAATGACTATAACACAGCTGGGAAACAGGTACATTGAGGCACAAATAATCACAGGAACACACGTCGGTGACAAGGTATACATACCTAAAATCATTATGTCACCAAGCGACTCAAAGTGGCCATTTGTGCTGAAAAGAAGGCAATATCCTCTATCAGTTTGTTTTGCAATGACCATAAATAAAAGCCAGGGTCAATCCCTAAGCAAGGTGGGTCTATATTTGCCTAAGCAAGTCTTCTGCCATGGCCAACTATATGTGGCATTATCAAGAGTCACAAACAAGGTGGGTCTATATTTGCCTAAGCAAGTCTTCTGCCATGGCTTTACATGTGGCTCTCTACCAAGATTGTTGCTCCTACTACCCACATGACCCATAAATTGGTCATTAACGGGTTATGTTACCTCAAGATATTATTTAAATTACAACTTGGTGGCTTACCGAAGATGGCTGAAGTCATTTCTTAGACACGATGCTTTAACCCGGAGAGTTCAGTTGTCACCTCTTCAAGAGTTGTTTCGGCTTTTTCAGCTCTCTGCACCAAGGCAGTTCTTTCTTCCGCCCATGCAGACTTCTCCGTCTTAAGTTTAGCCTTCAGTTCATTTAATTCGGACATGCTAAATTGAAACTTTGATTCAGCCTTCTGGGTCTCCGACTCTTGATGCTTAAGCCGGTTCTTTGCATCATCTAACTGCGCTTGCAATTCAGCAGTGGTATCCTGAACAGACAAAGAGAGCATGAAACAAATTAGTTTCTGGTTTACAATGATTAAAGTCCCAAGCCTTTTGCAAGCAACAACACTTGGCACTTGGGGGCTAATGTATGCTGAAAGTTTTTCTTTCCATACCGGTTCATATTACTAAAGTCTCAAGCCCTTTGCAAGCAAGAGCACTTGACCCTTGGGGGCTAATGGATGCAGAAGTGATTTCTAAATTAATGGTTCATACCAATAAAAGTCCCAAGCACTTTGCAATCAAGAGTACTTGGCACTTGGGGGCTAATGCATATTGCTTCTTTATTATTATTCATTTACACTAACCTGACGGCTAAATCGTCATTACCACCGGCTCATGGGGGTATGCAGGCAAGTTCTATACAATGATAATTAGGACTGGCTCATTCATGCTGATTAAGCCGGCCCTTCGGGGCTACACATGCAATGTTCCTCAAAGACAGATTTCTTATTAAGAGGTGTGCCGATTCATAAAGGCGTCAATTATTTCTAAGTCTACAGCATATTCACTTCTATCATATCCAATAGACTTGGGGCTGGAAGGGCGTTTATAGTTTGGTCAAGAATCTTACCTCAAACTTCTGGTGCATCTGCTTTACCATGTCAATCTCAAGGTCACGGCTGCTGTGGACCTGATTGAGATATCCAGAAAGGACTTCGCCAGTGCTCAGCTGTGCGTACTGAGCCGTGTCAAATCTCACTTTCCGCTTCTCAACGAGTTCTTGCTTGGCAGTATGTTTGGCTAGCACAGTCGGATTGCCTGGCTCTCTGAAAGCAGTACCAGTAATTGTAACATCATTAGTTCGGTTCTCCGCCGGCTCAGACAGGGCTGGCGGTTCAGCAGTTGTAGAATCAGCTTTGGCAGGATCAATAGAGACGTCATGAGTCTCAGGAGGAGCATCATGAGTGGCTTCCTCTGTAGGTTTATGAACATCTATTACCAAGACCTGCTACTCCGGCTCAATTACCTTTGGATCAGCTGTCGGCTTACTCGCCCTGGCTCTTTTGATAGGCTTAGCCTGGCCTCTGCACGAGTTACAGTGAGTCACTTCAAAGTTACAAAGATTCAAGGAAAAGATAAACAGGGAAGAAATTGTTTACCCAGGGGCAGTCTTGAAAGCCGGGAGCTGACTTTAAGATGAGTCGCCAGATGAAGAGCGGGAGACTTCCTAATAGTTTGAATCGGAAGAGTTCAGTGGTTGACGAATAAGACCCGCCAGCGGATAAAGAGAGTTTAAGAGTGGAAAAACCTCATTCTGGCGTTTTCGACGAGTTGTAGTATTTGGGAAACCGGAGGACTGTTCTTCCTCCCCGGTGTCCTGAGTCCGACGGCGGCTCTCATGTTGCTCTTGCTTCAAAAGAAAGTGAGGATCTAATTGAGCTGAAGGCTGTGAAAATCTTACTTTCCGGATTACCCGTCGAACTTTTTGTCTTGGCAAGGATTCTGAGCCGAAGGAAATAGTAATTACCTCTTCATCAATGGCCTGGCTGGCCTCAGTGTCATCCTGATAATAATCAGTGTCAATAAGATGATTGAAATAAGAACCAAGAGAGTCAAAGACTACCTCCGAATCAATGCCGTAGTCCATCTATCTATTATATAATTAAAACAGAAGTCAAATAAGCCACCACGTTCATCCACATAAGTTAAAATTATCTAATCCGTTAGATTGTAATATTAACGGCCTTGATTTAAAATAAACGCGTAACCGAGCATAAGTTGTTTTGTCACGTGTATGTGGATAGAACGGACCAACACATCCATATTCCATCACGTGTAGAGCATAGCGCAGACGGACCCACACAAGAGTTACGTTGTAGTTAGGATAGGAAAATTTATTAGGACATATTACGTAAAAATATTGACATGTACATGTAGTACAACACGCTACGTACAAATAGTGTGTCCATCGGAACATCAACTAGCTTGGACTGTCCTCATGTTAAGCCGCAAAAACGAGAACAAAAAATTTCCATCATTGGGTCAAGGATAAGCAAGGTAGTAGTCAAACCTGATTAAATAAGAAATATATACAAATAAGGACATCCACCAGACCTCACGTGATGAAAGTTCCAAGAAGACAGGAACGAATACGTACAAGATTTCCGCACGGTCTCCATCAACCCAGCCAACTCAACCCATATAAACAAGTGCAGCCGGCCGCAGAAGCACAACAATTGGAAATCGACAACCACCACATCTTGAAACGCGCCACACGGAACACACGACTCGCCGTCCACACAACTTGAAGTCGACATAGGTAGCACAAGGAAGTCACGCCAAAGCGACACCCGACGAAGCCACGCCCAACAACTCCAATCGACGTTGGAAGAAGTGACAACAAAGCACTTCTGGCCTGAATCATCAGACTTGGTAATTGTTATTTAGCAAACTTTTTTTTTGCATAGGATCTTCATAAATACTATATCCATTGACAAATTGTGTCCTATTAATTTTGAAGACATAAAACTATGGCATACAAAAAGTTGAGCGACTTGACTACAAGTGGACAGAACTGGAACATTCAAGTGAAAGTAATGAGGATTTGGGATTCAGTTAATCCTACGACCGATGAGCTTATTAGCCTAGATATGATACTCATGGATGAGCAGGTCTGCTTTTCAATATAGTTATTAATTGGATTTTTTTCAGATTAAGCAACAATTACTAACCATAATTGATTGTTTTTACAGGGTGAAACAATTCATGCTACTATCTGGAAGAATCTAATAGACACTTTTAGATCAAAGATCAATGAGAAGTCTATTTGTGGATTCAGCAATTTTAAGGTTGTGGAATCCACAAAATATAGGCCAGTGAGCAATGAACTTAAAATATTTTTTGCATACAATACAAAGGTAAAGGAGATAAAAGGACCTTTAGAAATTTTTCCGGACTATTGCTTTGAGTTTTCTACCATGGAAACACTTGAAGAAAGGGCAGAAAAAGATACACAATGCTCAGGTATGTCTATAGTTGTAATTACGGCTTCCAAATAATTGATATTTCTAATTTTTATATTACTAATCTCCAAATATATAGATGTCATTGGACTTCTAACAAAAATGAAGCCCGTGGAGACAAGAATAACAAAAAAGAGCCCACAACCTTCATATATCCGCGAGATTGAAATACTAATGCCAGAGTAAGTGCATATGCATATGCATGTCTGAAATTTAACTAAGCTTATTCCATGTGGTTAGCACTAACTTCTCGGATTCAATTCTTTAGGGGTGATAAAATCAGAATCACGTTATGGGGAAAGTTTGCTTATTTTCTGACCGAGGATGTAATCGGCAGCCAAACTGTCATTATTATTACATCAACGATGGTGCAAAGATTCAATGGTAAGTCCATAAATCTTAGATGCCATTCTTAGCATTTACAAATTCTAATTGGCTGATTGAATACGTTTGTGCCTAAAGTCAACCAGTGCCACAAGAATATATATAGATCTGGATATACCAGAAACACAAGAACTTCTTGAAAGGTATGAAACTCTACCAATTAAAAAATTCCCACTCATCAATAGTGAATCATGTTGATTCAAGATTGTATATATTATTATTTATTTTATATATGTGCAGGGACTCAACACAAGTAACCTTACCAAAAATGATGAGTATAGATAGAAGTAATCAAGGAACACTAGAAGAACAAATGTTTTACAGGCGTAGAACATTGCAAGAACTTACTTAAATGAGGCACGGAAACCAGCAAGACCAGGTAATTCATCGGAATTACAATAAATGATATCATCAATTTTTGTGATAGTGAGTTAAGACCTGCATTGACAATTCATTTAATATTAGTAACAATGGAACCATATTCAATTTATATATGTCACTTAATCCCCCACCCCTACCCCAATGCTAATGTTGATTGTTTCCAGGATTTTGTGTTCACGACAATAGCTACAGTAGATTAGTTGCAAGAAAATATTCAATGGTGGTACATGTCATGTGATAGCTGTCCCAAAATGGTTATCAAGGAAACCGACAAGTATTATTGCAAGAGTTGTGGTATATATCCTCAAAAGGTCACACCTCGGTAAGCATAGTATATTACTTAAATATGAACAATAAATGTTAGATTATATTTACTCTCCACTAATATGAATGGTATGTTAGGTAACGTATTCGACTACATATTAGTGACCATACATCTACTACAAGTTGCACTTTATTTGACGAGGAGGCTGCAAGATTGCTTAATACATCTGCATCTGACTTGCTGGACTCACTGGATGGGAAAACAGAAGAAGCGCCAAATATTATTCAACAATTATGTGGAAAGAAATTAATATTTCGATTCAAGCTCAATGATAGTAATCTCACATTTGGCACACAAAACTATGCAGTAAAAAGAACGTTTGTGCCTGATGATAGACTTGAGATGCTCTACTTGAACGATAAAGCCGAGGAGGTAAAGGTTCATTAACTTTGTTTAGAAAATAAAGTACCATACTTAGAATTCCTTAACCAATTCATATTACATTTGTTGCACAGGAATTGATGGATGATGATGTGGACGCTATGTTAATGAAGAAGCAGAACATACCAGATAAAAAGGTGATTGATTTTTGGACGATACACACTTCAAATTTCAGATATGTCTCTTATTTTGAAAATGTATATGTATGCAGTCACAGAATAATAAAGTTTCACCTTCCTGCAAACTGGTGCCTGTGAAAGAGGAGCCATATGACGGCAATGAATGTACATTAAACAAAGACAAGCAGCAAGACAAAATATCATCGTCGTCACAACGCGAGCTCCGTAGTGGCAATAAAAGGAGACTGAGATCTGTTGTAATATCGTCGGATGACTCAGAGGATGAATGCACTGAGACGAATTTGCCAGAACAAAAGAAAAAAGGTGTCCATGAGAACAAGAAACAAGTTAAAGGCAAAGCCAAAAATATAGTGCCTGAAGATGAAGATGAAGTACAGAAAGCAAGGCCTAGAAGAACAAGGATGTTGTCTAGATAATAACTGGATTAGTAGCTCATGAAATAAATATTACGGCAATCTATTTGTATCGACCAAGATAAGTAAGAGTACTTGACATCAACCAGGATAACAAAGGTGCTTATTAGATTAAGGGAGTGGATGTTAGCAATCTTCTTAGTCTAAAACAGATTGAAAACTGTATTCATGTAGTTTCCTTTATATACATGCTATTGTATCCAAATCAGTACGAGGAAATCACCATAGATAGGAACATACTACAAGACCAGAGATTGACGCATTAGGATTCACTTCACAATTTGAAGAAAATATACTTTGGCAAATCAATATGGGGCCAGCATAATAGACAGGAATATATCTTGCTTCAGTAACTTCAAAGAACAACCGGATATTGTACATAATGCTAGCTTTGCCCAGCGGCACCAGTCTGGCCGAAAAGAAAGTTCCCACATTTAGACTTAGCACCAAACAAATATAATATCTAATCACAGTAATTGCTTATAGGTCACTAAAAAAATGGCAACTGGAAGATTTTTCCTCAGTTACTTGATAGGGTGACTAGAAGTTACTTGAGAAAATTCAACTAACCTATACCAAAATAACTATCTAAGGTGACAGTATTAACACATAGAAGGTAATCTAATTACAAATAGCAGATTAAAACATCAAACTAATTTTGAAAAAGTTTTTTAAAAACTAAAATATTACAAAAATATTGACACATAATAACCAACTTCCGGTTCATAAAACCTTTTTTAAAAGGAAAGGCATCATGAATAGATTAGTTCTTGCTAAGAGCAAATTACAATACTATGTAGTACAACGCTGCTACAAATAAAGTACAAGAAATAATCTTCATTACATATGACGCATATCGTTAGTTGGCATGGTAGTAGTCTGACAGAACCAGCAAGGAGAAGGCCAGCATCTCACGGTTGTGTGCTGCTATTTGTATTCCACGATCTACTTATACAATCGGTTCCCACGCAGCCTCCTCCATGGGGCCAAACTACAGCAACTCTGCCATGGCTCTCTAGCCGCCGGCCATGAAGAGCTTCATCAGTGCAGCCCCTGTGCTTTCCTTACTACTACCCATGGCCACTCCGCTGGACTCGACGAGGTCTTCAAGGATCCACATCCTTGAGAACAAGACGAACGCGTCCGCGCACTCCACGGAACCAGAAACTGCGCCAGTAACTAAAAAGATTCAAAGAAAAGAATGGAGGAGTGGAGATGGATTGGGACTTAGTTCTGTGGTGGCAAGCAACGAAATCTTCATCATCCGGCTAATCGGAAGAGGTGGTGCATGCGGATGAATAAGAATGCTGGTGGGGATCGACTGAGCTGTGACAGAAGAGTTTTTTTTTACCCAACGAGAGAAGAGTTCGACACGTAGATGACAGCCTTTTTTTGGATAAGGACGTTGGTGGGGATCGACTGAGCTGCGAGAGAAGAGTTTTTTTTACCCAACAAGAGAAGAGTTCTACACGTAGATGCGGCCTGTATGGGCTGTTATACAGGTGGTCATTTTCTAAATGGGCCTGCATCAAAACTTCTAGGCCTGCAGCAAAACTGCTAGGCCTGGATAGTCTTCGTACGTGTTGTATGTTGGGTTTGGAAGTTTTCTCTCTATTCCGTAATCGTTAAGACCTCGATTCCTACTCCTTATCGAACAGGCTGATACAAGTACGCGTTGGCGTACATCTCTTAAATAGCTGAACATACACTTCGATTAACCAAGGGGTCGTATCATCTCAGAATTGACCTACATTGAATCGCTGGAAGAAGTTGCACACGAATCAGGCTCGCCAGACTTCTGATTAGAAGGTAAATGCTTTCCGTGGAAAACTACTAGAGTACTTACCAGCGGTTCAAAGCAACCTCCTAATTTTTTTAATTCATTATAGTTTTATTTACATTCAGGCATGTATTACTGAGTTAACTAAACTATTCTCACACTTCTTGCCTTGGCTCTTCACATAAACTTTATTTTCTTTGAGAAATTAGTACCAGCTTCTGTGATGAACTAAAAGTAACTCACAGACTGATAAAGTCATTGCAGCAATAAAAAGATATGCTCTAATAATCTATACATGGTATAAAATATTTCCAGGATCCCTACAGGATTTGCTTTGCAGCAAAGATACAATTACAACAATAATTAGCACATACGTGTGAAGCTTTACAAAATTAGAAAAACAAAGACAAGAAAATATTATCAGGTATATCATTGACCTTTTTCAATCTTCATGTAATGCACACTATTTTTTGTATATTTCTAACATATACATTTCAAGTATTTATCTTTGTAAATATTGCAGAACCTAATAACTTTACATATATTTCTAACAATGATTTTAGAGAGTACTTTGCCTTAGTAATACCAAAGGAACAAATGTCGTTAACCGAGAAACAAGCACACTGTCACTCCAATAATGCCATACACCGCAGCTCGAACAACAAGACACAGTAATCATGAAAGCATGATCGATAAGTAATATAGGTTGTCTACATGCAGCCAACATCTCCTATTTATTGCATATATTGTTAGCCTCTTGACAACATTATGCATAAATTAGAATTCAACTATATTATACTATATTGCTAAAAGAATATCCAATGCAGAAATGAAGGGACAGTGCGCATCAAAATCAGCACGCCAACTTACAAAAGAAGCTAGAGAATCTATTATCAGGAGGAAACAGCAACTCCAACAAAAAATGAGTAAGAGATGCATGAATACACAGGAAACAAGCAATAAAACAGAAGAAGATGCTTCACGGAAGAGAAAGGAACAAATCAAAGAAAGAAAAGATGTCAAGCGTGCAAGAACAAATGCGAGCGACAATGAGCTTGAAAGCAACATCATAGAAAGAACCAACAACACTACGTCCGGAAGTTATTATAGCACGATATGGAACTTCGGAAAGCCAACATATAGATGTGAACATTGCAATGCAATACTATGGTGTGAAGAAAGATTAAATTCTAATAGAGGAACCAAAAAACCTTCTTTCGGAATTTGCTGCAAACAAGGTAAAATTGACCTACCAAAGATAGCATATCCTCCACCTTACCTCGCAGGGCTATTAACAGGTGAAGGAAGTGATGCAACAAACTTCAGAGAAAATATAAGGTCATACAACTCAATGTTCTCATTCACGTCAATGGGAGGAACTGTTGACAAAGAAATAAACAAAGGCAAAGGACCATATGTTTTTAGACTGCATGGCCAGAACTACCACAATATTGGAACTCTTCTACCCGAAGAAGGTAACAAACCTCGATTTGCCCAGCTATACATCTATCAGACAGAAAATGAGGTGCAAAACAGGATAGATGCTTCAAGATGCAATGATAAAAAAATAACAGTGGACCCTGCCATTGTCAAAGAACTACAAGAAATGCTTGATGAGAACAACATCCTTGCAAAATCATTCAGAATGGCAAGAGATAGATTCGAAGAAGAAGACTACCACGATTACACGCTTAGAATACTTGGGAAAAGGAACGGAACACACAACCTTCCATCTGCATCAGAAGTTGCAGCATTAGTTGTCAAAGACCCTACTGGAGAGAGCGAAGGACGAGACATCGTTGTCGAGTACAAAAATATGGAACCTCACAAAATATCAGAAATCCATCCAAAATTAATGTCAATGCAATACCCGTTGTTGTTTCCATACGGGGAAGACGGATTCAAGCTTGAAATACCTTACAAGCGAACAAAAGAAGGTGACAAAAGCAGGAAATATGTAACTATGCTAGACTACTATGCATACTACCTACATCAAAGACCCGACCAAGGAATGTCGCTGCTAACGTCTAGACATCTATCGCTGCAATTTTGGGTGGATGTTTACACATGCATTGAGCAAAACAGACTAAACTGGATCAGGAATAATCAAGGGAAGCTACGAACTGAACTTTACAGTGGACTGCAGGACGCGATTGAGCGAGGGGACACCAGAACAGAGCAGGTCGGAAAGAGGATAATTGTACCTTCATCTTATACATGAGGTAGAAGAAACAAGGCACAAAACTTGCAAGACGCATTTGCAATATGCCGTTGGGCTGGATATCCAGACCTATTTATAACATTCACATGCAATGCAAAGTGGCCTGAGATCCAATACATGCTAGATGAAGCAGGAGGAGGCCTCAAGCCAGCAGACCGACCAGATATTGTTGACCGAGTATTCATGATAAAACTGAAGGAGCTAATGAGAGATATCGTTGTGAACAAACACTTCGGAGAAACTATATCAAGTAAGATCAGTCGACTGCTAATCGCCAACTAATAGCACCTAAAGTTTCAATTTTTAAGCACACAATAGCCTTTATCTACTTATTAAAATGATTGCAAAATTTGACAAAATCAAACTATATATTCAATCAATGCAGTTATCTACACAATAGAGTTCCAGAAGAGGGGACTCCCGCATGCCCACATATTGGTATTTCTCAAGGAGAATTACAAGTGCAAAGGACCATCAGAAATCAACCAAATAATAAGTGCGGAGATCCCAGACAAAGATGTCGATCCGGACGGATATGAAGCTGTTGAGAACTTCATGATGCACGGGCCTTGCGGAGAGGCAAATACAAAATCACCATGCATGATGGACAACAGATGCACTAAACACTTCCCAAAACGGTACAATGTCGATACCACAATCGACGGGGATGGCTTTCCAGTATATAGAAGGCGAGACAATGGAAGGAAGATCAAAAAGGGAGGAGCAATGCTCGATAACAGATTTGTCGTGCCATACAACAGAAATCTTTTGGTCAAATTCCAAGCTCACATAAATGTGGAGTGGTGCAACAGGTCCAGGTCAATCAAGTACCTATTTAAGTACATCCATAAAGACGATGACCAAGTAACAGCCTTACTAAAGGAAAGGGACGCGACAAACGACTATGATGAAATCAAGAAATACCTAGAGATGAGATACATATCAACAACCGAAGCATGCTGGCGAATATTCCAGTTTGATCTACACCATCGTGATCCACCAGTAGAGAGACTGCCATTCCACATTGAAAATGAGCAACAAGTTATATTTCCAGACTCGACTGACATTGAAAAAATAGTAAGAATGCCAGGATCCACAAGTACTAAGTTCACTGAGTGGATGGAGGCAAACAAATACATGAGGTAGGAAAAGAATTAACCTATGCAGAATTCCCATCAAAATTTGTATGGAAAAGTGATTCCAAAACTTGGGAGGAGCGGAAAAGGGGCTTTGCGATTGGAAGAATCTACTATGCACACCCTGCAAGTGGTGACCGGTATTATATGAGAATGCTTCTAAACACCAAGAAAGGATGCACATCATTTGAGGACATTAGAACAGTTAATGGAGTAGTTCACCCAACATACAAATCAGCATGCCAAGCACTTGGATTTCTTGATGATGACAGTGAGTGGATTGAATGCATCAATGAAGCATCAAGCTGGGGATCAGGGATACGATTACGACAACTATTCACCACAATATTATGCCATTGTGAGGTGACCAGTCCAAAAATGTTGTGGGATTCAACATGGGAGGCACTATCTGAAGATATCCAGTACAAAAGAAGAATAATCCTAAACTTTCCTACGCTGCAGCTAACTGATTCACAGAAAAAATTATATGCTCTGATCGAGATAGAGAAACTAATGAGGCAAGCCGGAAAGACACTAAAGGACTATCCAGGCATAGAACTACCAAATGCTACTAAACTTGAACAGCTTGGGAACAGAATGATAAACGAAGAACTTAGCTACGACACTGAAGCACTAAAGATTGAGCACCAAACCATAGTAAGCAATCTTAACCGTGGCCAGAAAATGGCCTTTGATGCCATAATGGAATCAGCTTATAAAGGACTTGGAAAAAAGATATTTGTAGAGGGCTACGGTGGCACAGGCAAAACTTATCTATGGAAAGCAATCACAACGAAGCTACGATCAGAGGGGAAAATAGTGCTTGCAGTAGCATCATCTGGGATTGCAGCATTGCTGCTCCAAGGTGGAAGAACAGCGCACTCAAGATTCCACATTCCAATAAATATCACAGAAGAATCAACATGTGAAATAAAACAAGGCTCACATTTGGCTGAACTGGTAAAGAGGACCTCACTGATACTGTGGGACGAGGCTCCTATGGCACACAAACACTGCTTCGAGGCACTAGACAAAAGCCTTAGGGATATTCTAAGGTTCAAAAACCAAAACAGTGATGAAAGGCCATTTGGTGGCATGACAGTTGTGCTAGGAGGCGACTTCAGACAAATACTTCCAGTGGTTACAAAGGGAAAGAGAGAGCAGATAGTAAATGCCTCAGTCAAAAGGTCATACCTATGGAAGCACTTCGAAATATTTAGACTAACTGAAAACATGCGGCTGAAGTGCCTGTCAGAAGATCCAATACAAAAGCAAAATGTGGCTGAATTTGCAGAATGGATATTACAAATTGGCGATGGAAAACAAACAAACGATGAAGGAGATGATTGGGTAAAAATACCTAAAGACATAATTCTGCAAAAAGGAGAAGACCCAAAAGAAGAGATAGTGAAAAGCACGTACCCAAACTTGCACCAAAACTATCGTAACCGTGAATTTCTTGAAGAAAGAGCAATACTATGTCCAAGGAATGAAACAGTTGAAAAGATAAATGACTACGTAATGAGCCAAATACAAGGTGAAGAGGTGACATACCTAAGCTTGGACACTGTATGCAAGGCAACAACAAAGTACAGCACAATGGAGAATATGTGTCCAACAGAGTTCCTTAACAAATTGACCTTCCCACGAATTCCAAACCACGAGCTAAAACTGAAGGTAGGCTTGCCGGTTATGCTCCTACGCAACATCAATCAAGCGGCAGGTTTATGCAATGGTACAAGAATGACTATAACACAGCTGGGAAACAGGTACATTGAGGCACAAATAATCACAGGAACACACGTCGGTGACAAGGTATACATACCTAAAATCATTATGTCACCAAGCGACTCAAAGTGGCCATTTGTGCTGAAAAGAAGGCAATATCCTCTATCAGTTTGTTTTGCAATGACCATAAATAAAAGCCAGGGTCAATCCCTAAACAAGGTGGGTCTATATTTGCCTAAGCAAGTCTTCTGCCATGGCCAACTATATGTGGCATTATCAAGAGTCACAAACAAGGTGGGTCTATATTTGCCTAAGCAAGTCTTCTGCCATGGCTTTACATGTGGCTCTCTGCCAAGATTGCTGCTCCTACTACCCACATGACCCATAAATTGGTCATTAACGGGTTATGTTACCTCAAGATATTATTTAAATTACAACTTGGTGGCTTACCGAAGATGGCTGAAGTCATTTCTTAGACACGATGCTTTAACCCGGTGAGTTCAGTTGTCACCTCTTCAAGAGTTGTTTCGGCTTTTTCAGCTCTCTGCACCAAGGCAGTTCTTTCTTCCGCCCATGCAGACTTCTCCGTCTTAAGTTTAGCCTTCAGTTCATTTAATTCGAACATGCTAAATTGAAACTTTGATTCAGCCTTCTGGGTCTCCGACTCTTGATGCTTAAGCCGGTTCTTTGCATCATCTAACTGCGCTTGCAATTCAGCAGTGGTATCCTGAACAGACAAAGAGAGCATGAAACAAATTAGTTTCTGGTTTACAATGATTAAAGTCCCAAGCATGTTGCAAGCAACAACACTTGGCACTTGGGGGCTAATGTATGCTGAAAGTTTTTCTTTCCATACCGGTTCATATTACTAAAGTCTCAAGCCCTTTGCAAGCAAGAGCACTTGACCCTTAGGGGCTAATGGATGCAGAAGTGTTTTCTAAATTAATGGTTCATACCAATAAAAGTCCCAAGCACTTTGCAATCAAGAGTACTTGGCACTTGGGGGCTAATGCATATTGCTTCTTTATTATTATTCATTTACACTAACCCGACGGCTAAATCGTCATTACCACCGGCTCATGGGGGTATGCAGGCAAGTTCTATACAATGATAATTAGGACTGGCTCATTCATGCTGATTAAGCTGGCCCTTCGGGGCTACACATGCAATGTTCCTCAAAGACAGATTTCTTATTAAGAGGTGTGCCGATTCATAAAGGCATCAATTATTTCTAAGTCTACAGCATATTCACTTCTATCATATCCAATAGACTTGGGGCTGGAAGGGCGTTTATAGTTTGGTCAAGAATCTTACCTCAAACTTCTGGTGCATCTGCTTTACCATGTCAATCTCAAGGTCACGGCTACTGTGGACCTGATTGAGATATCCAGAAAGGACTTCGCCAGTGCTCAGCTGTGCGTACTGAGCCGTGTCAAATCTCACTTTCCGCTTCTCAACGAGTTCTTTCTTGGAAGTATGTTTGGCTAGCACAGTCGGATTGCCTGGCTCTCTGAAAGCAGTACCAGTAATTGTAACATCATTAGTTCGGTTCTCCGCCGGCTCAGACAGGGCTGGCGGTTCAGCAGTTGTAGAATCAGCTTTGGCAGGATCAATAGAGACGTCAGGAGTCTCAGGAGGAGCATCATGAGTGGCTTCCTCTGTAGGTTTATGAACATATATTACCAAGACCTGCTACTCCGGCTCAATTACCTTTGGATCAGCTATCGGCTTACTCGCCCTGGCTCTTTTGATAGGCTTAGCCTGGCCTCTGCACGAGTTACAGTGAGTCACTTCAAAGTTACAAAGATTCAAGGAAAAGATAAACAGGGAAGAAATTGTTTACCCAAGGGCAGTCTTGAAAGCCGGGAGCTGACTTTAAGATGAGTCGCCAGATGAAGAGCGGGAGACTTCCTAATAGTTTGAATCGGAAGAGTTCAGTGGTTGACGAATAAGACCCGCCAGCGGATAAAGAGAGTTTAAGAGTGGAAAAACCTCATTCTGGCGTTTTCGACGAGTTGTGGTATTTGCTAAACCGGAGGACTGTTCTTCCTCCCCGGTGTCCTGAGTCCGACGCCGGCTCTCATGTTGCTCTTGCTTCAAAAGAAAGTGAGGATCTAAATGAGCTGAAGGCTGTGAAAATCTTACTTTCCGGATTACCCGTCGAACTTTTTGTCTTGGCAAGGATTCTGAGCCGGAGGAAATAGTAATTACCTCTTCATCAATGGCCTGGCTGGCCTCAGTGTCATCCTGATAATAATCAGTGTCAATAAGATGATTGAAATAAGAACCAAGAGAGTCAAAGACTACCTCCGAATCAATGCCGTAGTCCATCTATCTATTATATAATTAAAACAGAAGTCAAATAAGCCACCACGTTCATCCACATAAGTTAAAATTATCTAATCCGTTAGATTGTAATATTAACGGCCTTGATTTAAAATAAACGTGTAACCGAGCATAAGTTGTTTTGTCACGTGTATGTGGATAGAACGGACCAACACATCCATATTCCATCACGTGTAGAGCATAGCGCAGACGGACCCACACAAGAGTTACGTTGTAGTTAGGATAGGAAAATTTATTAGGACATATTACATAAAAATATTGACATGTACATGTAGTACAACACGCTACGTACAAATAGTGTGTCCATCGGAACATCAACTAGCTTGGACTGTCCTCATGTTAAGCCGCAAAAACGAGAACAAAAAATTTCCATCATTGGGTCAAGGATAAGCAAGGTAGTAGTCAAACCTGATTAAATAAAAATATATACAAATAAGGAAATCCACCAGACCTGACGTGATGAAAGTTCCAAGAAGACAGGACGAATACGTACAAGATTTCCGCACGGTCTCCATCAACCCAGCCAACTCAACCCATATAAACAAGTGCAGCCGGCCGTAGAAGCACAACAATTGGAAATCGACAACCACCACATCTTGAAACGCGCCACTCGGAACACACGATTCGCCATCCACACAACTTGAAGTCGACATAGGTAGCACAACGAAGTCACGCCAAAGCGACACCCGACGAAGCCACGCCCAACAACTCCAATCGACGTTGGAAGAAGTGACAACAAAGCACTTCTGGCCTGAATCATCAGACTTGGTAATTGTTATTTAGCAAACTTTTTTTTGCATAGGATCTTCATAAATACTATATCCATTGACAAATTGTGTCCTATTAATTTTGAAGACATAAAACTATGGCATACAAAAAGTTGAGCGACTTGACTACAAGTGGACAGAACTGGAACATTCAAGTGAAAGTAATGAGGATTTGGGATTCAGTTAATCCTACGACCGATGAGCTTATTAGCCTAGATATGATACTCATGGATGAGCAGGTCTGCTTTTCAATATAGTTATTAATTGGATTTTTTTTCAGATTAAGCAACAATTACTAACCATAATTGATTATTTTTACAGGGTGAAACAATTCATGCTACTATCTGGAAGAATCTAAGAGACACTTTTAGATCAAAGATCAATGAGAAGTCTATTTATGGATTCAGCAATTTTAAGGTTGTGGAATCCACAAAATATAGGCCAGTGAGCAATGAACTTAAAATATTTTTTGCATACAATACAAAGGTAAAGGAGATAAAAGGACCTTTAGAAGTTTTTCCGGACTATTGCTTTGAGTTTTCTACCATGGAAACACTTGAAGAAAGGGCAGAAAAAGATACACAATGCTCAGGTATGTCTATAGTTGTAATTACAGCTTCCAAATAATTGATATTTCTAATTTTTATATTACTAATCTCCAAATATATAGATGTCATTGGACTTCTAACAAAAATGAAGCCCGTGGAGACAAGAATAACAAAAAAGAGCCCACAACCTTCATATATCCGCGAGATTGAAATACTAATGCCAGAGTAAGTGCATATGCATATGCATGTCTGAAATTTAACTAAGCTTATTCCATGTGGTTAGCACTAACTTCTCGGATTTAATTCTTTAGGGGTGATAAAATCAGAATCACGTTATGGGGAAAGTTTGCTTATTTTCTGACCGAGGATGTAATCGGCAGCCAAACTGTCATTATTATTACATCAACGATGGTGCAAAGATTCAATGGTAAGTCCATAAATCTTAGATGCCATTCTTAGCATTTACAAATTCTAATTGGCTGATTGAATACGTTTGTGCCTAAAGTCAACCAGTGCCACAAGAATATATATAGATCTGGATATACCAGAAACACAAGAACTTCTTGAAAGGTATGAAACTCTACCAATTAAAAAATTCCCACTCATCAATAGTGACTCATGTTGATTCGAGATTGTATATATTATTATTTATTTTATATATGTGCAGGGACTCAACACAAGTAACCTTACCAAAAATGATGAGTATAGATAGAAGTAATCAAGGAACACTAGAAGAACAAATGTTTTACAGGCGTAGAACATTGCAAGAACTTACTGAAATGAGGCACGGAAACCAGCAAGACCAGGTAATTCATCGGAATTTCAATAAATGATATCATCAATTTTTGTGATAGTGAGTTAAGACCTGCATTGACAATTCATTTAATATTAGTAACAATGGAACCATATTCAATTTATATATGTCACTTAATCCCCCACCCCTACCCCAATGCTAATGTTGATTGTTTCCAGGATTTTGTGTTCACGACAATAGCTACAGTAGATCAGTTGCAAGAAAATATTCAATGGTGGTACATGTCATGTGATAGCTGTCCCAAAATGGTTATCAAGGAAACCGACAAGTATTATTGGAAGAGTTGTGGTATATATCCTCAAAAGGTCACACCTCGGTAAGCATAGTATATTACTTAAATATGAACAATAAATGTTAGATTATATTTACTCTCCACTAATATGAATGGTATGTTAGGTATCGTATTCGACTACATATTAGTGACCATACATCTACTACAAGTTGCACTTTATTTGACGAGGAGGCTGCAAGATTGCTTAATACATCTGCATCTGACTTGCTGGACTCACTGGATGGGAAAACAGAAGAAGCGCCAAATATTATTCAACAATTATGTGGAAAGAAATTAATATTTCGATTCAAGCTCAATGATAGTAATCTCACATTTGGCACACAAAACTATGCAGTAAAAGGAACGTTTGTGCCTGATGATAGACTTGAGATGCTCTACTTGAACGATAAAGCCGAGGAGGTAAAGGTTCATTAACTTTGTTTAAAAAATAAAGTACCATACTTAGAATTCCTTAACCAATTCATATTACATTTGTTGCACAGGAATTGATGGATGATGATGTGGACGCTATGTTAATGAAGAAGCAGAACATACCAGATAAAAAGGTGATTGATTTTTTGACGATACACACTTCAAATTTCAGATATGTGTCTTATTTTGAAAATGTATATGTATGCAGTCACAGAATAATAAAGTTTCACCTTCCTGCAAACTGGTGCCTGTGAAAGAGGAGCCATATGACGGCAATGAATGTACATTAAACAAAGACAAGCAGCAAGACAAAAGATCATCGTCGTCACAACGCGAGCTCCGTAGTGGCAATAAAAGGAGACTGAGATCTGTTGTAATATCGTCAGATGACTCAGAGGATGAATGCACTGAGACGAATTTGCCAGAACAAAAGAAAAAAGGTGTCCATGAGAACAAGAAACAAGTTAAAGGCAAAGCCAAAAATATAGTGCCTGAAGATGAAGATGAAGTACAGAAAGCAAGGCCTAGAAGAACAAGGATGTTGTCTAGATAATAACTGGATTAGTAGCTTATGAAATAAATATTACGGCAATCTATTTGTATCGACCAAGATAAGTAAGAGTACTTGACATCAACCAGGATAACAAAGGTGCTTATTAGATTAAGGGAGTGGATGTTAGCAATCTTCTTAGTCTAAAACAGATTGAAAACTGTATTCATGTAGTTTCCTTTATATACATGCTATTGTATCCAAATCAGTACGAGGAAATCACCATAGATAGGAACATACTACAAGACCAGAGATTGACGCATTAGGATTCACTTCACAATTTGAAGAAAATATACTTTGGCAAATCAATATGGGGCCAGCATAATAGACAGGAATATACCTTGCTTCAGTAACTTCAAAGAACAACCGGATATTGTACATAATGCTAGCTTTGCCCAGCGGCACCAGTCTGACCAAAAAGAAAGTTCCCACATTTAGACTTAGCACCAAACAAATATAATATCTAATCACATTAATTGCTTATAGGTCACTAAAAAAAATGGCAACTGGAAGATTTTTCCTCAGTTACTTGATAGGGTGACTAGAAGTTACTTGAGAAAATTCAACTAACCTATACCAAAATAACTATCTAAGGTGACAATATTAACACATAGAAGGTAATCTAATTACAAATAGCAGATTAAAACATCAAACTAATTTTGAAAAAGTTTTTTAAAAACTAAAATATTACAAAAATATTGACACATAATAACCAACTTCCGGTTCATAAAACCTTTTTTAAAAGGAAAGGCATCATGAATAGATTAGTTCTTTCTAAGAGCAAATTACAATACTATGTAGTACAACGCTGCTACAAATAAAGTACAAGAAATAATCTTCATTACATATGACGCATATCGTCAGTTGGCACTTACATGTGGTAGTAGTCTGACAGAACCAGCAAGGAGAAGGCCAGCATCTCACGGTTGTGTGCTGCTATTTGTATTCCACGATCTACTTATACAATCGGTTCCCACGCAGCCTCCTCCATGGGGCCAAACTACAGCAACTCTGCCATGGCTCTCTAGCCGCCGGCCATGAAGAGCTTCATCAGTGCAGCCCCTGTGCTTTCCTTACTACTACCCATGGCCACTCCGCCGGACTCGACGAGGTCTTCAAGGATCCACATCCTTGAGAACAAGACGAACGCGTCCGCGCACTCCACGGAACCAGAAACTGCGCCAGTAACTGAAAAGATTCAAAGAAAAGAATGGAGGAGTGGAGATGGATTGGGACTTAGTTCTGTGGTGGCAAGCAACGAAATCTTCATCAGCCGGCTAATCGGAAGAGGTGGTGCATGCGGATGGATAAGAATGCTGGTGGGGATCGACTGAGCTGTGACAGAAGAGTTTTTTTTACCCAACGAGAGAAGAGTTCGACACCTAGATGACAGCCTTTTTTGGATAAGGACGCTGGTGGGGATCGACTGAGCTGCGAGAGAAGAGTTTTTTTTTACCCAACAAGAGAAGAGTTCTACACGTAGATGCGGCCTGTATGGGCTGTTTATACAGGTGGTCATTTTCTAAATGGGCCTGCATCAAAACTTCTAGGCCTGCTGCAAAACTGCTAGGCCTGGATAGTCTTCGTACGTGTTGTATGTTGGGTTTGGAAGTTTTCTCTCTATTCCGTAATCGTTAAGACCTCGATTCCTACTCCTTATCGAACAGGCTGATACAAGTACGCGTTGGCGTACATCTCTTAAATAGCTGAACATACACTTCGATTAACCAAGGGGTCGTATCATCTCAGAATTGACCTACATTGAATCGCTGGAAGAAGTTGCACACGAATCAGGCTCGCCAGACTTCTGATTAGAAGGTAAATGCTTTCCGTGGAAAACTACTAGAGTACTTACCAGCGGTTCAAAGCAACCTCCTAATTTTTTTTAATTCATTATAGTTTTATTTACATTCAGGCATGTATTACTGAGTTAACTAAACTATTCTCACACTTCTTGCCTTGGCTCTTCACATAAACTTTATTTTCTTTGAGAAATTAGTACCAGCTTCTGTGATGAACTAAAAGTAACTCACAGACTGATAAAGTCATTGCAACAATAAAAAGATATGCTCTAATAATCTATACATGGTATAAAATATTTCCAGGATCCCTACAGGATTTGCTTTGCAGCAAAGATACAATTACAACAATAATTAGCACATACGTGTGAAGCTTTACAAAATTAGAAAAACAAAGACAAGAAAATATTATCAGGTATATCATTGACCTTTTTCAATCTTCATGTAATGCACACTATTTTTTGTATATTTCTAACATATACATTTCAAGTATTTATCTTTGTAAATATTGCAGAACCTAATAACTTTACATATATTTCTAACAATGATTTTAGAGAGTACTTTGCCTTAGTAATACCAAAGGAACAAATGTCGTTAACCGAGAAACAAGCACACTGTCACTCCAATAATGCCATACACCGCAGCTCGAACAACAAGACACAGTAATCATGAAAGCATGATCGATAAGTAATATAGGTTGTCTACATGCAGCCAACATCTCCTATTTATTGCATATATTGTTAGCCTCTTGACAACATTATGCATAAATTAGAATTCAACTATATTATACTATATTGCTAAAAGAATATCCAATGCAGAAATGAAGGGACAGTGCGCATCAAAATCAGCACGCCAACTTACAAAAGAAGCTAGAGAATCTATTATCAGGAGGAAACAACAACTCCAACAAAAAATGAGTAAGAGATGCAGGAATACACAGGAAACAAGCAATAAAACAGAAGAAGATGCTTCACGGAAGAGAAAGGAACAAATCAAAGAAAGAAAAGATGTCAAGCGTGCAAGAACAAATGCGAGCGACAATGAGCTTGAAAGCAACATCATAGAAAGAACCAACAACACTACGTCCGGAAGTTATTATAGCACGATATGGAACTTCGGAAAGCCAACATATAGATGTGAACATTGCAATGCAATACTATGGTGTGAAGAAAGATTAAATTCTAATAGAGGAACCAAAAAACCTTCTTTCGGAATTTGCTGCAAACAAGGTAAAATTGACCTACCAAAGATAGCATATCCTCCACCTTACCTCGCAGGGCTATTAACAGGTGAAGGAAGTGATGCAACAAACTTCAGAGAAAATATAAGGTCATACAACTCAATGTTCTCATTCACGTCAATGGGAGGAACTGTTGACAAAGAAATAAACAAAGGCAAAGGACCATATGTTTTTAGACTGCATGGCCAGAACTACCACAATATTGGAACTCTTCTACCCGAAGAAGGTAACAAACCTCGATTTGCCCAGCTATACATCTATCAGACAGAAAATGAGGTGCAAAACAGGATAGATGCTTCAAGATGCAATGATAAAAAAATAACAGTGGACCCTGCCATTGTCAAAGAACTACAAGAAATGCTTGATGAGAACAACATCCTTGCAAAATCATTCAGAATGGCAAGAGATAGATTCGAAGAAGAAGACTACCACGATTACACGCTTAGAATACTTGGGAAAAGGAACGGAACACACAACCTTCCATCTGCATCAGAAGTTGCAGCATTAGTTGTCAAAGACCCTACTGGAGAGAGCGAAGGACGAGACATCGTTGTCGAGTACAAAAATATGGAACCTCACAAAATATCAGAAATCCATCCAAAATTAATGTCAATGCAATACCCGTTGTTGTTTCCATACGGGGAAGACGGATTCAAGCTTGAAATACCTTACAAGCGAACAAAAGAAGGTGACAAAAGCAGGAAATATGTAACTATGCTAGACTACTATGCATACTACCTACATCAAAGACCCGACCAAGGAATGTCGCTGCTAACGTCTAGACATCTATCACTGCAATTTTGGGTGGATGTTTACACATGCATTGAGCAAAACAGACTAAACTGGATCAGGAATAATCAAGGGAAGCTACGAACTGGACTTTACAGTGGACTGCAGGACGCGATTGAGCGAGGGGACACCAGAACAGAGCAGGTCGGAAAGAGGATAATTGTACCTTCATCTTATACATGAGGTAGAAGAAACAAGGCACAAAACTTGCAAGACGCATTTGCAATATGCCGTTGGGCTGGATATCCAGACCTATTTATAACATTCACATGCAATGCAAAGTGGCCTGAGATCCAATACATGCTAGATGAAGCAGGAGGAGGCCTCAAGCCAGCAGACCGACCAGATATTGTTGACCGAGTATTCATGATAAAACTGAAGGAGCTAATGAGAGATATCGTTGTGAACAAACACTTCGGAGAAACTATATCAAGTAAGATCAGTCGACTGCTAATCGCCAACTAATAGCACCTAAAGTTTCAATTTTTAAGCACACAATAGCCTTTATCTACTTATTAAAATGATTGCAAAATTTGACAAAATCAAACTATATATTCAATCAATGCAGTTATCTACACAATAGAGTTCCAGAAGAGGGGACTCCCGCATGCCCACATATTGGTATTTCTCAAGGAGAATTACAAGTGCAAAGGACCATCAGAAATCAACCAAATAATAAGTGCGGAGATCCCAGACAAAGATGTCGATCCGGACGGATATGAAGCTGTTGAGAACTTCATGATGCACGGGCCTTGCGGAGAGGCAAATACAAAATCACCATGCATGATGGACAACAGATGCACTAAACACTTCCCAAAACGGTACAATGTCGATACCACAATCGACGGGGATGGCTTTCTAGTATATAGAAGGCGAGACAATGGAAGGAAGATCAAAAAGGGAGGAGCAATGCTCGATAACAGATTTGTCGTGCCATACAACAGAAATCTTTTGGTCAAATTCCAAGCTCACATAAATGTGGAGTGGTGCAACAGGTCCAGGTCAATCAAGTACCTATTTAAGTACATCCATAAAGACGATGACCAAGTAACAGCCTTACTAAAGGAAAGGGACGCGACAAACGACTATGATGAAATCAAGAAATACCTAGAGATGAGATACATATCAACAACCGAAGCATGCTGGCGAATATTCCAGTTTGATCTACACCATCGTGATCCACCAGTAGAGAGACTGCCATTCCACATTGAAAATGAGCAACAAGTTATATTTCCAGACTCGACTGACATTGAAAAAATAGTAAGAATGCCAGGATCCACAAGTACTAAGTTCACTGAGTGGATGGAGGCAAACAAATACATGAGGTAGGAAAAGAATTAACCTATGCAGAATTCCCATCAAAATTTGTATGGAAAAGTGATTCCAAAACTTGGGAGGAGCGGAAAAGGGGCTTTGCGATTGGAAGAATCTACTATGCACACCCTGCAAGTGGTGACCGGTATTATATGAGAATGCTTCTAAACACCAAGAAAGGATGCACATCATTTGAGGACATTAGAACAGTTAATGGAGTAGTTCACCCAACATACAAATCAGCATGCCAAGCACTTGGATTTCTTCATGATGACAGTGAGTGGATTGAATGCATCAATGAAGCATCAAGCTGGGGATCAGGGATACGATTACGACAACTATTCACCACAATATTATGCCATTGTGAGGTGACCAGTCCAAAAATGTTGTGGGATTCAACATGGGAGGCACTATCTGAAGATATCCAGTACAAAAGAAGAATAATCCTAAACTTTCCTACGCTGCAGCTAACTGATTCACAGAAAAAGTTATATGCTCTGATCGAGATAGAGAAACTAATGAGGCAAGCCGGAAAGACACTAAAGGACTATCCAGGCATAGAACTACCAAATGCTACTGAACTTGAACAGCTTGGGAACAGAATGATAAACGAAGAACTTAGCTACGACACTGAAGCACTAAAGATTGAGCACCAAACCATAGTAAGCAATCTTAACCGTGGCCAGAAAATGGCCTTTGATGCCATAATGGAATCAGCTTACAAAGGACTTGGAAAACAGATATTTGTAGAGGGCTACGGTGGCACATGCAAAACTTATCTATGGAAAGCAATCACAACGAAGCTACGATCAGAGGGGAAAATAGAGCTTGCAGTAGCATCATCTGGGATTGCAGCATTGCTGCTCCAAGGTGGAACAACAGCGCACTCAAGATTCCACATTCCAATAAATATCACAGAAGAATCAACATGTGAAATAAAATAAGGCTCACATTTGGCTGAACTGGTAAAGAGGACCTCACTGATACTGTGGGACGAGGCTCCTATGGCACACAAACACTGCTTCGAGGCACTAGACAAAAGCCTTAGGGATATTCTAAGGTTCAAAAACCAAAACAGTGATGAAAGGCCATTTGGTGGCATGACAGTTGTGCTAGGAGGCGACTTCAGACAAATACTTCCAGTGGTTACAAAGGGAAAGAGAGAGCAGATAGTAAATGCCTCAGTCAAAAGGTCATACCTATGGAAGCACTTCGAAATATTTAGACTAACTGAAAACATGCGGCTGAAGTGCCTGTCAGAAGATCCAATACAAAAGCAAAATGTGGCTGAATTTGCAGAATGGATATTACAAATTGGCGATGGAAAACAAACAAACGATGAAGGAGATGATTGGGTAAAAATACCTAAAGACATAATTCTGCAAAAAGGAGAAGACCCAAAAGAAGAGATAGTGAAAAGCACATACCCAAACTTGCACCAAAACTATCGTAACCGTGAATTTCTTGAAGAAAGAGCAATACTATGTCCAAGGAATGAAACAGTTGAAAAGATAAATGACTATGTAATGAGCCAAATACAAGGTGAAGAGGTGACATACCTAAGCTTGGACACTGTATGCAAGGCAACAACAAAGTACAGCACAATGGAGAATGTGTGTCCAACAGAGTTCCTTAACAAATTGACCTTCCCAGGAATTCCAAACCACGAGCTAAAACTGAAGGTAGGCTTGCCGGTTATGCTCCTACGCAACATCAATCAAGCGGCAGGTTTATGCAATGGTACAAGAATGACTATAACACAGCTGGGAAACAGGTACATTGAGGCACAAATAATCACAGGAACACACGTCGGTGACAAGGTATACATACCTAAAATCATTATGTCACCAAGCGACTCAAAGTGGCCATTTGTGCTGAAAAGAAGGCAATATCCTCTATCAGTTTGTTTTGCAATGACCATAAATAAAAGCCAGGGTCAATCCCTAAACAAGGTGGGTCTATATTTGCCTAAGCAAGTCTTCTGCCATGGCCAACTATATGTGGCATTATCAAGAGTCACAAACAAGGTGGGTCTATATTTGCCTAAGCAAGTCTTCTGCCATGGCTTTACATGTGGCTCTCTGCCAAGATTGCTGCTCCTACTACCCACATGACCCATAAATTGGTCATTAACGGGTTATGTTACCTCAAGATATTATTTAAATTACAACTTGGTGGCTTACCGAAGATGGTTGAAGTCATTTCTTAGACACGATGCTTTAACCCGGTGAGTTCAGTTGTCACCTCTTCAAGAGTTGTTTCGGCTTTTTCAGCTCTCTGCACCAAGGCAGTTCTTTCTTCCGCCCATGCAGACTTCTCCGTCTTAAGTTTAGCCTTCAGTTCATTTAATTCGGACATGCTAAATTGAAACTTTGATTCAGCCTTCTGGGTCTCCGACTCTTGATGCTTAAGCCGGTTCTTTGCATCATCTAACTGCGCTTGCAATTCAGCAGTGGTATCCTGAACAGACAAAGAGAGCATGAAACAAATTAGTTTCTGGTTTACAATGATTAAAGTCCCAAGCCTTTTGCAAGCAACAACACTTGGCACTTGGGGGCTAATGTATGATGAAAGTTTTTCTTTCCATACCGGTTCATATTACTAAAGTATCAAGCCCTTTGCAAGCAAGAGCACTTGACCCTTGGGGGCTAATGGATGCAGAAGTGTTTTCTAAATTAATGGTTAATACCAATAAAAGTCCCAAGCACTTTGCAATCAAGAGTACTTGGCACTTGGGGGCTAATGCATATTGCTTCTTTATTATTATTCATTTACACTAACCCGACTGGCTCATTCATGCTGATTAAGCCGGCCCTTCGGGGCTACACATGCAATGTTCCTCAAAGACAGATTTCTTATTAAGAGGTGTGCCGATTCATAAAGGCGTCAATTATTTCTAAGTCTACAGCATATTCACTTCTATCATATCCAATAGACTTGGGGCTGGAAGGGCGTTTATAGTTTGGTCAAGAATCTTACCTCAAACTTCTGGTGCATCTGCTTTACCATGTCAATCTCAAGGTCACGGCTGCTGTGGACCTGATTGAGATATCCAGAAAGGACTTCGCCAGTGCTCAGCTATGCGTACTGAGCCGTGTCAAATCTCACTTTCCGCTTCTCAACGAGTTCTTGCTTGGCAGTATGTTTGGCTAGCACAGTCGGATTGCCTGGCTCTCTGAAAGCAGTACCAGTAATTGTAACATCATTAGTTCGGTTCTCCGCCGGCTCAGACAGGGCTGGCGGTTCAGCAGTTGTAGAATCAGCTTTGGCAGGATCAATAGAGACGTCAGGAGTCTCAGGAGGAGCATCATGAGTGGCTTCCTCTGTAGGTTTATGAACATCTATTACCAAGACCTGCTACTCCGGCTCAATTACCTTTGGATCAGCTGTCGGCTTACTCGCCCTGGCTCTTTTGATAGGCTTAGCCTGGCCTCTGCACGAGTTACAGTGAGTCACTTCAAAGTTACAAAGATTCAAGGAAAAGATAAACAGGGAAGAAATTGTTTACCCAGGGGCAGTCTTGAAAGCCGGGAGCTGACTTTAAGATGAGTCGCCAGATGAAGAGCGGGAGACTTCCTAATAGTTTGAACCGGAAGAGTTCAGTGGTTGACGAATAAGACCCGCCAGCGGATAAAGAGAGTTTAAGAGTGGAAAAACCTCATTCTGGCGTTTTCGACGAGTTGTAGTATTTGGTAAACCGGAGGACTGTTCTTCCTCCCCGGTGTCCTGAGTCCGACGCCGGCTCTCATGTTGCTCTTGCTTCAAAAGAAAGTGAGGATCTAAATGAGCTGAAGGCTGTGAAAATCTTACTTTCCGGATTACCCGTCGAACTTTTTGTCTTGGCAAGGATTCTGAGCCGGAGGAAATAGTAATTACCTCTTCATCAATGGCCTGGCTGGCCTCAGTGTCATCCTGATAATAATCAGTGTCAATAAGATGATTGAAATAAGAACCAAGAGAGTCAAAGACTACCTCCGAATCAATGCCGTAGTCCATCTATCTATTATATAATTAAAACAGAAGTCAAATAAGCCACCACGTTCATCCACATAAGTTAAAATTATCTAATCCGTTAGATTGTAATATTAACGGCCTTGATTTAAAATAAACGCGTAACCGAGCATAAGTTGTTTTGTCACGTGTATGTGGATAGAACGGACCAACACATCCATATTCCATCACGTGTAGAGCATAGCGCAGACGGACCCACACAAGAGTTACGTTGTAGTTAGGATAGGAAAATTTATTAGGACATATTACGTAAAAATATTGACATGTACATGTAGTACAACACGCTACGTACAAATAGTGTGTCCATCGGAACATCAACTAGCTTGGACTGTCCTCATGTTAAGCCGCAAAAACGAGAACAAAAAATTTCCATCATTGGGTCAAGGATAAGCAAGGTAGGAGTCAAACCTGATTAAATAAGAAATATATACAAATAAGGACATCCACCAGACCTCACGTGATGAAAGTTCCAAGAAGACAGGAACGAATACGTACAAGATTTCCGCACGGTCTCCATCAACCCAGCCAACTCAACCCATATAAACAAGTGCAGACGGCCGTAGAAGCACAACAATTGGAAATCGACAACCACCACATCTTGAAACGCGCCACACGGAACACACGACTCGCCATCCACACAACTTGAAGTCGACATAGGTAGCACAACGAAGTCACGCCAAAGCGACACCCGACGAAGCCACGCCCAACAACTCCAATCGACGTTGGAAGAAGTGACAACAAAGCACTTCTGGCCTGAATCATCAGACTTGGTAATTGTTATTTAGCAACCTTTTTTTTGCATAGGATCTTCATAAATACTATATCCATTGACAAATTGTGTGCTATTAATTTTGAAGACATAAAACTATGGCATACAAAAAGTTGAGCGACTTGACTACAAGTGGACAGAACTGGAACATTCAAGTGAAAGTAATGAGGATTTGGGATTCAGTTAATCCTACGACCGATGAGCTTATTAGCCTAGATATGATACTCATGGATGAGCAGGTCTGCTTTTCAATATAGTTATTAATTGGATTTTTTTCAGATTAAGCAACAATTACTAACCATAATTGATTGTTTTTACAGGGTGAAACAATTCATGCTACTATCTGGAAGAATCTAATAGACACTTTTAGATCAAAGATCAATGAGAAGTCTATTTATGGATTCAGCAATTTTAAGGTTGTGGAATCCACAAAATATAGGCCAGTGAGCAATGAACTTAAAATATTTTTTGCATACAATACAAAGGTAAAGGAGATAAAAGGACCTTTAGAAGTTTTTCCGGACTATTGCTTTGAGTTTTCTACCATGGAAACACTTGAAGAAAGGGCAAAAAAGATATACAATGCTTAGGTATGTCTATAGTTGTAATTACGGCTTCCAAATAATTGATATTTCTAATTTTTATATTACTAATCTCCAAATATATAGATGTCATTGGACTTCTAACAAAAATGAAGCCCGTGGAGACAAGAATAACAAAAAAGAGCCCACAACCTTCATATATCCGCGAGATTAAAATACTAATGCCAGAGTAAGTGCATATGCATATGCATGTTTGAAATTTAACTAAGCTTATTCCATGTGGTTAGCACTAACTTCTCGGATTTAATTCTTTAGGGGTGATAAAATCAGAATCACGTTATGGGGAAAGTTTGCTTATTTTCTGACCGAGGATGTAATCGGCAGCCAAACTGTCATTATTATTACATCAACGATGGTGCAAAGATTCAATGGTAAGTCCATAAATCTTAGATGCCATTCTTAGCATTTACAAATTCTAATTGGCTGATTGAATACGTTTGTGCCTAAAGTCAACCAGTGCCACAAGAATATATATAGATCTGGATATACCAGAAACACAAGAACTTCTTGAAAGGTATGAAACTCTACCAATTAAAAAATTCCCACTCATCAATAGTGACTCATGTTGATTCGAGATTGTATATATTATTATTTATTTTATATATGTGCAGGGACTCAACACAAGTAACCTTACCAAAAATGATGAGTATAGATAGAAGTAATCAAGGAACACTAGAAGAACAAATGTTTTACAGGCGTAGAACATTGCAAGAACTTACTGAAATGAGGCACGGAAACCAGCAAGACCAGGTAATTCATCGGAATTTCAATAAATGATATCATCAATTTTTGTGATAGTGAGTTAAGACCTGCATTGACAATTCATTTAATATTAGTAACAATGGAACCATATTCAATTTATATATGTCACTTAATCCCCCACCCCTACCCCAATGCTAATGTTGATTGTTTCCAGGATTTTGTGTTCACGACAATAGCTACAGTAGATCAGTTGCAAGAAAATATTCAATGGTGGTACATGTCATGTGATAGCTGTCCCAAAATGGTTATCAAGGAAACCGACAAGTATTATTGCAAGAGTTGTGGTATATATCCTCAAAAGGTCACACCTCGGTAAGCATAGTATATTACTTAAATATGAACAATAAATGTTAGATTATATTTACTCTCCACTAATATGAATGGTATGTTAGGTATCGTATTCGACTACATATTAGTGACCATACATCTACTACAAGTTGCACTTTATTTGGCGAGGAGGCTGCAAGATTGCTTAATACATCTGCATCTGACTTGCTGGACTCACTGGATGGGAAAACAGAAGAAGCGCCAAATATTATTCAACAATTATGTGGAAAGAAATTAATATTTCCATTCAAGCTCAATGATAGTAATCTCACATTTGGCACACAAAACTATGCAGTAAAAAGAACGTTTGTGCCTGATAATAGACTTGAGATGCTCTACTTGAACGATAAAGCCGAGGAGGTAAAGGTTCATTAACTTTGTTTAAAAAATAAAGTACCATACTTAGAATTCCTTAACCAATTCATATTACATTTGTTGCACAGGAATTGATGGATGATGATGTGGACGCTATGTTAATGAAGAAGCAGAACATACCAGATAAAAAGGTGATTGATTTTTTGACGATACACACTTCAAATTTCAGATATGTGTCTTATTTTGAAAATGTATATGTATGCAGTCACAGAATAATAAAGTTTCACCTTCCTGCAAACTGGTGCCTGTGAAAGAGGAGCCATATGACGGCAATGAATGTACATTAAACAAAGACAAGCAGCAAGACAAAAGATCATCGTCGTCACAACGCGAGCTCCGTAGTGGCAATAAAAGGAGACTGAGATATGTTGTAATATCGTCGGATGACTCAGAGGATGAATGCACTGAGACGAATTTGCCAGAACAAAAGAAAAAAGGTGTCCATGAGAACAAGAAACAAGTTAAAGGCAAAGCCAAAAATATAGTGCCTGAAGATGAAGATGAAGTACAGAAAGCAAGGCCTAGAAGAACAAGGATGTTGTCTAGATAATAACTGGATTAGAAGCTTATGAAATAAATATTACGGCAATCTATTTGTATCGACCAAGATAAGTATGAGTACTTGACATCAACCAGGATAACAAAGGTGCTTATTAGATTAAGGGAGTGGATGTTAGCAATCTTCTTAGTCTAAAACAGATTGAAAACTGTATTCATGTAGTTTCCTTTATATACATGCTATTGTATCCAAATCAGTACGAGGAAATCACCGTAGATAGGAACATACTACAAGACCAGAGATTGACGCATTAGGATTCACTTCACAATTTGAAGAAAATATACTTTGGCAAATCAATATGGGGCCAGCATAATAGACAGGAATATACCTTGCTTCAGTAACTTCAAAGAACAACCGGATATTGTACATAATGCTAGCTTTGCCCAGCGGCACCAGTCTGACCGAAAAGAAAGTTCCCACATTTAGACTTAGCACCAAACAAATATAATATCTAATCACATTAATTGCTTATAGGTCACTAAAAAAATGGCAACTGGAAGATTTTTCCTCAGTTACTTGATAGGGTGACTAGAAGTTACTTGAGAAAATTCAACTAACCTATACCAAAATAACTATCTAAGGTGACAATATTAACACATAGAAGGTAATCTAATTACAAATAGCAGATTAAAACATCAAACTAATTTTGAAAAAGTTTTTTAAAAACTAAAATATTACAAAATATTGACACATAATAACCAACTTCCGGTTCATAAAACCTTTTTTAAAAGGAAAGGCATCATGAATAGATTAGTTCTTGCTAAGAGCAAATTACAATACTATGTAGTACAACGCTGCTACAAATAAAGTACAAGAAATAATCTTCATTACATATGACGCATATCGTCAGTTGGCACTTACATGTGGTAGTAGTCTGACAGAACCAGCAAGGAGAAGCCCAGCATCTCACGGTTGTGTGCTGCTATTTGTATTCCATGATCTACTTATACAATCGGTTCCCACGCAGCCTCCTCCATGGGGCCAAACTACAGCAACTCTGCCATGGCTCTCTAGCCGCCG
Source organism: Secale cereale (assembly GCA_902687465.1). Lineage (NCBI taxonomy): Eukaryota > Viridiplantae > Streptophyta > Magnoliopsida > Poales > Poaceae > Secale > Secale cereale. The sequence continues at coordinate 34,752,698 of LR738714.1, forward strand.
GCCATGAAGAGCTTCATCAGTGCAGCCCCTGTGCTTTCCTTGCTACTACCCATGGCCACTCCGCCGGACTCGACGAGGTCTTCAAGGATCCACATCCTTGAGAACAAGACGAACGCGTCCGCGCACTCCACGGAACCAGAAACTGCGCCAGTAACTGAAAAGATTCAAAGAAAAGAATGGAGGAGTGGAGATGGATTGGGACTTAGTTCTGTGGTGGCAAGCAACGAAATCTTCATCAGCCGGCTAATCGGAAGAGGTGGTGCATGCGGATGGATAAGAATGCTGGTGGGGATCGACTGAGCTGTGACAGAAGAGTTTTTTTTTTACCCAACGAGAGAAGAGTTCGACACGTAGATGACAGCCTTTTTTTGGATAAGGACGCTGGTGGGGATCGACTGAGCTGCGAGAGAAGAGTTTTTTTTACCCAACAAGAGAAGAGTTCTACACGTAGATGCGGCCTGTATGGGCTGTTTATACAGGTGGTCATTTTCTAAATGGGCCTGAATCAAAACTTCTAGACCTGCAGCAAAACTGCTAGGCCTGGATAGTCTTCGTACGTGTTGTATGTTGGGTTTGGAAGTTTTCTCTCTATTCCGTAATCGTTAAGACCTCGATTCCTACTCCTTATCGAATAGGCTGATACAAGTACGCGTTGGCGTACATCTCTTAAATAGTTGAACATACACTTCGATTAACCAAGGGATCGTATCATCTCAGAATTGACCTACATTGAATCGCTGGAAGAAGTTGCACACGAATCAGGCTCGCCAGACTTCTGATTAGAAGGTAAATGCTTTCCGTGGAAAACTACTAGAGTACTTACTAGCGGTTCAAAGCAACCTCCTAATTTTTTAATTCATTATAGTTTTATTTACATTCAGGCATGTATTACTGAGTTAAATAAACTATTCTCACACTTCTTGCCTTGGCTCTTCACATAAACTTTATTTTCTTTGAGAAATTAGTATCAGCTTCTGTGATGAACTAAAAGTAACTCACAGACTGATAAAGTCATTGCAGCAATAAAAAGATATGCTCTAATAATCTATACATGGTATAAAATATTTCCAGGATCCCTACAGGATTTGCTTTGCAGCAAAGATACAATTACAACAATAATTAGCACATACGTGTGAAGCTTTACAAAATTAGAAAAACAAAGACAAGAAAATATTATCAGGTATATCATTGACCTTTTTCAATCTTCATGTAATGCACACTATTTTTTGTATATTTCTAACATATACATTTCAAGTATTTATCTTTGTAAATATTGCAGAACCTAATAACTTTACATATATTTCTAACAATGATTTTAGAGAGTACTTTGCCTTAGTAATACCAAAGGAACAAATGTCGTTAACCGAGAAACAAGCACACTGTCACTCCAATAATGCCATACACCGCAGCTCGAACAACAAGACACAGTAATCCTGAAAGCATGATCGATAAGTAATATAGGTTGTCTACATGCAGCCAACATCTCCTATTTATTGCATATATTGTTAGCCTCTTGACAACATTATGCATAAATTAGAATTCAACTATATTATACTATATTGCTAAAAGAATATCCAATGCAGAAATGAAGGGACAGTGCGCATCAAAATCAGCACGCCAACTTACAAAAGAAGCTAGAGAAGCTATTATCAGGAGGAAACAGCAACTCCAGCAAAAAAGGAGTAAGAGATGCAGGAATACACAGGAAACAAGCAATAAAATAGAAGAAGATGCTTCACGGAAGAGAAAGGAACAAATCAAAGAAAGAAAAGATGTCAAGCGTGCAAGAACAAATGCGAGCGACAATGAGCTTGAAAGCAACATCATAGAAAGAACGAACAACACTACGTCCGGAAGTTATTATAGCACGATATGGAACTTCGGAAAGCCAACATATAGATGTGAACATTGCAATGCAATACTATGGTGTGAAGAAAGATTAAATTCTAATAGAGGAACCAAAAAACCTTCTTTCGGAATTTGCTGCAAACAAGGTAAAATTGACCTACCAAAGATAGCATATCCTCCACCTTACCTCGCAGGGCTATTAACAGGTGAAGGAAGTGATGCAACAAACTTCAGAGAAAATATAAGGTCATACAACTCAATGTTCTCATTCACGTCAATGGGAGGAACTGTTGACAAAGAAATAAACAAAGGCAAAGGACCATATGTTCTTAGACTGCATGGCCAGAACTACCACAATATTGGAACTCTTATACCCGAAGAAGGTAACAAACCTCGATTTGCCCAGCTATACATCTATCAGACAGAAAATGAGGTGCAAAACAGGATAGATGCTTCAAGATGCAATGATAAAAAAATAACAGTGGACCCTGCCATTGTCAAAGAACTACAAGAAATGCTTGATGAGAACAACATCCTTGCAAAATCATTCAGAATGGCAAGAGATAGATTCGAAGAAGAAGACTACCATGATTACACGCTTAGAATACTTGGGAAAAGGAACGGAACACACAACCTTCCATCTGCATCAGAAGTTGCAGCATTAGTTGTCAGAGACCCTACTGGAGAGAGCGAAGGACGAGACATCGTTGTCGAGTACAAAAATATGGAACCTCACAAAATATCAGAAATCCATCCAAAATTAATGTCAATGCAATACCCGTTGTTGTTTCCATACGGGGAAGACGGATTCAAGCTTGAAATACCTTACAAGCGAACAAAAGAAGGTGACAAAAGCAGGAAATATGTAACTATGCTAGACTACTATGCATACTACCTACATCAAAGACCCGACCAAGGAATGTCGCTGCTAACGTCTAGACATCTATCGGTGCAATTTTGGGTGGATGTTTACACATGCATTGAGCAAAACAGACTAAACTGGATCAGGAATAATCAAGGGAAGCTACGAACTGAACTTTACAGTGGACTGCAGGACGCGATTGAGCGAGGGGACACCAGAACAGAGCAGGTCGGAAAGAGGATAATTGTACCTTCATCTTATACATGAGGTAGAAGAAACAAGGCACAAAACTTGCAAGACGCATTTGCAATATGCCGTTGGGCTGGATATCCAGACCTATTTATAACATTCACATGCAATGCAAAGTGGCTTGAGATCCAATACATGCTAGATGAAGCAGGAGGAGGCCTCAAGCCAGCAGACCGACCAGATATTGTTGACCGAGTATTCATGATAAAACTGAAGGAGCTAATGAGAGATATCGTTGTGAACAAACACTTCGGAGAAACTATATCAAGTAAGATCAGTCGACTGCTAATCGCCAACTAATAGCACCTAAAGTTTCAATTTTTAAGCACACAATAGCCTTTATCTACTTATTAAAATGATTGCAAAATTTGACAAAATCAAACTATATATTCAATCAATGCAGTTATCTACACAATAGAGTTCCAGAAGAGGGGACTCCCGCATGCCCACATATTGGTATTTCTCAAGGAGAATTACAAGTGCAAAGGACCATTAGAAATCAACCAAATAATAAGTGCGGAGATCCCAGACAAAGATGTCGATCCGGACGGATATGAAGTCGTTGAGAACTTCATGATGCACGGGCCTTGCGGAGAGGCAAATACAAAATCACCATGCATGATGGACAATAGATGCACTAAACACTTCCCAAAACGGTACAATGTCGATACCACAATTGACGGGGATGGCTTTCCAGTATATAGAAGGCGAGAAAATGGAAGGAAGATCAAAAAGGGAGGAGCAATGCTCGATAACAGATTTGTCGTGCCATACAACAGAAATCTTTTGGTCAAATTCCAAGCTCACATAAATGTGGAGTGGTGCAACAGGTCCAGGTCAATCAAGTACCTATTTAAGTACATCCATAAAGACGATGACCAAGTAACAGCCTTACTAAAGGAAAGGGACGCGACATACGACTATGATGAAATCAAGAAATACCTAGAGATGAGATACATATCAACAACCGAAGCATGCTGGCGAATATTCCAGTTTGATCTACACCATCGTGATCCACCAGTAGAGAGACTGCCATTCCACATTGAAAATGAGCAACAAGTTATATTTCCAGACTCGACTGACATTGAAAAAATAGTAAGAATGCCAGGATCCACAAGTACTAAGTTCACTGAGTGGATGGAGGCAAACAAAATACATGAGGTAGGAAAAGAATTAACCTATGCAGAATTCCCATCAAAATTTGTATGGAAAAGTGATTCCAAAACTTGGGAGGAGCGGAAAAGGGGCTTTGCGATTGGAAGAATCTACTATGCACACCCTGCAAGTGGTGACCGGTATTATATGAGAATGCTTCTAAACACCAAGAAAGGATGCACATCATTTGAGGACATTAGAACAGTTAATGGAGTAGTTCACCCAACATACAAATCAGCATGCCAAGCACTTGGATTTCTTGATGATTACAGTGAGTGGATTGAATGCATCAATGAAGCATCAAGCTGGGGATCAGGGATACGATTACGACAACTATTCACCACAATATTATGCCATTGTGAGGTGACCAGTCCAAAAATGTTGTGGGATTCAACATGGGAGGCACTATCTGAAGATATCGAGTACAAAAGAAGAATAATCCTAAACTTTCCTACGCTGCAGCTAACTGATTCACAGAAAAAATTATATGCTCTAATCGAGATAGAGAAACTAATGAGGCAAGCCGGAAAGACACTAAAGGACTATCCAGGCATAGAACTACCAAATGCTACTGAACTTGAACAGCTTGGGAACAGAATGATAAACGAAGAACTTAGCTACGACACTGAAGCACTAAAGATTGAGCACCAAACCATAGTAAGCAATCTTAACCATGGCCAGAAAATGGCCTTTGATGCCATAATGGAATCAGCTTACAAAGGACTTGGAAAACAGATATTTGTAGAGGGCTACGGTGGCACAGGCAAAACTTATCTATGGAAAGCAATCACAACGAAGCTACGATCAGAGGGGAAAATAGTGCTTGCAGTAGCATCATCTGGGATTGCAGCATTGCTGCTCCAAGGTGGAAGAACAGCGCACTCAAGATTCCACATTCCAATAAATATCACAGAAGAATCAACATGTGAAATAAAACAACGCTCACATTTGGCTGAACTGGTAAAGAGGACCTCACTGATACTGTGGGACGAGGCTCCTATGGCACACAAACACTGCTTCGAGGCACTAGACAAAAGCCTTAGGGATATTCTAAGGTTCAAAAACCAAAACAGTGATGAAAGGCCATTTGGTGGCATGACAGTTGTGCTAGGAGGCGACTTCAGACAAATACTTCCAGTGGTTACAAAGGGAAAGAGAGAGCAGATAGTAAATGCCTCAGTCAAAAGGTCATACCTATGGAAGCACTTCAAAATATTTAGACTAACTGAAAACATGCGGCTGAAGTGCCTGTCAGAAGATCCAATACAAAAGCAAAATGTGGCTGAATTTGCAGAATGGATATTACAAATTGGCGATGGAAAACAAACAAACGATGAAGGAGATGATTGGGTAAAAATACCTAAAGACATAATTCTACAAAAAAGGAGAAGACCCAAAAGAAGAGATAGTGAAAAGCACATACCCAAACTTGCACCAAAACTATCGTAACCGTGAATTTCTTGAAGAAAGAGCAATACTATGTCCAAGGAATGAAACAGTTGAAAAGATAAATGACTACGTAATGAGCCAAATACAAGGTGAAGAGGTGACATACCTAAGCTTGGACACTGTATGCAAGGCAACAACAAAGTACAGCACAATGGAGAATATGTGTCCAACAGAGTTCCTTAACAAATTGACCTTCCTAGGAATTCCAAACCACGAGCTAAAACTGAAGGTAGGCTTGCCGGTTATGCTCCTACGCAACATCAATCAAGCGGCAGGTTTATGCAATGGTACAAGAATGACTATAACACAGCTGGGAAACAGGTACATTGAGGCACAAATAATCACAGCAACACACGTCGGTGACAAGGTATACATACCTAAAATCATTATGTCACCAAGCGACTCAAAGTGGCCATTTGTGCTGAAAAGAAGGCAATATCCTCTATCAGTTTGTTTTGCAATGACCATAAATAAAAGCCAAGGTCAATCCCTAAACAAGGTGGGTCTATATTTGCCTAAGCAAGTCTTCTGCCATGGCCAACTATATGTGGCATTATCAAGAGTCACAAACAGAGAAGGATTAAAGGTGCTGATTGACGACACGGAGTGCCCAAGCGAAGATAGCACAAAGAACATAGTATACAAAGAGATCTTCTAATTTTTTGTCATTCAACTAAATGCATACGAGGGCCCAAAATGATTAAATAGTACAATGTATGGTTCAAAAGCATGCCGTCCATGTGTTAGATATGGTCGAAAATACTGTATACAAAAGGATACTATAGATTGTGTTTCTAATTATTTTGTCAACAGGAAAAAAGAACATGACAATGGAGACAATTATTGCCATACACTACTTTCATGAATAGAAATGTTAACAAATGTGTACAGCTAGCTGACTTTTTTAGCCTAGATATGATACTGATCAATGAGCAGGTCTGTTTATTAATATATTTGATTGTAATTTTTCACTGACCTTCAAAACTAAACCTGCAGCTAGATGCATGTATGTCTCACATTAAGCTGATTCTTTTGCTACCTACCTGAGTAAACGTGCATCTAAACCTACTTTTTTAAAATATCAATCAATAATTAGATACAAGAGTCTCTTGCTAGGTTCAGTTAGACTTAATTCAAGCAGATCCATATGTGTGCTTTATTGTATTCTATACTGCAGAATTCAGAGAACAAGTATGATTCCTGATTTCAGACGAAAAGTTGTTTACCAATGGAAATATAAAATCGTATTCTGATTTCTAGATCATTCAACTTCAAAAAAACTTATATGGTTCCAATAACATTTACATTTTGGTACAAGTACAGACAGCGGGAGGGAACAACTAACAACCACTCACACAAGATACTCACGTATTGCTGATATTTCTTCCTTCGCGACCTCCCTCAATGCCTAAGCAGCCCCAGCATCCAGGGCCTCCAGCCACGACAATTTTGAGCAGCAAGGTCGCCAAGATCCACGCACTCATCCAGCCACATGTGCCACCACCAAGGAAGAAAAATCAGGAGAAAAGAAGCGACATGTGGATCTGGGATAGCATGAGGATTAGTTTCCTGATGGGGCACAGCGACGCCGTCCTTCGCCGGCGGCAAATCGGAAGAAATGGTAGATGTGTATGAGGAGCCTGGTGGGGAAAATACGAGAGGAGAGGAGAGTTCTTTATTTACTGATAGGGAAAGGAGAGATAGTTCTATGTAGATGACTTGGACTATGGTCTATTTTACTTACAAAAAAATGATACGGGGCGGAAATCATCTTCACTTTAATGGGATTGCACAAAAGTACGTTGGGCATGACACACATAATACTACATCGGCTATGCAAGATTGGGTACAGATTTTTTTATTCTTCGTATAGAATACATCAAAAACCATGAAAAAATGCTATATTTTTTGCCGGTGAAAAAATGCTCTTAAAAAGAGGAAACTCATACTTACCGTAAAAAATAGATGAAACTTATACATCGTTTGTCAAAGGATCATATGATCTGAATCTATATATTTTTCACCTGTACATAATCAGCAAGATTAGTAAGAATCAGCAAACATTTTTGAATCATAGGAAAATACATTAAATATTACATTCCAATGTTCATGCTGGAAATTAAACAACTTTTAATATTTCTGAAACTACTATAAACGATTCAAAATGAAGGTCATTTAATGCGATAAAAACTAAAAACTAAATGTCAGGCCAAACTAAAATAAGAGAAGATAGAGAAATTGGAAAATACATATGAATGATGAGGCTCTAAAAATAAAATACACATTTATCCACAAAGGCAAAAAATATATACTTTGTCGATTTAGAGCGACTTAATAAATCTCAAAATGGTATGCCGGCCAAGTCTACCGAAGGTGCTCATAAGGATAGGGGTGTGCGTGTGTGCATTCATAGAGGTGAGTGTATGCACGTATGCATGAACGCTTAAGTTTGTGTTAAAATAAACCTATTAGCATATGCGAGATGATCCACACAAAAACATTCAAAATATGAGTAATATATATTGTTTTTGAAAATACATGGTTGTAATAAATTTAATTTAAAATAAAGAAATATAAGTAAATGGAACATAGACATGAAAAATAACAAATGATGACTATATAAGATAGAATGTTTTGGAGATTTTGGATTATATACATCGATAAATACTTGGCTTAGATCAATGGTCAAGCGACATACAGTATGTGATTAAGATATAAAAAACATACATTTATTCATTATAAAATCTAGCCGCGCAAACGCGCGGGTGACACCGCTAGTTTCCAACAATTCAGAAGCGGTGATTTTCTTCTTGGCCTTTTTTACGGCTCTCTTGGCGGCTTTCTTAATAGCTCTGCTCTCCTGGCAGCTTCATGGTCATAAGCTTTTTTCCAGAAAGCCGACTTAGCCTGCGAGAGGCGGCAAATTCAAGATTGACAGGGGAATCAAAATTATAAGATGACGACCGTTAAGTTAAGACTTACCTCTCGTGCCCGGTTAAGTTTGCAGAAAGGGCGCAGGCCCACTTTGCTGCAGTCAGCTAGGCTCTCATTCAAGACAGTTTTGGTCATGTCTGTGGTTACAACCTCCTCCAGATCCTCCGAGCTGTGGTGTAATGGATCATCGGGTTTTCCAGTGTAGTCACACATTAAGCCGGTCCTGCGGGTCAAAGAAATGATCCGCCAAGCGAGCCAGCACCTGGCCAAGTCAATTCCGGTTAACCCATTTCCCAGTAGGGCCTTCACCTTTGAAAGAGTGGGAGCAATTTTCTTGCGCTCTGCGGCAGTGAGTTTCGCAGCAAGAGGATGCTTGGTATCTAAACGCTGGATACGTTAACCCGGCAAGGGATGCTCATCAGCCGGGGAAGTGTCTTTGTAGTAAAACCAGGTTTGATTCCAGTCTTTTGGATGACTCGGCAGAGAGGCATAAGGAAAAATAGAGTCTCTTCTTCTTTGAATGGATAAGGCCCCAAGCTCCAAACTAGGTCCATTGGTGAACTCATTCTGGCAGTTTAAATAAAAGAACTCTCTGAAGAGCAAGATGTTGGGATCCTCTTGAAGATACACTTCACAGAAGACCTGGAAGTTGCAAATATTTGACACAGAATTGGGTCCGATGTCTTGAGGATGGAGTTGGAAAAAGTGCAGAACGTCTCTGAAGAATTTAGAGCCGGGTGGTGAAAAAACCCGGTTCATGTGATCAATGAAGACAATAACTTCATCATCTTTTGGTGCAGGCTTCCCTTCGCCTGGTTTAGGGGCGCGGTAGGGCATAACTAACTTCTTTGGCAGGTATCCAACTTTAACAAAGTCGGCAAGTTTAGCCTCAGTAACAACTGAAGGGACCCAATTGCACGTGGTGACTGTCTTTGGCAGCATTATGAACAAACAAGCCTAAAGAAGGAGAAGATTGTTCTCGGTTCAAAGTTGATACATTAAACCGGAATAAAATGTTACACTATAAGTTCAGCATGGCGGCTTAAATGGGGCCTAATGGCATAAGAATAATTATAAGTCAGAAAATTAAGCCGCCATGACAGGTGCGGATATTCAGGAAAGCAAATTTCACTAAGTTTGAGGGAAAACAGTTTTCACAAATTGCAGCAGTAACTTTGGATCTACAGTAGTTCGGAAATTAAGATTAGAATGATGAATAGGCAAACCTAAGTTCAATATGATGCAGTTCTTGGGGATGAATCAATTTTTCACAGAGATGAGATATTACAGTATTTTCTAAAGGGACATTATCAACGTCAGCGCACGAAGGGACATCAAGTTTAGAAGGAAAATTATAATTGTTGAGGAAGACGAAGATGAACTTTGGCGAATTTTGCGGGAACCCTAATGGATCTAGGAGGAGACAAACAAGAACGCACCTGGTCGAGAAAAACGGCGGCGGCATGCGGAAGAGAACTGGTCGCGTTGGGTGGACACGGCGGCTGCTGTTGAAGACGAAGCAGAGGACGGCAGCGCCGGCGGAGCTCGAGTGAAGGAGCGTCTCGGGGTAGGAGACAAAGCAGAAAGAAGCAAGGGGAGAATGGAAAGGACTCCGGGCCCTATTTATAAGCAGAGTGGATAAGGGTCACGCGCGAGAATCGAGGAGGCGAAAAAACCAGGAAAGTAACAGTGCGGGCGCCTCGATTATCAGAATCCCAATAAATGCGGAAGATTTGTTAAGATCTGAACTATTTGAAAATAAGTAACAAATGATGTCATGGCGGGTTACCACCATTTCAAGAGCTGACAGCGGGGTTATAGTTTCTCGTGAGAAGATGAAGGGAGATTGACATGAATGAGTTCAAATCAACCTGGGGCCTAATGTTGGGGATATAAGTATTTGATATGACCCGCCCAGGAGGGGCCGAGTTACCCAACGGTGGTTCATGGGCCAAGCGCAGAAGCATATTAAGGATGGCGATTTATGTAAGGGCCCAAGGCCCGAGGCGGCTTAAAACCTGTAAATATCAAACCGCCATATATGTGACTTGTATTGTAAGGCATGTAACAAGAGTCGACAGGCCGGACACGATTGTATGAGCCGGCCGGGACTCCGTAGGCCGCAGGGCGTCAACCCGTGTATATAAGGGGACGACCCGGCAGCAGCTTAGGGCAAGAAAACAATAGATCAAGAGCTAGGCAAGCGCATCTGCTCCCTAGCAATCGACACCCCAACAATTCCACCTCAAACTGGATTAGGTTTCACCCTCACCGCAAGGGGCCGAACCAGTATAAACTCCTTGTGTCTTTTGTCCCGTTTAACCCCTTTAAGCTAACCACGTCGCTATGGCTCCGCAATCAAGTCCTTCCCTTAGGACATCTGCCATGACAACTCCATGACATCCGGCTTAATGAATCAATTTGAACCGGCAATTTTTTTCTTTTCTTTAGGCTTCTCTCTTCGCAATGTCGCGATAGTCACTTCATGTAATTGGGTTCCCTCCGTTGTCACCAAGGATACACTCAAAGACTTCGTCGAAATCGGGTACTTGCCAGCAAAAACTGTCATGCATTATCCCCTAATCCAGGCGAAGAAAGACCTTAGCCAAAGGATGACGAAGTCATTGTTTTTACTGATGACATGAATCAGGGCTTCTCACCGCCCGGTTCTAAGTTTTTCCGAGGCGTTCTGCACTTCTTTCAACTCCATCCTCAAGACATCAAATCCAATTCCGTGTCAAACATCTGCAACTTCCAAGTCTTCTGCGAAGTATACCTTCAAGAGGAGCCCAATGTCGAGCTCTTTAGGGAATATTTTTATTTAAACCGCCAAAACGAGTTTACGAACGGACCCAGCTTGGAACTTGGCGGAATCTCAATTCAACGGAGAAGAGATGCCATCTTCCCCTATGCTCGCTTGCCAAGTCACCCCAAGGATTGGAACCAGACATGGTTTTACTGCAAAGATACCTCTCCGGCTAATGAAAATCCATTGTCGGGTTATCGTGTCCAACGTCTTGACCCGAAGCATCATCTTCCTCAAAAGCTTACCACTGCTGAATATAAAAAGCTTGCCCCCACTATTGCAAAGGTCAAGGCTCTGCTGGGAAATGGTTAACTGGTATTGACTTGGTTCGGTGCTGGATTTCTTAGTGAATCATACCCTTGAGTCGCCGACCCGGCTTAATGTGTACTTACATGGGTGGTACAAAAGATCCATTACGCCACAGCCCCTTGTGTTTGACTGATGAGACAATCACTGAAATGACAAAGACCCTTCTGAATGAAGGCCTCGGAGACAGCAGCAAAGTGGGTTTGAACCCTTTCTGCAAACTTAACCCGCCACTAGATGCGAGTCTCTAACTTACTTTACTTTTACCTCATCATTCGAATATTATATTAACTCAACTTTGTTGTCTTTCACAGGCCGAATCCGATTTCTGGAAGAACAAATATGACCATGAAGCTGCCAAAAAGGCCAGGGCCGCCAAGAAGACAAAGAAGAGACCGAGTGCTTCTGATATGTTTGAACTAAATGACAACTCTGAGTCGGAGGCAGCCCTTAACTCTCTTGGCTCCTTTTTCAATTATCTTATTGACACTGATTATTATCAGGATGAGATGGGGGCTAACCAGGCAGTTGAAGAAGAGGTAATTATTATTTCCTCCGGCTCACCACCTTTGCCAAGACAGAAAATTCGACGAGTAACCTGGAAAGTAAGCTTTTCACACCCCTTAGCTCATTTGGATCCTCACTTTCTTTTGAAGCAACAGTAGCACGAGAACTAGCGACAGACTCGGAACATCAGAGGTGAAGAATTGTCCTCCGGCTTACCGAATACTCCAGTTCGACAAAACGTCAAAACGGGGTCCTTTCGCACTTAAACTCTTTTTACCCGCTGGCGGGTCTCATTCGCCAGTCACTAAATTCTGTCGATTCAAACTACCAGGAGGTTTCTCATTCTTCATCCGGCGACTCATCTCAAACCCAGCTGCCGTCTTTCAAAATTGCCCCTGGGTAACAACAATTACTTTTCGTTTTGTTCCTCCTTATGCTTTTATAGTTGTACTGATTTGTCATAACCTATGAAGTGGCCAAGCAAAGCCTAGTAAGAAGGCAAAGGTGACCCAGCTGACTGAAAATCCTAAAGTCGTTGAACCGGAGCAGCAAGTCCCAACCTTAGATGCTTCTGAAAAACAACCAGAAGAAACTGCCCATGATGTTCCGCCTGAAATTCCTGATCTCTCCTTTTACCATACAAATATCAATTCCTTGAATACTGAATCATCAAGCCCACCTAAGCCGTCAGAAGAACATAGTGAGGATGTGATGATAACTGGCACCGGCTTTAGAGAACCAGGAAATCCAACTGTCCTGGCTAAGCACTCCGCCAAACAAGAGGTCATTGAAAAGCGGAAAGTGAGGTTTGATGTCACCCACTATGCGCAATTGAGTAGTAGTGAGATACTTTCTGGCTACCTCAATCAAGTACATACCAGCCGTGATCTTGAAGTTGATATGGTGAAGCAGATGCACCAAAATTTTGAGGTATGAATTCCTGCTTGAATAAGTTATGTACATCCTGCCAGCCCCCAGGTCTACTGGGTATGATAAAATTTAATATGGTGTAGACTTTAGAATAAGCAGGAGCATCTTTAGTAGAATCCTTGCAAGGCCGGCTTTCACCATTATAGCTAAACCGGATTTTTGATTAACATTACATCCGTAGCCCCCAAGGGCCGGCTTAATCAGCATGAATGATTTGGTCTTGTTCACCATTGTTGATAAATAGGGCTTACCTGTATAGGCCCCATAAACCGGTTGTGATTGTTTACGGCACCACCGGGTTATCATAAAGGAGTAAGAAGACACAATCGATATGCATTAGCCCCCAAGCGCCAAGTATTCTTGCGTGCAAAGTGCTTGGGACTTATTTATATGAGTCGATGTATGAAGAATGTTTCGGCAGACATTAGCCCCCAAGTGCCAAGTGTTATTGCTTGCAAAAGGCTTGGGACTTATATTCTTGCGACCTGGATATGAATGTATTTGCAACTCTTTGTTTGTACAGAAAAGTACTGCTGAACTTCAATCACAATTGGTTGATGCAAAGACCCGGCTGGAGAGTCAAGAATCTGAGACCCGGAAAGCTGAGTCAAAATTCCGATTTAGCGTGGCTGAAACAAAAAAGCTGAAGACTAGTTTTGAGACGGAGAAAAACGCTTGGGCTGAAGAAAGGACTGCTTTGACGCAGCGAGCTGAAAAAAAGGAGGCAGCTCTTCAAGAGGTGACCACTAAGCTCACCGGTTTAAAACATCGTGTATCCCATATGGTTTCTCCTATCTTTGGTGAGTCGCCTTGTTAATCATCAAAAGTGAAAAAAAATCCCTGATAGTATAAACCGCCTCTAACCAATCTATGACTTATGCAGGTCACAGGAGTAGCAATCTTAACCAAGATATGCTTGTGAAGCTCAAGGTTGTGTATACACTTGTTGAACAGTTATATACTGGAGCTCAGCGTGCACTGGCCACAATTTGTCCGGCCAATCAGGCACCTACTCTCTTGGTAGATGTCTTGAAAAAACTTTTTGTGTTGCTTGCTAGGATAGACGAGATGAAGCGGTCGTCTGCAAGAGCCGGTGCCGTGACAACTTTGAGCCGGGCTAAGGCATGGTTACCAGAGCTAGACCCATCTGATGTAGCTACTAGATATCCAAGCTTGAAAGAAGACGGCACTGCATTTGACCAAAAGGACTTCGCTGCCTATGTGAAAGAAATACGTCCTCTGGCCAGTCTGATTGCAAATGAAATGGATCTGTCAAAGTATCATCCGTCTTACAGCATGAAGAATCAGAAGATGCCCACTCCGGCTTATAAAGTGATGGATTTAGTCCCTCCATTCCGTAAGCATACTTTTGCCATTAAAGTTGACCCGTCCGAACTTATAGATGATGAAGCTGAATTTCAAGCCCTGTCTGGCATCGATTGGTCATCACCAAACTTTCAGGCGAAGGAGGACGAAGAACCAGAGAAGGATGATCCAGAAGCCTCAAGTCAGCAAGGCCGAGAAGAGTGAACCATCGGGCGGTTTATATATTTGATCCTTTGGAAACACTTGATCTTGTTTGGCTCGCGGAGTCATGTAATAGAGTAGTGAAACTTTAATCTGTCGTGCCATCGTGCACGGTTCTATTTTTGCGCAATATTGTTGATCCGCCAGTTGAAGAAACTATCACTTTATGCTTATGATGGCGCTGATTTATGCAGACCAGATTGATCATTACCCTGCACACAAACAGATAACAAGTGCCCTGGCGGTTTACCGCCGGGCGGGTCATGATACCCAATTGACACCACTCGGGACGGATAGTCCATAACCAGGGCCGGTTTAACCACAATGTTGACACAATTGTGAAATAAAGAATCATACATGTGATGCCTGCTTAGGCTGTCGGCTTATCAGCTCCATGCAGTTAGAGTTTTTAGAGCTATAACTCTAAACATAAGATTATTATCCACTGCCGACTTAGAGTCTGCCATCCTGGCGGGTTGCAAAGACCCAAAGATGCTTCAAATATGAGACATAAATAGGGCGGCTTGGTACGACTTGTAAAAAACCATATGGCAAGAAAATAGCGATGAAATAAAGCCAAAATAGAAAATCAAAAAATCCGAGGCTTTTGCAGGCCGCCAAGCCAAAGTTTCTTCTTCAATGAAACTAGCTTGTTGGCCATTGGAAGGTACGGGCTTTCTGTAAGCCGGCTCTCACAGTACCCAATCGACATTTGAACCTAGATAAATTCATGTCTTATTTAAAGATAGACTTATCTAAAGTACGCGGGGTCAGAGTAGCATCATGCATCACATGCCGATTTATCCAAGTTTCAAGGAAGGCGGCTTATGAGCCGGGATCTATCCTGACTATCTATAATTCGTGCTCTCACATGACAAACTGGCGTTTTAACCTTAACAAGCTCAGGATCTTTGGCAAATACACCGTAAAAGGTTGATTGCTAAGAGTTCGGCGGGTCAATCAGGATTACCTGATGGAGAGGCAGCTGGTATACAGGTAGGATGACCCAGAAAGGTTATGTCCTCTTTGGTGAATACACCTATGTTTGAACAAGATAAACTGGTCAAGAGGGTAGTAACGCTATGTTCTCTTTGGTGAATACACCTATGTTTGAATAGGAAGCCCCCAAGTGACATACTTACGAACTGTGCTCGTCGGGTACCTATGTTTGAGCTGTGTTGTGCATCCAACTCTCTTTGGTCCCTGTAATTTGGGCGTCAAGCCTCTTAAGTGAACATGTAAGACGATGATAAAGGCTCAGCTTCGAGGAAGTGAAACGACAAGGCCCTGAATTATCAGCGATGCCGACTTTATTATACTGTCGCTAATATATACATCGTCAAACTATGTACATCATGAGAGCAGGTTGCTCAAGTATAGTAGGGCCGAAGATGAGCAATATTCCACGGCCGACAGGGTCTCCTCCTCCGATGTGCGTGAGTCCTTGTGTTCTCGAACGTCGATAAGATAGTATGACCCATTATGCAAATTCTTGCTGACCACAAAAGGTCCTTCCCAAGGCGGTGATAGTTTATGCATATCAGTTTGATCCTGGATAAGCCGGAGCACCAAGTCGCCTTCTCGAAAGGTTCTGGTTTTGACCCGGCTACTATGATAACGATGTAGATCTTGTTGATAAATCGCTGAACGAGCCGCTGCGAGGTCACGCTCCACATCCAATAGGTATACATCTTGACGTGCCCTTTCATTATCACCTTCAACATAAGCCGCCACACGGGGCGAATCATGACGAATGTCACTAGGGAGAACCGCCTCTGCTCCATAGACCATGAAGAAAGGTGTGTAACCCGTAGATCTGTTGGGGTTGTATTGATACTCCATAACACTGAGGGTAATTCCTCCACCCGACAACTCGGCGTTCTTTTCAAAGGAACAATAAGCCGGGGATTGATGCCTCGCAGAATCTCTTGATTAGCTCGTTTCGCTTGACCATTAGACTGGGGGTGAGCCACGGCGGAAATGTCAAATCGAATATGCTCTCGTTGACAAAACTCTTTCATAGCACCCTTAGACAGATTAGTGCCATTCTTCGTTATAATGTTGTGGGGAAAGCCAAAACGGAAGATCACCTTCTTGATGAAATGAACCGCCGTTGCTGCATCACACTTGCTAATCGGCTCTGCTTCAACCCACTTAGTAAACTTGTCAACTGCTACCAAAAGGTGGGTTTTCTTATCCTTTGACCTCTTGAAAGGTGTAAGTGCATCTACTGCCACCCCTAGTTGGTTTTGGAGTATTGACGACAAACCTGGTTGAGGGACTAATGTGTTTGTGAGAATTGCAGGATAACACAGGTAGTAGTCCCTCATTGATTTGGTTTACCTACCGGATATGACCCCTAAAAATGTATGAAGACATTGACGACAATGGTGGCATATGAAGATAATCATATTGAAGACTATGACAAGAGAAGACATTGTGTGAAGACTATGGAGCGTGAAGACTTAGATGTTTCGTCGTTTCCTTTTCTTCTTTGTTGAGTCATAGGAACCACCATACTGTTAAGTGGGGTACAAGTGAACAAAGTCAGAGTAACTGAAGTGATGCTCAACCAAATCCTATGTCTTCGAGCGAAGACAATGAGAGCAAATCTTATCCAGAGCTGGATGAGTCAGCTTTACTTGTAGCCCAAGTAAAGTTGTCGTGTGTGTTTGAAATCTGACCGTTGGAACACGTGTCAGTTCCTTAGTGACCCAGGGTCACTTCGGACAAATCAGGCCGGGTTGCCCACTGGCTATAAATAGCCCACCCCCTACACCATAAATTGGTGGCTGCTCAGAGTTATTACACAGCTTTTGTCGTTTGAGAGCAACCCACCTCCGAAGCATTTGAGAGAGAGATCCTTGCGAGGACAAAGCCCAAACACCCAGAGGCAAAGAGTGTTAGGCATCACTGAAGTCTTTCTGTCTGTGTGACCTGAAGACTTGTTACACTTGAGGACTGTGTTTCCTCCAGCCGGTGAACGAAGTCTGTGAAGGTTTGGAAGTCTACCTTGAAGACTTACCAGAGTGATTGGGCGAGGACTGGGTGTCCTTAGCTCAAGGGGAATAAGGTGAAGACGCGGTCTTCTGAGTTAAATCTCAGCCTCCCTAACCAGATGTACAGTTGTCACAGTAACTGGAACTGGTCTAACAAATCATTGTCTTCTCCAAGCTACTGGTTCTATCCTATTCTTCTCTTTACTTACTATCTTTCTTTGTGAAGTCATTGCCTGCTTGCCATATCTGTTTGACTTCACTGTGTGACTACTTGTTCTGATTGGCTTCATACAATCTTCCATCCTGATCCATACTGCCTAGCTGCTATTAGTCTTCATGCTTTCACTTCATTGAATACTTGACTATGGCTTGTCTAGTGTAGTCTACCTTCCGCTGCATACAAATAGGATTGGTTCTATAGTTTGTCTTTGAAACTTCCATGTTTTGAAGACTTTCATAAAAAACGCCTATTCACCCCCCCCCTCTAGTCGATATATAGCACTTTCAATTGGTATCAGAGCAAGGTACTCCCTTGTTCTGTGTGATTCGGTTTAACCACCTGGAGTTTTAGCTATGTCGACTGCAGGGATAATCAAAGTCTCCGCTGAGTGCCCCATCTTCGATGGCACTGAATACCCCTACTGGAAGAACAAGATGTGCATGCATCTTGAAGCAATTGATGTGGACCTCTGGTTTGTCGTCAAGAACGGCGCTCCCAAGACTGGTGAAAGTCTCACCCCTGTTGATGTCAAGAAGCTTGTCCAACTGGATTCTACTCCAAAGAATATCATCTGTGGTCATCTGACCAAAGGACAGTATGGCCGTGTGAGTGCTCTGGAAACGTCGAAGGAAGTCTGGGACTGGCTCTCTAAGGTCAACAAAGGCGTCTCAACCCAGAGAGATCAAAGAAGCAGTGTCCTTCGCAACCTCTTCAATCGTTTCAAGAGACATGACAATGAGAATGTCCAGCATACATTCGATCGCCTCACTGACATCACAAATGAGCTTCAGGCACTTGGAGCCACTGAGATCACCAAGCATGAAATCGTCAAGATACTACTGAGATCACTAGATAGCTCATTTGACATCCTTGCCCTGATGATTCAAGAACGCCCTGACTTCAAGACTCTCGATCCGTCTGACATACTTGAGAGGCTCAACACACATGAGTTCCAGCTATCTGAGAAATGTGACATCTATGGTCCCAACTATGGTTGAACTCGCGCTTTGAAGGGAAAGGTTGCTTCCTCATCTGAAGAAGAATCTGACTGCAGTTCTGATGATCCTGAAGACATTGGAAAGGAGCTTGCCATGCTTGTGAAGAAGTTCCAGAAATTCACAAGGAAGAAAGGCTTCAGAAAGTCTTCATGATCCAGCTCAAGAAATGATGAAGCTTCTACCCATGACTACAAGAAGAGAACATGTCATAAATGCAAGAAACCTGGTCACTGCATCTCTGAGTGTCCTCAATGGGACAATGAGAGGAAGAAAAAGAAGAGCAAGGAATATGATTCTGATGACAAGAAGAAGAAGAAATTCTCAAGGTTTTCTTCCAAGTCTTCATCGAAGTCTTCATCACACAAAAAAAATCATCTGGCAAGGCTCGTGCGTTTGTTGGTAAAGAGATGGATTCAGAGGAGGAGTCTGCTTCAGAAGAAGCGGAGGTGGAGTCTGAGGAAGAGTCCGATTCTGGTGATGCAAGTCTAGCTCTAGCCATAGCCTACGTTGCCAAGTCCATCTTCAACACTGAAGACAATGGCCCCGTCACCAACAGTGATGATAAGGACGATGACTCTGCTCCCACCTACTGCTTCATGGCACGCGGTGCCAAGGTAAAATCATGCGATGCTTACTTTCAAACTTCCAGTGAAGATGACTCTGATTGTGAATCAAAACCTAGCTACAAAACACTTGCTAAAATTGCCACTGAACAGTAGAAAGCTATGGAACATATTCAAAAACTGTTAGACAAAAGCGATGACCTGTTGGACGCAGAAATGACCTGTTCTCAGTCCTTAATTGAAGACATAAAAAATCTTCATGTTAAGTAGGAGGAACTTGAAAGTCTTTATGAATCGCTCTCAAAAACTCATGAAAATCTTTCCCACGATTACCTTCAAAGGAAGCGAGAACTTGAGAAATTGAAAGCGGCTCATGAAGATCTTCAAAAAGAAAATGAGTCACTCCGTGCACAATTGATCACTCCACTCAGGAAGGATTTGAACCACCATGTCTAAAATGCATTGAGCGTGATAACGCTACATCTGTTGCTGAATGTTCTACTGTTGCCACTATTGCAATATCTTCAACTGCTGATGTGGTAACTAACCCCTCTGCTGAGGATACCACTACTATTGCTGATGAAAATGCTAGGTTGAAGACTTTGCTTGAAACAGGGATGTACAAAAGCCTCAAAGGGCATCAGACTTTATGTGATGTCCTCAAAAAGCACATACTGAACCGAAACCCTAGGAAAGAGGGTGTAGGGTTCGAGAGGAAAATGAATGTTGATGGTTCGTACTGGAAGCCTGAGCAGTACCCCAAAACCACATGGGTTGCTGCAAAGGAACCTTCAGTGGATCTGTCTACCTTATCTGGCTTCACTTGTGCTAATCCTATTATCATTGATGAATCCTTTGATGAAAACTATAAACTGTTTAAGAATCAGAATTGCGAAGTGTTTGCCATGTATATTGGTACTAACTGCAGGAACGGGCCACCTACGAAGAAGATCTGGTTTCCCAAAGGTTGTCTTGAGAAGCTTCCAGTAAATGTCATCATGACACCACCTGGAAAGAAGACAAACCCCAGACCAAAGGCTTCATATGGTCCTAAGGCTTCATACAGACAAAGGACTCACCTGAGTCAGCCTAACGCCAATGTTTTGCAGGGAAATTATACTCAGACCCATGAATATGAGCGTGTTTCCTCAAACCGCTATATTCACAAAACAAATAATTTTTCTGCTTATTCTTATGAGTATTATTCTCCTACTGCAAGACTATTTGCTAGGGCTCCAAAGGCAAAATTCTCAGATGCTGGACTCATTGCTTATAAGCCACCCGTGAAGATGTGGGTGGTTAAGAAGAACTAACTTTCTCTTGCAGGAAAGGTCTCCAGCCAAAAATTAAAGGCATCTGATGCTATTGCTGGGGACCTAAAACATCTTGTAGGGCACAAGATCAAATGCCCAAATGATCTTACTATCTATTTTGTTCCTGAATCGCTTGCTAATCATCTTATCAGTCCTAACTTGGATCTAAGCTTTCATAATCCACTTGTACGTCAAATGTTTATGCTTCACATTGACTATTGGTGAAGCCTATCCCCCTAACTGCATTGTAGGGAGTGACACCAAAGACTTCAGAATGGATTATGGACAGCGGATGCACAAATCATATGACTGGAGACCGAAGTCTTCTTATGGACTTAACCTTACGTCCATCTAACAAGAGTCACATCACATTTGCTGATACTGGTAAAAGCAAAGTGTTGGGTCTAGGTAGAGTTGCAATCTCAAGGGATCAGCACATGGATAAAGTCATGCTTGTTGAATCCCTTGGTTTCAACTTAATGCCTGTCTCAATGCTTTGTGACTTAAACATGATTGTGATATTTGGAAAATATCGTTGCCTTGTACTAATGGAATCTAACAAGTCTCTAGTCTTTGAAGGATACAGAAAAGGTGATCTGTATATGGTAGATTTCTCAGCTGGACCGCAGATGGCCGTATGTCTTCTAGCAAAAGCTTCAGAGTGTTGGCTCTTGCATCGGAGGCTAGGACATGCCGGCATGAGGAACTTGCACACTCTCGCGAAGAAGAAGCATGTCGTAGGCATCGAGGGCGTCAAGTTCAAGAAAGATCATCTATGTGGTGCCTGTGAAGCTGGGAAGATGACTAGGGTCAAGCATCCCTCAAAGACAATCATGACGACATCCAAACCCTTCGAGCTGCTTCACATGGACTTATTTGGCCCTACTCACTACTCCACATTCACTACCACAGCCTGTCTCTATGGCTTCGTCATTGTTGATGATTATTCAAGATACACATGGGTGCATATAATTCTCTACAAGACTGAAGTGCAAGATGTCTTCAAACGCTTTGCCAACCGTGCCATCAACAACTATGGCGTGAAGATCAAGCATATCATAAGTGACAATGGAACTGGGTTCAAAAATACAGGCCTTGATCTTTATCTGGATACAATGGGAATCACTCATGAGTTCTCAGCTCCGTACACACCTCAGCAGAATGGCATCGTAGAGCGAAAGAACAGAACCCTAATTGAGATGGCTCGAACGATGCTCGATGAATACAAGACACCAAGAAAGTTCTGGCCCGAAGCTATTGATACTGCATGCCATATCATCAACCGTGTTTATCTTCACAAGCTTCTGAAGAAAACGTCCTATGAACTCCTTACTGGCAAGAAGCCAAATGTCAGTTACTTCAAGGTATTTGGGGCTAGGTGCTGGATCAAGGATCCACATCACAAGTCAAAATTTGCACCAAAAGCACATGAAGGTTTCATGCTCGGCTATGGAAAGGACTCACACTCCTACAGAGTCTTCAACATCTTTCTCTATAAAGTGGTTGAAACTGTGGATGTGCGGTTTGATGAAACGAATGGTTCACAAAGAGAGTTCCTGCCAAATGTTTTGGATGAAGCTTCACCTAGTGAATCTATCAAGCTAATGGGAACAGGTGAAATCATGCCTTCTGAAGCACAGCCTGACGAGGAACTCATCATTTCTGCTCCAAATCAACCTGAAGACAATGCTCAGCCTGAAGACAATCCTCGTGATGATGACAATGAACAGCAAGAGCAAAATCTTCGTCCAGCTCATCCTCGTGTTGCAAATGAAGTACAAGTTGAGAAGATAATTGACAGCATAAATGCACCTGGTCCACTTACTCGTTCAAGAGCAACACAGCTAGCAAATTTATGTGGGCACTTTGCATTTGTCTCAATATCTGAACCCAAGAAAGTTGTTGAAGCCTTTATGGAACCTGAATGGATTCACGCAATGCAAGAAGAGCTTCAACAGTTTGAGCTGAACAACGTACGGAAACTTGTCAAGCGTCCTGGCCCTCGCAAGCACAACCTAATAGGCACAAAATGGATATATCGCAACAAGCAAGATGAGCATGGTCAAGTTGTCAGAAACAAAGCTCGTCTTGTTGCTCAAGGATACACTCAAGTTGAAGGGATTGACTTCGATGAAACATTTGCTCCTGTGGCTAGGCTTGAAGCTATTCGCATACTGCTAGCCTATGCAAATCATCACAACATACTTTTGTATCAAATGGATGTGAAGAGTGCCTTTCTCAATGGAAGGATTGAAGAAGAAGTGTATGTTGCACAACCAGCTGGATTTGAAGATCCAAAACGTCCTGATATGGTATACAAGCTCAACAAGGCACTGTATGGCCTCAAACAAGCCCCTCGTGCTTGGTATGACACACTCAAAGACTTCTTGAAGAGCAGCTTCAAACCTGGTTCCCTAGATCCCACACCCTTCACGAAGACATATGATGATGAGCTGTTTGTCTGCCAAATCTATGTGGATAACATTATCTTCGTCTGCACTGACAAAAGATACAGTGATGAGTTTGGTCACATGATGCAAGAGCAATATCAGATATCCATGATGGGTGAGCTGAAGTTCTTCCTTGGTCTTCAAATTCGTCAGCAAAGCAACGACATCTTCATATCTCAAGAGAAATACCTCAAAGATTGCGTGAAGAAGTTTGGTATGTAAGACTGCAAAGGATACACGACGCCTATGCCAACTAAAAGTCATCTGAGTCCTGACGCCAATGGTAAAGATTTTGATCAAAAGGTATACCGCTCCATGATTGGTTCTTTACTTTATTTATGTGCATCTAGGCCAGATATTATGCTTAGTGTGTGCATGTGTGCTTGATTCCAAGCGGCACCAAAGGAGTCGCATCACTTAGCTGTGAAGCGAATTCTTCGATATTTGGCTTACACCCCAACACTAGGATTATGGTATCCAAAGGGCTCGGAGTTTGATCTAGTTGGATTCTCAGATGCTGATTATGCTGGTGACAAAGTTTATCGCAAGTCTACATCAGGCACATGTCACTTTCTGGGACGATCACTTGTCTGTTGGTCTTCAAAGAAGCAGAACTGTGTATCACTCTCCACTTCTGAATCTGAATACATTGCTGCTGGATCTTGCTGCGCTCAGCTTCTCTGGATGAAGCAAACTCTCAAGGACTATGGTGCCCATCTGAAGCATGTGCCACTCTACTGCGACAATGAAAGCGCCATCAAGATTGCCAACAACCCAGTTCAGCACTCGAAGACAAAGCACATTGAAATTCGTCATCACTTTCTCAGAGATCATGTCATGAAAGAAGATATTGATATCATACACGTCAACACTGAAGAACAGCTGGCAGATATCTTCACAAAGCCCTTGGATGAGAAAAGATTTTGCAAGTTGCGGTGTGAGCTAAACATCTTAGAATCCTCAAATGTCCTGTGATCAGGCACACATCCTAACACCTATGCATATTGATGACTTAGATGTGCAACACACGAAGTAAAGTATATCTTCAATCAATGAAGACTTACACTCTGAGTGTGAATACATTAACGTGGAATTTGACTTCGGAGCGCCACAATAATTGTGCGTCGTGTCTAGGTCTAATACTTCCTATACGGTGAGTAACGCCACCACCAAATCTTTGTTTGAAGTGCTTCTCTTGGCATTACATTTGCAAAGTCTTCTCATTTGTTTTATCTTCATATAGTACATATATAGACTTGTGTTCTGTCCTCTATAGCATTCACTTATAGCTATGTCTTCTTATTTGAATCTTTTGAACTAAGTGAATGTGATTGGACCCTAACCACTCTATGCTTTCTCACCTCAAACTCTATCTATCCAAATCATATGCATTCTGTTGGAACAGTTGAATGTCTTCTCTGCGTCCTTGTCAGCAGAAGATACAGAGACAAACTTTAAATCTGTTTTTAATGCTCGATCCTTTATGCCTGAAACCCGGAGAAGCCGGAACGACCACCCCAACAGTCCAGGCGTGCGTGGGATCGTGGGACAATTCCCAATGTGTTACATGTCCGCCACGTGTCCCTCAGATGTGAACCGCCAGGGCACCTGCGTAATTGCGCTGTGCCGTCTCCCATCCTTATAAATGCACGTCCCATCACGGTCAAAAACTCTTCTACCACCTCTCCACCTCGACCAACCCTAGTGCCTCCGCTAGCTCTCGACGACGTCGGCGATGAAGCACTTCGCTGCCGCGACCTCGTCGACGCCGTCTTCACGCCGGCCGCGGACATCGTCTTCTCCGCCGCCACCATAGGTGTCCTCCGTCGCCAAGTTAGGGCACGGAAGATCGAACTGCTCGGCATCCACTTCTTCTCTATCTAGCAGTTCATCGTGTGGTAAATTAAAACTCTCTTTTTACCATCTTCTTGATCCAATAGATTCATCTTTTTTACCATAAGAAGTTTCGGTCTCCACATATTGGATCTATCCTGTCTGCATCTCATATTTTGCCTAGTACATTCACATATGATTCACACATAGTTAGATTCCTCACTTGTACCTATTCTTGGGTTTGTACAAATCTGGAACCAACTCTCAACATAAAAGTGAATGTCTTCGCGCTATGTAACACTCCAAATTTTTGGATTTGTTTTCTTCCAAACTTTTGGTCTTTTGGAAGGGGGATATTTGATCTTCTCTTGAAAACCCTTCTAAAATCTTTTCTGACCAAAGTTTGTGTGTTTTTCTCAAGCTTGATTCTAGTCTTGAAGGTTTGCTTCCTGTGTTAGCTCAAACACAAGTTGATTTTCAAAGGGTTTATTTGATTCTTTCCCCCACCATGAATATCCACCTTATAGGAATCTTGGACTTGTCTTCCCTCTCAAACTTTTCTCTTCCATGGCACCCAATGAAAATATTTCTCTCCAAAACCTCCTTTTCACCTTGAGGCAAGTCTCTCATCAATTCCAGCAAGTTTCAACCTTATTGGAATTTTTCTTCTAATTAATTTGCAACAAAAGCAATTTCTGTCCTTTGAAATAAGCCATGGTGATTTACAAAGGGGCCACCATGTTCACTTTGAGTTTTGTTTCCAAACCAACTCCCCTGGTTAGTCCTTAGCACCCACAACCTGGATCCATCTTGTTTCACTGGTCCACAGTTCAAAATTTTCAAATTTCACTTGCTGCAAGTTTGGACCAGATTTGCAAATTTTGGTGAAATTCATATTTTCCTTCTTCCAAAAATTCTGTGAAAATTCAGGCAGCCTCTAGATGCATCAAGAGACCACTCCACCAAATATCAGCTCCAGCAAGATTTTCCACATGCCAAAATCATTTCGTCAAACACCTGGTGTGCACTATTTCTGTCAGTTTCAGAAAAGTTAACTGAACTTTACAGGCGACAGTGCAGCTTCGTCAGTTTCGTTAGTCAGCGTTCGTCAATCTCACCAGTGCCGTTTCGGATCGATGTTGCACTGCACCTCGCTCTTATCCAGAGCACCGCACGCGCGCTTAGCTAGTTCTTGGCGTTGGTGGCGCCCTGGCCCGCCCACGCCGGCGCCTTCCGCGGCGGCAGAGCCACCCGTGGCGGCCGACAGGAAGCACCCTGCGACACAACGTCGTTCGGCACCGCCCAAGTCGCCTGGGAGCTCCGCGTGGCCTTCTCCATCGCCAGCGCACACCTGCAGCACCGTCGCCGTGGCCAGGCACGCACAGGGCGCGCCCTCTGCCGTCGACGTGCCGCACGGCTATTCCGTCGGGACAGGCCGTAACCACCCCTACCTTGTTGAGTTAGGCACCGAAATGGAACCAGTGCACCTCCTAGTCGATGCTCAAGCTCCTAAACCAACCGTCCATCCACAGCGCCGCCGTAATTGATCGCCAGACTTATCCCGTTCACGACAACCGCCTCGGGCCGGCTATATATAGCGCCTCCGAGCTCACTCTCGAGCCCGCATCTCTCCACCACCTCACTAGACCCCGCCCAGCCACTGGAAGAGCCTCGAGGGGCCCTTCTTCCTCAACTCCGGCCACCTCCGTCCGCCTCGGGTTCCAGCAGCGTCCGCTATGGTGAGAGCTCCTCCACCGCCCTGGACTCATTCGTAGCCTCCTGACACCTCTAGGAGACTAACCCCCACTCCAATTTGACCCCAGAAACTCTCTCCAACGAGGCCCACGACCACCCGCGCCGCCGTTCGCCGGAGATTGGGTCGCCGTTGACGTGGGGCTCGCCGACGCTCAACTCCACCACCCACCGACGCGGAAGAGCACCAGGAACCTGTAGGTACCACTCCCTTCCCCTACCTCGCCGTGGATCGGCGCCGGCGACCGTCGCCGCCTTCTGGCGCCGGCGCGACTCTGTTCTGTCCTTTTTTTCTAACCTGACGAGTGGGACCCCTTCGTCAGCCTCTCTTTTCCTTCCGAAGCGTTTTTCTGGAAGGCGCCTTCGGGCAAAGTACGTCTTCCTATTCGGCTGGCGTACTACGTACCGATTCGTTTTTCTGTTTTTTCTATTCTAGCCCCTGGAAACTTTCTGTTTCATTGCAAACAAGCCCCTGGACAGAAACTCTAATATCTTTTAAGCAAAAGATGATTTTGAGTTGATTCTTTTTCTGTCCTCTTTAATTTTCTGTCTAGTTTTTTGTCATATTTATTTGAAAAATATTTGGGACAACTTTTATGGACGCGCGGTATTTATGTTAGTATTCGTTTTGTTTGAATACGTAGATACCGAAGGACGTGACAGAGCCATGAACCTCACCGAGTTAGACTCCGACTACTCCGAACCAGGCAAGCATGTTTGAACCTTTGATATGATGAGTGTGTTGCATGTTTGCTCGAGTAGTTCTTCTTCACAGCATGGTCATATAAGCATTTGTGGATGATTATATTTCATGCAAGCATGCTTCGGGTGAACCCGAATGTTGATTGAAACACCCCGGTCATGTGGTGACATGATGGGTCGTGTACTGGTATTGTTGGAGCATGCCAGTCAATGGTTAATTCTAGTATCACCATGGATCAAGTCATGATTTCGTTCGTCTCCTTTTGGTACTATCACATGCCGTCTGTTAAGATTACGGTTTAGTCAGTTGCAAACCTATTTCCGTGTGCACACCAAGTAGAGGGGCCGGGATGAGGGTTCCATGGCCCTGGATTAAAGCCCGTCATCCGGTCAGGGGGCATGGGTGTTTCCGGTTGGGACCGAGAGGGGGGCACCCCTTAGAGTGCGCATATATAAATTTGATCCCATGCTATTCGAGGTTGTAGCCTCCCCGTCTTAAAGTTTTAGGTGAATGTTGTCACGGGTGATTTCGGACAGCAGGATGTGAAATGGGTGTGTACTGGTCAGATGTGTTTCTGCTAAAACACCGTAGACGGAACTAGTCCATGTGGCTAGTGGAATCCGTTGGCTGTGATTTAAGAGTACATGCTCTGCAGAGTCAAATCTTCCGAGTAGCCATGTTTATGGCCTAGAGTCAATCTTCGTGTCAACCCCGGTGACCGTCTCTAGTAATTTTATGATAGTAACAAGAGTGGTGATTTTTGTCAAGTTCACTTTGGGTAGATGAACTAACCAGTTATCTCTGTAATGATTTACCTCCTGAAGTATTTTACCGTTATACCATTGTTTATAAAGCCCTTTATGTGATGTCGCTCAGACGTCCGACTGCGGCATTCCTGTTATTTATTTTCATTATAAGCCATTTATGTGATGTCACTCAGACGTCCGACTGTGGCATTCTTGTTATTTATAAAGCCCTTTATGTGATGTCGCTCAGACGTTCGACTGTGGCATTCTTGTTATTTATAAAGCCCTTTATGTGATGTCGCTCAGACGTCCGACTGTGGCATTCTTGTTATTTATAAAGCCCTTTATGCGATGTCGCTCAGATGTCCGACTGTGGCATTCCTGTTATTTATTTTCATTATAAGCCCTTTATGTGATGTCGCTCAGACGTCCGACTGTGGCGTTCTTGTTATTTATTTTTCCTTATAAGCCCTTTATGTGATGTCGCCCAGACGTCCGACTGTGTCATTCTTGTTATTTACCTTCATTATAAGCCCTTTATGTGACGTCGCCCAGACGTCCGAGTGTGGCATGCTTTTATTCATTTTCCCTCACGAAGCGTCGTTCAAACACTCGTTTGGTTTTCTTTTATTTATCTTGTGCATTTCGGGAGGACTACCGCCCGACTTCCATTTTTTTATGCAGTGCAGAAATTATATTATTCGGATACATTTTGCTAGAAAACTCTCATGCATCATGTTTGCATTTATTATATCTCATGTCCGAACTGTCTTGCAAGTACATTCAAAGTACTCACCTGGCTTGTTGATTTGGCTAGACGTTGACGAAGGCGGTCTCATGGATGAAGAGTTCGATAGCGAGTCCGACGTCTAGTGGAGTCCCAGTCAGTCTCTTGCGATCTTGGAGTTGATCACTATTATATAACCGCTTCCGCCAACCACCAAATAAATTCATCGGGTCTCACTCCGACACTCGATGAACTATAAGATATTGGAGTCACGCCACCCACCACACTGTGACATATCCACCACCTTTTTATTACAAGTTAGTAGTATGCCACCCTACCATTGTGTCATATCCGCCCTTATGTATTATATCGGCGTGCTTGTAATAAATTGTTGAGCAACCTCAGCTCAACCTTGTATAATATTTAGTACTCTGGAATTCTGTATCAAGAATTTGTCCACCAATGAGAAGTATCCTTCTGGGCTGGCTCGATAAAAAGGTCGGTCTCTCGGTAATTATTTTACTGAAAAACCGGTCCTGACACGCTATGAGGTCAATGTCTTCTAAACTGATTTATCTTCAAAATCTTCTGAGAATGCATATGACCTCTTCCCCTTCCCTCACATCTCTAATGATGTCACAGGTACATGTCCGTGGGAGAATCCCTTGGTTCTCATAGTCTGCATTCATTTGCAGAATTCTTACAGCATCACATTCATTCTCCCAAAGCCAGTTCATGTCTGACTAGCAGACGGAAGCCTTTGACTGCATTAAAGCCTTTCAGTTTGAAGCCATTCAGTTTGAACCCAATGGCAACTGAGAAATCTGTTAGGAAGGGTGGCAGACAGCGCCGTGGCAACACCTCCAAAGATTTGTCTCCTGACCTCATTGAGATGTACAAAACTGATCCAGAGGAGGACTACAATCAGAGCAAGACTCGAATCCAATGGATTCGAAGATATTGGGAAGAACAATGGTTCAAGTACAAGTTTGTGACCCAAGAGTATGCTGAAAAGAATGCCATCAAGCGATCATGGGGGGACATTTTGTACAAAAATCTTCCTCCCAGGACCCAAGCTGAAGCCATTGCTCAAGGCTTCTATCCTTGCATGGTCCGTGGGCCACAACCAGCCGATGCCGACCCGTCATCACTGCTATGGTGTCGCGACGACAATCTCTTCAAGCGCAATCTTCAGTATGCCAAGAACTCGGCCAAGGAAAACAAGAAGACTTGGGGATTGGACTTCAATCCTGGACCCTCTGCGCCCCGTGCCGATGGCACGCGCGAAGCTGAACCTAACCTTGTTGGGCCCTTCTACAACTTAGAAGGTCTCATCAGTCATATAAGGGTTCAAGGGGCGGATGTGGATCAACCTGCAGACGACGCTGATTCTGATGAAGCGCCTGCATCTCTGAAGCCAAAGAAGAAGAAGAAATCAAAGGCTTCGAAGACCACTCCACCAACTGCTTCAAGAGTGAAGCCTTTGGCCACTGCTCCATGTAACATCCCAAATTTTCAATTTGGAATGTTATACATAGATCATAATTGCATTGCATGTTTTTGCATTTTTTTTCGTGGTGTTCCTCGAAATTCTAAGCAACTCAAGGACCTACGGAGAGAGTTGGGAATTTTACCGTTTTCGTATTTGAGTTCGCTCGAATACCGGTACGAGGACAATGTGATTCTAACAAAATTTTCTCTCCTAAAAATATTTCAAAATACAAAATATGAGCGGAGATAATATGACTTCTCCAAAATAACAGAAATATTGGAGGAAAAATATTAAAATCACTTTTGGTATTTTTCAGGATTTATTTGCGGATTTATTTGCATAGGAAAAATATGCGTTTTTCAAAATTGCATTTAGGTCCGAGAAAAATGTTCACTTTGTCCTAAATATTACTAGAGGACGGTGAAAATTTATTTCGGGAATTTTGGAGTCCGTTTGATATTTCTTTCGTTAGTTTTTCTGCGCCGGGACTCTTTTAGAAAAAAAAAGGAAACCGACTAGGAGTCTTACTAGCCCAGGACTCCTGGGCTTTATAAGCCGCCCCGAGCCAGCCCGAAGCGCCCAGCCAGCCCGCCTCGCCCCGCCGCCCCAAACCCTAGCCGCCGACGCCACCTGCCGCGCCGCCACCTGCCGCCGCCACCGCCACCCGCCGCCGCCGCGCGCTGCGCCGCCGCCTGCCTCGCCGCGCCGCGCCGCCCCGCCGCCAGCTCGCCGCCGCCGCCCGTGTGCCGCGCCGCCGCCGCTGGAGCCCGCCGCCCCGCCCCGCCGGAGTTCCGTCGGAGTTGTTGAGAAGAGGTAGTTTAGTTTTATTTCGGTTTACCGATCGGTTTTGTTTAGGAAAACCTAGATCTGTTTTTTTTAGTTACTTAGAATAGATCGGTTCGGTTTTTTTTATTTCCGCCGGTTTAGTTAATTAGCGGACATTCGTCCGCACGTTTGTTTTAACGAACGGTTTTCGTTAGTTAACCGCAGACAGCGAACGTTCGTTCGTTAACCTGTTCGTCATTTTTCTTTTTCGGGGTATTTATCCGCGGTTATTCCGATCGCGATTTCTGCCCTCATCTTGCTTCGCGTTTTTCTTTTCGCTCGAGAGTCGGAATCAGGTGATTCAAAATCCCAGATCTTCGTCTCGAAGCCCTCTTTACGTTAAATCAACTTGAACAAAGTTTTGGCCACTGTAAAATTTGATTTTAGGCCAACTAGTAAACCGGAGCTCGTTTCTTTTGCAGTTTGAGTTTCGTTGCTTCTTTCGAGTTGATTCTATTTGCAAACCGGAGTTCTTAAGTTGAACTTTCTGGTTAGATCTCTTATTTGAGTTTTTACCCATGCATTAGTTAAGTACTTATTGTATGCTTGTTTGATTGCGATAGAGTACCCGGAGTGCGCCGCTTGCTACTTTGAGTCTCTAGGTCTTGCGGATCATCAGCAAGGCAAGTAACACTTTGATCATACTTTCCAATTACCTAGTTTTCATTGCATTAGTCAAACCCTCACACATTGCATGAGTAGGATCAATTAACTTGTGGGACTAGGAAGTAGATTGAGGTAGTACCTATTACCTGCATTACATTCAAACCTTTGGGAGTTACTTCTACGTTTGCTGCTAGGACATGTTATGCTCGTAGACGTGGATTAGGTGAGTGAAATCCATGACAGATGTGAGATTGTTTAATTAATGGTTCAACTTAAGGTGGCAACATTAATACACATCTGGGTGGATTGAGGCATCTGGGTATTCCAGTGATTGCCTGTTTTTCTTTTGGACCGCCACCCAGGCTCAAAGGGATCATGAGATTTTTCATACTAGAAACTTCCGTGTGCAGCCACAATGCTATTATGGGCTCTGGCATAGTATGAGTAAGTTGTGCGAACTCTTACAGTGGTGGACGAGCAGATGTAGGGGATGTAGGTTGGTACGGTCCGCCCGATCGTAAGGTGCTAGCGCTTCTGAAAGACTATGTCTCGGTCATCCGTTTCTCAAACATCATGTAGTGCGAGAAACCAAACGGAGGCGATCGAGTCTTGTGGGAAAAGTGCACAAACCTCTGCAGAGTGTACAAACTGATCATGATTAGCCGTGTCCTCGGTTATGGACGTCTTGAGTATCTAGTACTTGGATTTTCATGTGCATCTCATCATGTTACTTTAATTTAATTTTGTTGGGTTTAATGATGAACTTTAATTGGGGTTGAGAGGATGTCTATCTTCTCAACGATGTTTCAGCTACCATGATAGTTAATTAAAATGCATTCATTTGTAGTAGGGAAAAATTGGCTTTACGCAAAAACTTAACCATAGAGCTTTCCACCAGCCATATTGCATATAGTATAGCCTTATTATCATTGCATTCTCTTGTGTTACCTTGCCAGCATATTCCATGTGCTGACCCGTTTTCGGGCTGCAACGTTTCATGTTGCAGACTTTTCAGATGACGAGTAAGATGCCCTTTTAGGTCGTGGTTCTATACTCAGTGATGCCGCTGGAGTTGATGGACTCACTTATCTTCCAAGCCTTCCGCTGTTATCGTATTAGATGGCCTTCAGCCATATTATTTGTAATAAATTCATCGTTGGTCTATCGATGTAATAAGTGTGTGATTGCTACTCTGTTATAAATCCTTCAAGTATTGTGCATGTCAGCATTACTGATCCAGGGATGACACTGATGCACAGAGATCAGACTGTTTGAGGTCTGGTCGCTACAAGATGGTATCAGGGCACACGCTGACTGTAGGACACGACCACTAAGACAAGCCCTAGAGCACAATTCACTCTTCTCTTTTCTGACTCCTCATCTTTTCTACTCTTTAGGATGGTGGAAGCAAAGCCCAAGTTCATGCAACCGGATGATGATACACCCTTTAGACGACACCTGAAGGAAGTCACACGATATCTCAACATTGGATTACCAAGTTTCACCGGAACCTACAATGCCACTCTACCTGAGGAGGAGTGTTGGTTGATTCAAGCTCAAGTTCCAGGAAGGATGTTCGCACCCGTCACCTCACTCATAGCATTTTCCTTTAATGCGCCTACATGGAGCCTAGGAAGGAGTATGGCAGCCCACATTGCTATGGGAAGGATTGGATAAGTCTACCAGCAGGAGCTAAAGGACACCATCTACCAGATTTGTGGACGCCGAGATGAGAATTGGGATATGATTAGCACACGGAAGGGTATATCCATTGCAGCATTCATATAGGAGTTGAACCACCATATTCGTCGCCAGGAGCACCAGATGTGTGCAGGGATGATGGATTTGAAGAAGGCCTTAAATAGGAATTTGGAGTTAGAAGAAGAACTCAAGTCTACACGCGGCGGATATGAGGAGGAGATGAAAATACTTGTGGAGAAGAATGATGATTTGACCCGGAAGTTAGGGATACTCATGGGAGAAGAAGACGAGGAAGAAGAACCCAAGGAGATTCCACTGGAAGACTATATCATCATAGATGACACGGATTCGGAAGCTGAGGATAGCAAGGATGAAGACTATGAAGATGAAGCCGGAGCAGATATTATGGAATCCTCTGCCGACCAATATTTTTAGATGACCACCCTGTGACTAGTAGTTTACCACCAAATATTAGATTTAGAGCACCTTTGTAACGAACATTAGATTTGTATGACTTTGTTTGAAATTGATTGGTGTGATATGATTGTGTGTTTGCCTCATGTGCATATGGGTAGTGATTTTCCCTTAGACCTCTTTTCTATTCTAATCTCTTCCCTATACCCACATCAGATGCCTCCAAGACGTGAATTCAAGTTTCCCCCTGAGCTCACCCAGTTGATCCAGCAGCAGAACACCCTGATGCAACTTCTTGTCCAGAACACTCAGAACAACCACAACAACAACAACAACAACAACAACCCTCCACCACCACCACCCATGGAAAACCTGACCCGTTTCTTAAGGTTGCAACCACCGGTTTTGCTAGCAGCATCGAACCAATTGTGGCTGATGACTGGCTACGCAATATTGGAAGGGATTTGACCACCGCCAATTGCTCGGATGCTGAGAAGGTGCGATTTGCAGCACACCAGTTGTCTGGACCAGCCGCAGCATGGTGGGAGAATTACACAGCCACTTACCCCGTAGCCAATGTCACTTGGGATCAGTTTCAGCAAGCTTTTCGTACCGCCCATGTCTCAACTAGAGCAATGAGTATGAAGAAGCAGGAGTTTCGCAATTTGCGCCAAGGGAACCGTACTGTGGCCCAGTACGTGGATGAGTTTAGTACCCTATCTCGTTATGCCCCAGATGATGTGGCCACAGATGCCAAGAAGCAGGAGAGATTCATGGAAGGGCTGAATGATGAGATGAGTGTATAGTTGATGGTGGCAACTTTCAATAACTACCAGGAGTTGGTTGGCCGCGCCCTAATGATTGAAAGGAAGCATCAGCAGATTGAGAGTCGCAAGAGGAAGTATGGGCAAGGAAAGTATAATTATGGAGCTCAGCAGAAGCCTCGCTTTACCCCTAAAGCGGTAGGACAGTTTCAGCATACCCATGGAGGAGGTAGCTCGCACAATCACAATGGCACCAAGAATGGAAATGGAAATGGGAATGGAAATGGGAATGGGGCCAATGGAAACCAGAACCGCCCTACACCGTCCACACCCACCAAGAGGGATTTTAGCCATGTCACTTGTTACAAGTGCGGGAAGACTGGACATTATGCTAATGAATGCCCAGAAGTTAAGAATGGGAACGGCAATGGAAGCGCCGGGAAGAAGCCCAACCCGTTCAACAAAGGACAAGTGTACCACGTGACTATGGAGGAAGTAGAAGAGCAACCAGATGCAGTTATAGGTAAGTTCTTAGTTAAGTCCTTTACTGCACTCGTTCTTTTCGATACTGGTGCATCGCATTCATATATTTCAAGGGGATTCGTGGATAAGTATAAGCTGCCGACCCAAGCCCTTAGATCTCCCATGTTAGTGACCTCACCAGGAGCAGAGTATATGGCTAAGTCATGGTGTGATCAGTTGCCCTTAAGGATTGGTAATTACATATTCCCCTCGGACCTAATAGTATTGGAATCTCAAGGACTGGATGTGATATTAGGCATGGATTGGTTATCTAAGTATGAAGGGAATATAGAATGTGCCAGTAAGACTATTTTGCTTACTACGCCGGAAGGAAGAAGGATCAAGTATGTATCCCGGCATGAGTCAAAGAGGAGTAGATTAAATTCCCTGTCAGGAGTTGTTCAGGAGGAAGTGCCAGTAGTGAAGGATTATCCGGATGTGTTTCCAGAGGAGTTACCTGGCATGCCACCGGATAGAGATATAGAGTTTTTTATTGAACTTTTGCCAGGCATCGGGCCAATTTCTAAGAGACCATATAGGATGCCCGCAAAGGATTTGGAGGAGATTAAGAAGCAGATTAAGGAGTTACTGGATAAAGGATTCATACGCCCAAGTTCTTCGCCTTGGGGTTCGCCAGTACTTCTAGTGGAGAAGAAGGATGGATCATTAAGAATGGTTGTTGATTACCGAGGATTGAATGAAGTAACGATCAAGAACAAGTACCCATTACCGATGATCAATGATCTGTTCGATAGATTGCAAGGAGCTAAGGTATTTTCCAAGATCGATTTGCGATCAGGGTACCATCAATTGAAGATCCGGGAGCAGGATATACCTAAGACGGCCTTTACCACTAGGTATGGGTTGTACGAGTATACCGTTATGTCTATTGGTCTGACGAACGCACCGGCATACTTTATGAACCTGATGAACAAAGTGTTTATGGAGTATTTGGATAAGTTCGTCGTAGTGTTCATAGATGATATATTGATCTTCTCGAAGGATGAAGAGGAGCATGAAGAGCATTTGCGTTTGGTATTGGAGAAGCTCAGAGAACATCAGTTATATGCCAAGTTTAGCAAATGTGAGTTTTGGTTGAAGGAAGTTGGATTCCTCGGACATGTTATATCCGGAGAAGGAATAGCAGTAGATCCCACCAAGGTGGACACTGTGACCAATTGGGAAGCACCGACAACAGTTGGAGAGATCCGGAGTTTTCTTGGACTCGCAGGATACTACCGGAGATTTATTGAGAATTTCTCGAAGATTGCAAAGCCAATGACGGAGTTGTTAAAGAAGGACACCAAGTTCAATTGGACAGAAGAATGTGAGGCCAGTTTCCAGGAATTGAAGAAAAGGTTGGTCTCATCCCATGTGTTGATTTTGCCAGATCAACATAAGGATTATGAGGTGTATTGCGACGCTTCACGTCGAGGACTTGGAGCTGTTCTTATGCAGGAAGGGAGAGTTGTTTTGTATGCTTCACGACAACTAAAACCTCATGAGATGAACTATGCTACCCACGATTTGGAATTAGCAGCCGTAGTGCATGCATTGAATACGTGGGGACATTTTCTCATTGGAAACCATTGTGAAGTATATACGGATCACAAGAGTTTGAAGTATATATTCACTCAGAAGGAGTTGAATCTTAGGCAAAGGAGATGGCTGGAACTCATTAAGGATTATGACATGACATTGCATTATCATCCCGGAAAGGCTAACGTAGTAGCGGATGCGCTAAGCCATAAGAGCCATGTCAATACCCTAATGATGGAGGAGTTTCCAAAGGAGTTAGCCGAGGACCTACGAGAACTACGTATGGAGATAGTTCCGAGAGGCTATGTAGCAACACTAGAAATCCATTCTACCCTGATGGATAAAATCAGAGAAGCTCAGAAAGCCGACAAGGAGGTTGCCTCTATAAAGGACAGGATGAGCGAAGGAAAAGCTAAAGGTTTTTGTGAGGATGAACACGACACCCTATGGTTTGAGGATCGAATCTATGTGCCCAATGACCCGGAGATCGGGAAGTTGATTTTACAGGAGGCCCATGATTCACCATACTCGATTCACCCAGGAAATACTAAGATGTATTTGGATTTGAAGGATATTTTCTGGTGGACCGGTATGAAGAAAGATATTGCAGAGTATGTAGCAGTTTGTGATGTATGTCAGAGAGTAAAGGCAGAACATCAGAAGCCAGCAGGATTGTTACAACCTATGCCAATACCCGAATGGAAGTGGGAGAAGCTTGGCATGGATTTTATCACCGGATTGCCCAGTACCAAAGCAGGATATGATTCAATCTGGGTAGTAGTTGACCGATTGACGAAGGTAGCCCACTTTATTCCTGTGAAAACCACTTATACCAGTGCCAAGTTGGCTAAGATATACATGACCAGAATTGTATGTCTACATGGAGTTCCGAGGAGCATCATATCAGATAGAGGAACCCAGTTTACCTCAAAGTTCTGGAATCAGTTACATGAAACTTTGGGAATCAGGCTAGAGTTTAGTACAGCGTTTCATCCGCAGACAGATGGACAGACGGAGAGAGTCAATCAGATTTTGGAGGATATGCTAAGAGCCTGTGCATTAGATTATGGATCTAGTTGGGATGACAATTTGCCCTACGCGGAGTTCTCATACAACAATAGTTACCAGGCCAGTTTGAAGATGGCATCGTTCGAGGCATTGTATGGAAGGAGATGCCGAACACCATTGTCGTGGGACGAAGTTGGAGACCGACAATTGTTTTGACCAGACTTAATCAAAGAGTCTGAGGAGAAGGTGAAGTTGATTCGAGATAGAATGAAGGTAGCTCAGTCCAGGCAGAAGAGTTATGCAGACTCGAAGCGCAAGGAGAAAACCTATGAGATCGGAGATAGAGCGTACTTGAGAGTATCGCCTCTGCGAGGAGTTAAACGTTTCGGAGTTAAAGGGAAGTTAGCCCCGAGATTTGTGGGACCTTACCGTGTTTTGGAACGCATGGGAGAGGTTGCCTATAAATTGGAATTGCCCGAAGGATTGTCAGGAGTGCACGACGTGTTTCACGTTTCGCAGCTGAAGAAGTGCCACGCGGAGATGGCCGATATACCGCTTAGAGACACAGTACCCCTGGAAGCAATCCAGTTGGACAGTGATCTGACTTACGAGGAGAAGCCGGTTAAGATTCTCGAATTTTCGAGCAGAGTTACTCGCAGTAAGGTTATCAAGTTTTGCAAAGTTCAGTGGAGTCACCACACCGAAGAAGAAGCCACCTGGGAACGAGAAGATGATCTACGCAAGGACCACCCACACCTGTTCTCTAGCCAAGTCGAATCTCGAGGGCGAGATCCATTCTAAGGGGGGTAGGTTTGTAACATCCCAAATTTTCAATTTGGAATGTTATATATAGATCATAATTGCATTGCATGTTTTTGCATTTTTTTCGTGGCGTTCCTCGAAATTCTAAGCAACTCAATGACCTACGGAGAGAGATGGGAATTTTACCGTTTTCGTATTTGAGTTCGCTCGAATACCGGTACGAGGACAGTGTGATTCTAATAATTTTACTATCCTAAAAATATTTCTAAATACAAAATATGAGCGGAGATAATATGACTTCTCCAAAATAACAAAAATATT
Source organism: Secale cereale (assembly GCA_902687465.1). NCBI lineage: Eukaryota > Viridiplantae > Streptophyta > Magnoliopsida > Poales > Poaceae > Secale > Secale cereale. The sequence goes on from LR738714.1 coordinate 34,791,529, forward strand.
GGAGGAAAAATATTAAAGTCATTTTTGGTATTTTTCTGGATTTATTTGCGGATTTATTTGCATAGGAAAAATACGCGTTTTTCAAAATTACATTTAGGTCCGGGAAAAATGTTCACTTTGTCCTAAATATTACTAGAGGACGGTGAAAATTTACTTCGGGAATTTTGGAGTCCGTTTGGTATTTCTTTCGTTAGTTTTTCTGCGTCGGGACTCTTTTAGAAAAAAAAAAGGAAACTGACTAGGAGTCTTACTAGCCCAGGACTCCTGTGCTTTATAAGCCGCCCCGAGCCGGCCCGAAGCGCCCAGCCAGCCCGCCTCGCCTCGCCGCCCAAAATCCTAGCCGCCCGACACCCTAGCCGCCGTCGCCGCCTACCGCGCCGCCGCCACCCGCCGCCGCCGCGCGCCGCGCCGCCCCGCCGCCAGCCCGCCCCGCGTGCCTCGCCGCCGCCGCCAGAGCCCGCCGCCCCGCCCCGCCGGAGTCCGCCGGAGTTCCGCCAGAGTTGTTGAGAAGAGGTAGTTTAGTTTTTTTTTTTCGGTTAACCGATCGGTTTTGTTTAGGAAAA
>LR738714.1:34793734-34805220 GCA_902687465.1 Secale cereale
CGCGTGCCTCGCCGCCGCCGCCAGAGCCCGCCGCCCCGCCCCGCCGGAGTCCGCCGGAGTTCCGCCAGAGTTGTTGAGAAGAGGTAGTTTAGTTTTTTTTTTTCGGTTAACCGATCGGTTTTGTTTAGGAAAACCTAGATCTGTTTTTTTAGTTAGTTAGAATAGATCGGTTCGGTTTTTTTTATTTCCGTCGGTTTAGTTATTTAGCGAACGTTCGTCCGTACGTTCGTTTTAACGAACGGTTTTCGTTAGTTAACCGCAGACAGCGAACGTTCGTTCGTTAGCCTGTTCGTCGTTTTTCTTTTTCGGGGTATTTATCCGGGGTTATTCCGATCGCGATTTCTGCCCTGATCTTGTTTCGCGTTTTTCTTTTCGCTCGAGAATCGGAATCAGGTGATTCAAAATCCCAGATCTTCGTCTCGAAGCCCTCTTTACGTTAAATCAACTTGAACAAAGTTTTGGCTACTGTAAAATTTGACTTTAAGCCAACTAGTAAACCGGAGCTCGTTTCTTTTGCAGTTTGAGTTTCGTTGCTTCTTTCGAGTTGATTTTTTTTGCAAACCGGAGTTCTTAAGTTGAACTTTCTGGTTAGATCTCTTATTTGAGTTTTTACTCATGCATTAGTTAAGTACTTATTGTATGCTTGATTGATTGCGATAGAGTATCCGGAGTGCGCCGCTTGCTACTTTGAGTCTCTAGGTTTTGCGGATCATCAGCAAGGCAAGTAACACTTTGATCATACTTTCCAATTACCCAGTTTTCATTGCATTAGTCAAACCCTCACACGTTGCATGAGTAGGATCAATTAACTTGTGGGACTGAGAAGTAGATTGAGGTAGTACCTATTACCTGCATTACATTCAAACCTTTGGGAGTTACTTCTACGTTTGCTGCTAGGACATGCTATGCTCGTAGGCGTGGATTGGGTGAGTGAAATCCATGACAGATGTGAGATTGTTTAATTAATGGTTCAACTTAAGGTGGCAACATTAATACACATCTGGGTGGATTGAGGCATCTGGGTATTCCAGTGATTGCCTGTTTTTCTTTTGGACCGCCACCCAAGCTCAAAGGGATCATGAGATTTTTCATACTAGAAAGTTCCGTGTGCAGCCACAATGCTATTATGGGCTCTAGCATAGTATAAGTAAGTTGTGCGAACTCTTACAGTGGTGGACTAGCAGATGTAGGGGATGTAGGTTGGTACGGTCCGCCCGATCGTAAGGTGCTAGCGCTTCTGAAAGACTATGTCTCGGTCATCCGTTTCTCAAACACCATGCAGTGCGAGAAACCAAACGGAGGCGATCGAGTCTTGTGGGAAAAGTGCACAAACCTCTGCAGAGTGTACAAACTGATCATGATTAGCCGTGTCCCCGGTTATGGACGTCTTGAGTATCTAGTACTTGGATTTTCATGTGCATCTCATCATGTTACTTTAATTTAATTTTGTTGGGTTTAATGATGAACTTCAATTGGGGTTGAGAGGATGTCTATCTTCTCAACGATGTTTTAACTACCATGATAGTTAATTAAAATGCATTCCTTTGTAGTAGGGAAAAATTGGCTTTACGCAAAAACTTAACCATAGAGCTTTCCACCAGCCATATTGCATATAGTATAGCCTTATTATCATTGCATTCTCTTGTGTTACCTTGCCAGCATATTCCATGTGCTGACCCGTTTTCGGGCTGCAACGTTTCATGTTGCAGACTTTTCAGACGACGAGTAAGATGCCCTTTTAGGTCGTGGTTCTATACTCAGTGATGTCGCTGGAGTTGATGGACTCACTTATCTTCCAAGCCTTCCACTGTTATCGTATTAGATGGCCTTCAGTCATATTATTTGTAATAAATTCATCGTTGGTCTATCGATGTAATAAGTGTGTGATTGCTACTCTGTTATAAATCCTTCAAGTAATGTGCGTGTCAGCATTACTGATCCAGGGATGACACTGATGCACAGAGATCAGACTGTTTGAGGTCTGGTCGCTACACTCCACCTGCACCAAGTGTGCAATCTGAAGAGCACTCTCGCATATCCAAGAGCAAGCAGCTAAGGAAAAAGCCCATGCGCAACCCCAGTCCAACTCTGACTCCTGATGCTGTTCTGAAGAACGCCAATGAAGCCATTGATCTATCAAGCGATGAAGATCTAGCTGACGACGCTCTTGAGCAATTGATCAAGAGCAAGCAAGATGCAAAAATCTTCAATGATCTGCCCCTCTTTGACGTGGAAGTGTTGAACAACTTCGTTGATGAGTGGTTTGACACCCCCAATCTCAGGTTTGACGATCTGCAACTTCCCGTTTGCTTAAGCGTCTCCTTCAATGGCGCCATTGCTTCTAAGCTAGCTCTTGCTCAGAGAATTGTTGAGCTGAAGCAAAAGATTGACTATGAAAAGGCTCAGTTCAAGAAGCATATGGCCAAGCTCAGTGTCCAAGAAATCCAGAACTTCAAAGTCATGATGCATGAGCTCAAGGAAGCCTTTCGCAAGAGGCGTGAAGAAGCCAAAGGTTCTCGAGAGCGCATAAAAGCCTTGGCTGCCAAGTGCGTCCAAGCCTACAATGAAGCTGAGAAGCGCAAGGCCCTTGGGCGTCCTGGCATCGATCCCAGAATGGCTGCCAAGAAGAAGAAGCAAACTGTGGCCCAAGCTGAAGGATCAAGGCAGGAAGAACCTCGTATTGTCTTCCCTGCTAGCATGACAGGCACGAAGCCTAAGGTCACCCCAGTCGCTTCAGAGCTTAAGAAGACAAAGGTGGCTGAAGCTGAGGCACGCAAGCGCAAAACCAAGAACACCACTGATGAAGCCAATGCTCCACCCACCAAGAAGCGCAAAATCAAGAAGATCCGCGCTGCTCCCACAGAGCCCCTTGTCGTCGAGCCCATTTCTGTTGCTCGTCCTACGTCTACACACCAAGAACGTCGTCTGACTGTTCATGAGCCTACTCCCACAGAGGCTAGTGAAGACATTCCAGCTGTTGACCCCACCGCAGCTCAAGACATTGGTCCTCAAGACAATGTTGTAGATGATAAAGTCCTTCCTCAGATCGAGTATAATGTGGTATCATCACCTGTTCTCACGAACAGGGAACGCATCAGCATTGGTCGTCCATTGACGCCAATTGCACAGGATGACTCATGGGCTGATCACCCACAACAATCACCAGTTACTCCCCCAACTCAAGTCACCAGTTCCATCTCCAAAAGCGTCGCCAGCATTCCACAGGCTTCGCAAAGGACCAAGGCCTCAAGTTGATTTCCCCAGCGTTCTAGTAGGAGATGTGCACCAAACTGCTTCACAACAAGTGTTTCCTGAAGCCTCTCCAACTGTGAATGTCTCAGAGTCTGAAGCCAAAGCGGTTGAAGATATTCCGGCTGCATCAGCCGATGAAGAACAACCAAGAAAAGATGAAGCACACGTTGCCACACCCCCTGTTCTCGAGGAGAACGTGTCCGACCCTCCAGCTCCTGAAGTGGAGGTTACAAATTCTGAGGCTGCCACCACCACCACTGAAGCCAATGACGTTGTCATGGCTGAAGCTAATGTGGCACCTGAAGTCAATGTGGTGCCTGAAGTGATGGCGCCTGAAGCCAGTGCTGCACCTGACGCCACTCTGCAGCCCGAAGCCAATGCCGCTGCTCCAGTTCCGCCTCCAAGGCCACACACCATCGAGCAAGCATACGACAAAGATGACCAGCTCATCTCTGTCAGATGGCCCATTTTGGTTCCTCCGCCTGCTGCTGGACCGCCTGCTGCTGGTCCTCAATTTGACTACCATATTGAGCACAGGCCTAAGGTTCAGAAGTCTAAGCCGAGACTGCCAAGGTTCCCAGGTACTGCCACTTCAACAGGGTCCTTCAATGCCAATGGCTTCACTGCGCACAACACTTTCTTTGACAGCGCCAAGAACCCCTATTCCAAGCCAAGGATATCATCAGATAGGTTATGTAGCCATCAACAGCACAGTTACTACTCACGAGTTCTCTATGATCAAGGGCGCATATTCCCACATATGCGTCTTGACACTGAAGCCATTACTAGATTGCCTTGTCTTGAGGAAGCCCTTGATTGCTTCTGTGATGCTGGCCTGCTCAACTTTGTGACTGACAAAGAACATTGGAATGAAGAGCTGCTTCTGCAATTCTATGCAATCCTCCACATTTGAGGTTACAGCAGGGATCCGAAGACAAGGATCCTTGAGTGGATGATAGGCAATGTCCATCATGAAGCCAAAGCCTTTGATCTCATTGAGCTAACTGGCCTGCCCACTCCAGGAGAGCTATATGAACCTGGATGTCAACTACACAGCGAAGCTTTGGAGAGTATCTTTCAGAAGCCCAAGCCCAACATGAGCCAAATGCTGAGCATGATGAAGCCTTTGCCCATCGATGTTGAATATCCAAAGGAGTTCTTTATTGAAGACCTTGAGTATCTGCCACGCAACATATATCATATCATCAGGTGAAATCTATGGCCTGTCAAAGGACACTCTTCATCAGCCAAGCTTGAAGGCACAATGAAGACATTGGTCTTCTATATCTTCAATGGCATCAGCTTCAACGCCCAAGACTTCTTTATCAGGTAGTTCGCTGTGTCAGGCTCTGATCTCTTTGGATTCAAGTTCTACGCTCCATGGATCATGTGCCTCATCAAGCTTCATTCTGCTATCAACTATCAGCCTTCTGCTCGCAACCATCATATATTCTTGCCAGAGGTTGATATGTCAGCTGAAGCCATATATCAAGAGCCTGCCAAAGAGCCTGTTAGTCTTCACAACGCTAATCACCAGAGCTTCACTCAGCCAATTGAAGGAGTTCCAGTAGTCTCTCGCGTTTATCCTCTGGCTGGCCGTACTCGCCTACCTTGCCATGCAGAGACTAGAGCTACTGAGAGCACCATTGCCCAAAGGCCTCAAAAACGTTCTCGTGTTCTCAATGACTGAGAGCTTCTCGTTGCCTTACATCAGAAATAGGATAAGCATCACTATTGGTTGAAGCGTCAGATGCAAAGCCTCTTGGTGGACGTCAATCGCATTCGCAACCTTGCCACCAAGAATGCCTTTGTTGCTCATGAAACTTGTCGGAGGTCATGGAAGAGTTTGACTTTGCTGAGTGCTGAAGCAGATCTTCAAGACGATGGCTTCACAGAAAGATTCAAGTTTGACCACACTCCCCCAAGGAATGTTGTTTTGCGTCGAACTCCGTCTCTTAAAGACTCTGAATATTCCTCCTCCGCTGCAACGGTTGATGCCAGAGTGATAGATGATCAAGATGATGCTACCTCACCACCTCCTCCTTCAGCGCGTGTTGACACTGCACCAACTACTTCTGCACCGCCAAACACCATAGCCGACCCTGCATCCTCTCTTGCTCCAACTGGGAACGAGTAGAGGCTCTATGTCTTCAAACCTTTTTGGTCCTTACTGACAAAAGGGGGAGAAGCATATGAGTTGATAGTCTTCAATTGGGTCCATATGGGCGGGTGCTTTATATTTTGCCTAGTGTTTACAACTCTCGTTTTTGCTACATTTGGTTCTTTGAGTTGTAACACTTAAACTTGATGGTCGTCTGCAACGTTTTCTGGTACTCTGTAATGCGATGATAAATTTTGCATGTGCTACGATATATTTGGCACTTAGTCATTTTGCAGACGTCCATTTCTCATTATGCGTATCATTATATTCGACATATCAATTGTGCATGATGAATTGTCTTCATAAGTTGAAGAGGATCTCCACAAGTACAACCTGCCATGTGCATTTGCATTCAAAAGCAAATCAACTATATGCACATCTTCAGGGGGAGCCTTTTGCTACTTATGAAGACAATACCTTTATCTTTTACAATTTCACATACTTTAATCCCTGTTGAAAACTTCAACCAGTTTGTCATCAATCACCAAAAAGGGGGAGATTGTAAGTGCATGTAGTGCCACCCCTAGTTGGTTTTGGAGTATTGACGACAAACCTGGTTGAGGGACTAATGTGTTTGTGAGAATTGCATGATAACACAAGTAGTAGTCCCTCATTGATTTGGTTTACCTACCGGAGATGACCCCTAAAAATGTATGAAGACATTGACGACAATGGTGGCATATGAAGATAATCATATTGAAGACTATGACAAGAGAAGACATTGTGTGAAGACTATGGAGCGCGAAGACTTAGATGTTTTGTCGTTTCCTTTTCTTCTTTGTTGAGTCATAGGAGCCACCGTACTGTTAAGTGGGGTCCAAGTGAACAAAGTCAGAGTGACTGAAGTGATGCTCAACCAAATCCTATGTCTTCGAGCAAAGACAATGAGAGCAAATCTTATCCAGAGCTGGATGAGTCAGCTTTACTTGTAGCCCAAGTAAAGTTGTTGTGTGTGTTTGAAATCTGACCGTTGGAACACGTGTCAGTTCCTTAGTGACCCAGGGTCACTTCAGACAAATCAGGTCGGGTTGCCTAGTGGCTATAAATAGCCCACCCCCTACACCATAAATTGGTGGCTGCTCAGAGTTATTACACGGCTTTTGTCGTTTGAGAGCAACCCACCTCTGAAGCATTTGAGAGAGAGAGATCCTTGCGAGGACAAAGCCCAAACACCCAGAGCCAAAGAGTGTTAGGCACCACTGAAGTCTTTCTGTCTGTGTGACCTGAAGACTTGTTACACTTGAGGACTATGTTTCCTCCAGCCGGTTAGGCGTCGCGTTCTGAGCATCCAAGAGTCATTGTGGATTGTCGGTGAACGAAGTCTGTGAAGGTTTGGAAGTCTACCTTGAAGACTTACCAGAGTGATTGGGCAAGGACTAGGTGTCCTTAGCTCAAGGGGAATAAGGTGAAGACGCGGTCTTCTGAGTTAAATCTCAGCCCCCCTAACCAGACGTACAGTTGTCACAGCAACTGGAACTGGTCTAACAAATCACTGTCTTCTCCAAGCTACTAGTTATATCCTTTCCTTCTCTTTACTTACTGTCTTTCTTTGTGAAGTCATTGCCTGCTTGCCATATCTGTTTGACTTCACTGTGTGACTACTTGTTCTGATTGGCTTCATACAATCTTCCATCCTGATCCATACTGCCTAGCTGCTATTAGTCTTCATGCTTTCACTTCATTGAATACTTGACTATGGCTTGTCTAGTGTAGTCTACCTTCCGCTGCATACAAATAGGATTGGTTCTATAGTTTGTCTTCGAAACTTCCATGTTTTGAAGACTTCCATAAAAATCGCCTATTCACCCCCTCCCCCTAGTCGATATACAGCACTTTCAAAAGGCCTGCCCATATCAAGCCCTCAGGTTGCAAACAGCCAAGTAATTGGAATCATCCTCAACTCTTGAGCTGGAACATGAGCTCGTCGTGAAAATTTCTGACAACCGTCACATTTGCTGACCAAATCCTCAGCATCTGCATGAGCCGTTAACCAATAGAACCCATGACGAAAAGCCTTGGCTACGGGAGATTTAGAGCCCGCATGATGACCACAATCTCCTTCGTGGATCTCTCGCAGGATCTCACAGCCTTCTTCAGGAGAGACACAACGTTGAAACGCCCATGTGACACTGCGATGGTGCAACTCCCCATTGACAATCGTCATTCACTTAGACCACCGAGTTATCTGTATGGCCAAAATCTCATCCTCAGGCAACTCGCCCTGGGTCATGTAAGCCAAATACGGAACTATCCAATCAGGAATGACATTAAGAGCCGCCACCAATTGTACTTCCAGGTCAGGAACAACAAGATCCTCCTCTGTAGGTGATTTGACAGAAGGGTCAAGCAGAACATCTAGGAACGTGTAAGGTGGCACCGGCTTACACTAAGACCCTAACCGGCTTAAAGTGTCAGCCGCCTCATTCTTCCTGCGATCAATATGCTCAACTTGGTAACCCTTGAAATGACCCGCAATAGCATCAACCTCTCGACGATAAGCCGCCATGAGTGGATCCTTGGAATCCCAAGTGCCAGAAACTTGCTGAGCTACCAGATTTGAGTCGCCGAAGCACCTCACCCGGCTTAAATTCATCTCCTTAGCCATCCGAAGACCGTGGAGCAAGGCCTCATACCCAATTGTATTATTAGTACAAGGGAACATTAATCGGAGAACATAAGAAAAAAATATCACCTCGTGGGGAAGTCAAGACAACTCCAGCCCCCGAGCCTTCCAACTGCCTGGATCCATCAAAGTGAATAGTCCAATATGTGTTATCCGGCTTTTCCTCAGGCGTCTGCAACTCTGTCCAATCATTGATAAAATACACGAGTGCTTGTGACTTGATGGTCGTACGAGGCACATACTTTAAACCACGGGGTCCAAGCTCAATGGCCCACTTGGCTACCCGACCTGTGGCTTCTCTATTTTGGATGATATCCCCTAAGGGAGCAGAACCCACCACAGTAATGGGATGACCCAAAAAATATTACTTGAGCTTTCGGCTTGCCATGAAGACCCCATACACCAGCTTTTGTCAATGCGGATACCTCTGCTTGGACTCAATAAGTACCTCGCTGATGTAGCAAACCGGTCGTTGAACTGGATACTCCTTGCCTGCCTCTTTCCTTTCCACCATGATGGCCACACTGACAGCCCGGCTATTGGCAGCCACATATAACAACAAAGGCTCTTTATCAATGGGAGGAGCAAGAACCAGCGGCTCAGCCAATTGATTCTTAAGCGCCTCAAATGCCTCATTAGCAGCATCACTCCAGACAAAATCATCCGTCTTTTTCATCATCCGATACAGAGGGATAGCCTTTTCTCCTAGGTGGCTTATGAACTAGCTCAAAGCCGCTATCCAACCTGACAAGGGTTGGACGTCATTAACACACTTTGGCCTAGCCAGGGAAGTAATAGCCTTGATTTTCTCTGGGTTAGCTTCGATGCCTTGTTCTGAAACCAAAAAACCCAAAAGCTTGCCCGCTGGTACACCGAAGATGCACTTGGCCGGGTTAAGCATCATTTTATAAACCCGGAGGTTGTCAAACGTCTCCTTCAAATCATCGATCAGGGTTTCCTTCTTCCTGGATTTCACCAGAATGTCATCTACGTAAGCATGAACATTACGCCCGATCTGATCGTGAAGGCAATTTTGCACGCACCGCTGGTAAGTCGCCTGGGCACTCTTGAGCCCGAAAGATATAGATACATAGCAGAAGGCTCCAAACGGAGTAATGAAAGCTGTCTTCTCCTGGTCCTTAACTGCCATCTTGATCTGATGATAACTAGAATAAGCATCCAAAAAACTCAAACGCTCACAACCCGCCGTAGCATCAATGATTTGATCAATACAAGGGAGAGCAAACGGGTCAGCCGGACAAGCCTTGTTTAAGTACGTGTAGTCCACACACATTTGCCAAGTGCCATTCTTCTTAAGCACCAACACCGGGTTAGCCAACCACTCAGGATGAAAAACTTCAACGCTAAACCCGGTCGCCAAGAGCAGGGTCACTTCTTCACCAATGGCCTTTCACCTCTCCTCGTTAAAACGACGAAGGAATTGTCTGACCCGCTTAAACTTCGGATCAATATTAAGAGTGTGCCCAGCGAGCTCCCTTGGTACAACTAGCATGTCTGAAGGCTTCCATGCAAAGATGTCCCGGTTCTCACGGATGAACTCGATGAGCGTGCGTTCCTATTTTGGATCCAGATTAGCACTGATGTTGAACTGCTTCGATGAATCGCCAGGAACAAAATCAACTAGCTTGGTGTCCTCTGCCGATTTAAACTTCAACAAAGGGTCATGCTCTATGGTTGGTTTCTTCAAAGACGTCATATCTGTCGGGTCAATGTTATCCTTGTAAAATTTCAGCTCCTCTATGGCACAAACAGACTCAGCGTCAGCAGCGTCGCCTTCCTCACACTCCAAGGCTATCTTGTGACTCCCATGCACCGTTATAGTGCCCTTGTGACCTGGCATCTTAAGCTGTAGATACACATAACACGGCCTTGCCATGAATTTAGCATAAGCCGGCCGTCCGAACAAAGCATGATACCGGCTCTGGATCTTAACAACTTCAAATGTTAAATTCTCTGTTCTGGCATCGTATTCATCCCCAAAGGATACCTTCAAATCAATTTTGCCCATCGGGTACGCCGACTTACCAGGCACTACTCCATGGAAAACAGTATTGGACGGTTTAAGATTGTTGCCAGTTAATCCCATGTGAGGGAAGGTATCATAGTAAATGATATTTATGTTGTTGCCCCCATCCATGAGTACTTTAGTGAACTTGTATCCTCCAACCTGAGGCGCCACCACCAAAGACAATTGACCCAGACAATCAACCCGAGGCGAGTGATCTTCACGACTCCACACAATGGGCTGCTCAGTCCATCGCAAGTAACGCGGAACCGTCGGTTCAACGGTGTTCACATCCCTTTTATGGAGCCTCAGATCCCGCTTGCATAAACTTGTGGTAAAAATGTGGTACTGCCCACTATTCAATTGCTTTGGGTTGCTCTGCTAACGAGACTGCTGCTGCTGATTCCCCTGACTATTCTGCTGATTGTAATCACCTTGATTGCCTTGGCCTTGAAACTCAGAATTTGAGCCGCCGCCTCCATGATCCGGACCCTGAACCACCGTTCGGACCATGGTTGTGCTGGATACATTCCCTGAAATGTCTCATAATGTTGCAATCCTTCCACATATGGGTAGATGGCCTCTCCTCTGTTTCGTGCTTCGGACATGGCTGATTCATTATTGCTTCAAGGTCAAATTTTGTCCCTTGAGCCGGCCTCCTCTTACGACGCTGGTTATAATTCCGTGTAGCGGTGTTAACTACAAAATCATCAGCCTTGCGCTTCCCGCCACCACCCTGGTTGGCGGGGTTATACTGTTGACCCCTCATACCGCTACTCTTCTTTCCCTTTCCCGATCTTTCGACCTCAGAGTCGGGGTCCTTGGTACTATCAGAGTCGGCATATTTGACAAGAGCCGCCATGAGCTCCCCCATATCATTGCAATGACGTGTAAGCCGCCCAAGCTTCTGCTTGAGTGGAAGGAAATGACAATTTTTCTCCAACATTAAAACTTGCTGAGCCGACGTTGATATTATCTGAAGAATGTATGATAGTCGAGACCTGGCTGTTGGGGAACGTAGCAGAATTCAAAAAAATTCTACGCTTTCACCAAGATCCAACTAAGGAGACATCTAGCAACGAGCATATGAGAGTGCATCTACATACCGTTTTGTAGATCGCGAGCGGAAGCTTTCGAAGAAGCGTGGATGAAGTAGTCGTACTCTTCTCGTTCTTCGTCACCGATGATCTAGCGCCGAACGGACGGCACCTCCGTGTTCAACACACGTCCGGTACAGCAAAGTCACCTCCTTCTTGATCCAGCAAGGGGGGAGGAGAGGTCGTCGGAGATCCAGCAGCATAACGGCGTGGTGGTGGATGCAGTGGAGAATCCTGCAGGGCTTCGCCGGCGCCCTGCGGAGGGAGTATGAGGTGTGATGGGAGGGGGAGAGGCGCCAGAGACTTGGGTGTGGCTGCCCTCCCCCC
>LR738714.1:34805287-34817683 GCA_902687465.1 Secale cereale
TATAGGGGGCCAGGGGGTGCGCCAGCCCCTACAGATGGGATCTGCAAGGGGGGGCGGCGGCCTGGGGGGAGTCTTGCCCCCCCAAGGCAAGGGGGGCGCCCCTCCCCCTAGGGTTTCAACCCTAGGCGCATGGGGAGGGGGGGCCCATGTGGTGCGCCAGCCCACCAGGGGCTGGCCACTTCCCCCACGCAGCCTAGGGGCCCCACCGGGATGGGTGGCCCCACCCGGTGGACCCCCGGGACCCCTCCGGTGGTCCCGGGACACTCTCGGTGACCCTCGGAGATCACCCGATGGCCGAAACTGGACTTCCTATATATCATTCTTTACCTCCGGACCATTCCGGATCTCCTCGTGATGTCCGGGATCTCATCCGGGACTCCGAACAACTTTCGGGTTTCCACGTGCATGTATCTCTATGACCCTAGCGTTACCGAACCTTAAGTGTGTAGACCCTATGGGTTCGGGAGACACGTAGACATGACCGAGACCACTCTCCGGTCAATAACCAACAGCGGGATCTGGATACCCATGTTGGTTCCCATGTGTTCCTCGATGATATTCATCGGATGAACCACCGTGTCAAGGACTCACTCAATCCCGTATGTCATTCCCTTTGTCCATTGGTACGGTACTTGCCCGAGATTCGATCGTCGGTATGCCCGATACCTTGTTCAATCTCGTCATGGCAAGTCTCTTTACTCGTTCCGTAATCCATCATCCCGTGACTAACTCCTTAGTCACCTTGAGCTCATTTATGATGATGTCTTACCGAGTGGGCCCAGAGGTACCTCTCCGTCATATGGAGTGACAATATCCCAGTCTCGGTTCGTACCAACTCAACAGACACTTTCGGTGATACCCGATGCGTACCTTTATAGCCACCCAGTTATGTTGTGACGTTTGGCACACCCAAAGTATTCCTACGGTATCCGGGAGTTGTACAACCTCATGGTCTAAGGAATAAATACTTGACACCGAAAAGCTTATGCATTACGAACTATACGATCCCGTGCTATGCTTAGGATTGGGTCTTGTCCATCACATCATTCTCCTAATGATGTGATCCCGTTATCACTGACATCATATGTCCATGATCAGGAAACCGTGATCATCTGTTGATCAACGAGCTGGTAACTAGAGGCTTACCAGGGACTCATTGTGGTCTATATATTCACACATGTATCGCCGTTTCCGTACAATACAATTCAAGCATGAATAACAGACGATTATCATGAACAAGGAAATATAATAATAATACTTTTATTATTGCCTCTAGGGCATATTTCCAACAGTCTCCCACTTGCACTAGAGTCAATAATCTAGTTACATTGTGATGAATCGAACACCCATAGAGTTCTGGTGTTGATCATGTTTTGCCCGTGGAAGAGGTTTAGTCAACGGGTGTGCAACATTCAGATCCGTATGCACTTTACAAATATCTATGTCTCCATCCTGAACATAATTTCGGATGGAGTTGAAACTGCGCTTGATGTGCTTGGTCTTCTTGTGAAACCTGGGCTCCTTGGTAATGGCAATAGCTCCAGTGTTGTCACAGAAGAGAGTCATCGGGCTTGACGCGCTTGGAATGACTCCTAGGTCAGTGATGAACTCCTTCCTGTGCCGCTTCGCAAGCAGCTATGTACTCCGCTTCACATGTAGACTGCGCCACGACGCTCTGCTTGCAACTGCACCAGCTGACTGCCCCTCCATTCAAAATATACACGTATCCGGTTTGAGACTTAGAGTCATCCAGATCTGTGTCGAAGCTAGCATCGACGTAACCCTTTACGACGAGCTCTTTGTCACCTCCATAAACGAGAAACATATCCTTAGTCCTTTTCAGGTACTTCAGGATGTTCTTGACCGCTGTCCAGTGTTCCATACCGGGATCACTTTGGTACCTCCCTACCAAACTTATGGCAAGGTTCACATCAGGTCTGGTACACAGCATGGCATACATGATAGAACCTATGGCCGAGGCATAGGGAATGACACTCATCTTTTCTCTATCTTCTGCCGTGGTCGGTGACTGAGCCTTGCTCAATCTCATACCTTGCAAAACAGGCAAGAACCCTTTCTTGGACTGATCCATATTGAACTTCTTCAATATCTTGTCAAGGTATGTACTTTGTGAAAGACCAATGAGGCGTCTTGATCTATCTCTATAGATTTTGATGCCTAATATGTAAGCAGCTTCTCCAAGGTCCTTCATTGAAAAACTTTTATTCAAGTAGGCCTTTACATTTTCCAAGAATTCTATATCATTTCCCATCAGCAATATGTCATCCACATATAATATGAGAAATGCCACAGAGCTCCCACTCACTTTCTTGTAGATACAGGCTTCTCCATAAGTCTGTATAAAGCCAAACGATTTGATCACATCATTAAAGCGAATATTCCAACTCCGAGATGCTTGCACCAGCCCGTAAATCGAGCACTGGAGCATGCATACCTTGTTAGCGTTCTCTGGATCGACAAAGCCTTCCTGCTGCATCATATACAACTCTTCCTTGAGGAAGCCATTAAGGAATGCTGTTTTGACGTCCATTTGCCATATCTCATAATCATAGAATGCGGCAATAGCTAACATGATTCTGACTGACTTCAGCATCGCTACGGGAGAGAAAGTCTCGTCGTAGTCAATCCCTTGAACTTGTCGATAACCCTTAGCGACAAGTCGAGCCTTATAGATGGTCACATTACCATCCGCGTCTGTCTTCTTCTTAAATATCCATTTGTTTTCTATGGCGTGCCTATCATCAGGCAAGTCCACCAAAGTCCATACTTTGTTTTCATACATGGATTCTATCTCGGATTTCATGGCTTCAAGCCATTTATTGGAATCCGGGCCCGCCATCGCTTCTTCATAGTTCGAAGGTTCACCGTTGTCTAACAACATGATTTCCAAGACAGGGTTGCCGTACCACTCTGGTGCGGAACGTGCCCTCGTGGACCTTCGAAGTTCAGTAGTAACTTGATCTGTTTCTTCATGATCATCATCATTAACTTCCTCCCTTGTCGGTGCAGGCACCTCAGGAACAATTTCCTGCGCTGCGCTACTTTCAGGAGGGGTGACTGTCACCTCATCAAGTTCTACTTTCCTCCCACTCACTTCTTTCGAGAGAAACTCTTTCTCCAGAAAGCATCCATTCTTGGCAACAAAGACTTTGCCTTCGGATCTGTGGTAGAAGGTGTACCCAATCGTTTCCTTTGGGTATCCTAGGAAGACGCATTTTTCCGATTTGGGTTCGAGCTTTTCAGGTTGAAGTTTCTTGACATAAGCATCGCAACCCCAAACTTTTAGAAACGACAGCTTCGGTTTCTTGCCAAACCAATGTTCATACGGAGTCGTCTCAACGGATTTCGACGGAGCCCTATTTAAAGTGAATGCGGCAGTCTCTAAAGCATAACCCCAAAAAGATAGCGGTAAATCGGTGAGGGACATCATAGATCGCACCATGTCCAACAGAGTACGATTTCGACGTTCGGACACACCATTACGTTGAGGTGTTCCGGGCGGTGTCAATTGTGAAACAATTCCACAGTTCCTAAGGTGCGTGCCAAATTCATGACTTAAATATTCACCCCCACGATCCGATCGCAAGAACTTTATTTTTCTGTCACGTTGATTCTCAACCTCATTCTGAAATTCCTTGAACTTTTCAAAGGTCTCAGACTTGTGTTTCATCAAATAGATATACCCATATCTACTCAAGTCATCTGTGAGGGTGAGAACATAACGATAGCCTCCGCGAGCCTCAACACTCATTGGACCGCACACATTGGTATGTATGATTTCCAACAAGTTGGCTGCTCGCTCCATTGTTCCGGAGAACGGAGTCTTGGTCATCTTGCCCAATAGGCATGGTTCGCACGTGTCAAATGATTTATAATCAAGAGACTCCAGAAGTCCATATGAATGGAGCTTCTTCATACGTTTGACACCAATATGACCAAGGCGGCAATGCCACAAGTATGTGGGACTATCATTATCAACTTTACATATTTTGGCATCTACACTATGAATATGTGTATCATCACGTTCGAGATTCATCAAAAATAAACCATTGACCAGCGGGGCATGACCATAAAACATATCTCTCAAATAAATAGAACAACCATTATTCTCCGATTTGAAAGAGTAGCCATCTCGCATAAGACGAGATCCAGATACAATGTTCATGCTCAAAGCTGGTACTAAATAACAATTATTAAGGTTTAAAACTAATCCCGAGGGTAGATGTAGAGGCAGCGTGCCGACGGCGATCACATCGACCTTGGAACCATTCCCCACGCGCATCGTCACCTCATCCTTCGCCAGTCTCCGCTTATTCCGCAGCTCCTGTTTTGAGTTACAAATGTGAGCAACCGCACCGGTATCAAATACCCAGGAGCTACTACGAGCGCTGGTAAGGTACACATCAATAACATGTGTATCACATATACCTTTGACATTGCCGGCCTTCTTGTCTGCTAAGTATTTGGGGCAGTTCCGCTTCCAGTGACCCGTTCCCTTGCAATAAAAGCACTCTGTCTCAGGCTTGGGTCCATACTTTGGCTTCTTCCCAGCAACAGGTTTACCGGGCGCGGCAACTCCCTTGCCGTCCTTCTTGAAGTTCTTCTTACCCTTGCCTTTCTTGAGCTTAGTGGTTTTATTGACCATCAACACTTGATGTTCTTTCTTGATGTCCACCTCCGCTGATTTCAGCATCGAATACACCTCGGTAATGGACTTCTCCATCCCCTGCATATTGAAGTTTAACACGAAGCTCTTGAAGCTTGGTGGGCGCGACTGGAGGATTCTGTCAACGACCGCTTCATCTAGGAGATTCATTCCCAGCTGAGTCAAGCGGTTGTGCAATCCAGAAATCTTGAGGATGTGCTCACTGACAGAACTGTTTTCCTCCATCTTACAGCTGTAGAATGCGTCGGAGACGTCATATCTCTCGACTCGGGCATGAGCTTGGAAAACCATTTTCAGCTCTTCGAACATCTCATATGCTCCGTGGTTCTCAAAACGTTTTTGGAGCCCCGACTCTAAGCTGTAAAGCATGCCGCACTGAACCAGGGAGTAATCATCACTACGCGACTGCCAGACGTTCAAAACGTCTTGGGTCGCATCGGGACCGGGTGCATCACCTAGCGGTGCTTCAAGGACATATGATCTCTTGGCAGCTATGAGGATAATCCTCAGGTTATGGACCCAATCCGTATAGTTGCTAGCATCGTCTTTCAGCTTGGTTTTCTCTAGGAACGCGTTGAAGTTGAGGGAAACTTGAGCGTGGGCCATTTGATCTACAAGAGATATTGTAAAGAATTTAGACTAAGTTCATGATAATTAAGTTCATCTTAATCAAATTTTAATTAACTCCCACTCAGAGTGACATCTCTCTAGTCATCTAAGTGATACACGATCCGAATCGACTAGCCCGTGTCCGATCATCACGTGAGACGGACTAGTCATCAACGGTGAACATCTTCATGTTGATCGTATCTTCTATACGACTCGTGTTCGACCTTTCGGTCTTCTGTGTTCCGAGGCCATGTTTGTACATGTTAGGCTCGTCAAGTGAACCCTAAGTGTATTGCGTGTGTAAATCTGGCTTACACCCGTTGTATGCGAACGTTAGAACCTATCACAACCAATCATCACGTGGTGCTTCGGAACAACGAACTTTAGCAACGGTGCACAGTTAGGGGGAACACAATTCTTGAAATTTTAGTGAGAGATCATCTTATTTACTACCGTCGTTCTAAGTAAACAAGATGCATAAACATGATAAACATCACATGCAATCAATTAAAGTGACATGATATGGCCAATATCATCTTGCTCCTTGGATCTTCATCTTCGGGGCACTATGATCATCTTGTCACCGGCTCGACACCATGATCTCCATCATCATGATCTTCATCATCGTGTCTTGAAGAAGTCGTCACGCCAACTATTACTTCTACTACTATGGCTAACGTTTAGCAATAAAGTAAAGTAATTACATGGCATTTATTCGGTGACACGCAGGTCCTACAATAATTAAGACAACTCCTATGGCTCTTGCTGGTTGTCAAGTTCATCGAGATGCAAGTCGTGATTCCCTATTACAAGAACATGATCAATCTCATACATCACATATATCATTCATCACATCTTCTTTGGCCATACCACGTCACATAGCACATGCTGCAAAAACAAGTTAGACGTCCTCTAATTGTTGTTGCAAGTTTTACGTGGCTTCTATAGGTTTTCTAGCAAGAACGTTTCTTACCTACGCCAAAACCACAACGTGATTTGTCAATTTCTATTTACCCTTCATAAGGACCATGTTCATCGAATCCGATCCGACTAAAGTAGGAGAGACAGACACCCGCCAGCCACCTTATGCAACTAGTGCATGTCTGTCGGTGGAACCAGTCTCACGTAAGCCTACGTGTAAAGTCGGTCCGGGCCGCTTCATCCCACAATACCGCCGAATCAAGACTAGACTAGTAACGACAAGAAAATTGAGCAAACTCAAACGCCCACAACTGCTTTGTGTTCTACTCGTGCAAGATGCTACGCATAAGACCTAGCTCAGATGCCACTGTTGGGGAACGTAGCAGAATTCAAAAAAATTCTACGCTTTCACCAAGATCCAACTAAGGAGACATCTAGCAACGAGCATATGAGAGTGCATCTACATACCGTTTTGTAGATCGCGAGCGGAAGCTTTCGAAGAAGTGTGGATGAAGTAGTCGTACTCTTCTCGTTCTTCGTCACCGATGATCTAGCGCCGAACGGACGGCACCTCCGTGTTCAACACACGTCCGGTACAGCAACGTCACCTCCTTCTTGATCCAGCAAGGGGGGAGGAGAGGTCGTCGGAGATCCAGCAGCACAACAGCGTGGTGGTGGATGCAGTGGAGAATCCTGCAGGGCTTCGCCGGCGCCCTGCGGAGGGAGTATGAGGTGTGACGGGAGGGGGAGAGGCGCCAGAGACTTGGGTGCGGCTGCCCTCTCCCCCCCCCCATATATATAGGGGGCCAGGGGGGTGCGCCAGCTGATGTCTACACAGGCTTCTACTCTTGTAGACTATGTTGGGCCTCCAAGCGCAGAGGTTTGTAGGACAGCAGCAATTTCCCTCAAGTGGATGACCTAAGGTTTATCGAACTCAAGGAAGTAGAGGTTGAAGATGGTCTCTCTCAAGCAACCCTGCAACTAAGATACAAGAAGTCTCTTGTGTCCCCAACACACCTAATACAACTAGGAGTTGTATAGGTGCACTAGTTCGGCGAAGAGATGGTAAAATATGGATGATAGGAGTGGCAAAGGAAAGTAATATAAATCTGTAATAAAAAGTGCAGCAAGCAAACAAGTGGTAAACGTGAGCACAAATGGTATTGCAATGGTGGAAACAAGGCCTAGGGATCATACTTTCACTAGTGGCAACTCCCAACAACATTAACATAATCGAATCACATGATATTTCCCATAAAACATGCAATGGAGACGCACCCGGAGGTCATTCCTTCGTGGTCAAGAGAGGACGAGAATTATGTAGGGTTACAAAAGCACACCACAAAGTTCGTAGTTCTCAATCTAAGGATTTCCCAATGTCACCGCGGCCATCCAAAGAGAGTCCCACAATCACCACAACATATCTAAAGGATAGTCAAAGACAAGCACCAAGAGACTCTCAATCTTCAATCAACACACAAGAGAGGAAATCACTCATGAAAATATTTTTCTAATCCATGTCCAATACACCGCTGTCACCTTGGTCTCGGGGATTATACTAGATAAAGACAAGTGAGTACATCAATCCAATACATAGAGGAAGGGGAAATATCATGGGATCAACCTAGATTAACATAGCCTATGATCACAACGAAGATCACATCTTGGGAGAGAGAATTGACCACATAGCTACTGGTAGAAACCTCGGCCCCGAGGAGGAACTACTCCCGCATCATGGAGGGAGGAAGCAACATCGATGGAGATGAATCCGGGGGCACTTCCCGTCCCGGCAGGGTGCCGGCACAGGAATTCTGGTCCCCCGAAGCTTGATGGTGATGGCGGCGGAGATTGGAATTGCTTCTGGAGAAAAGGGGTCTGGAATCACGGTTTCCTCGACTGGTGTTAAATATATGCCAAAGGGGGGCATCAGCGGAGGTCTGGGGGGCCCAGGCGCCCCCCCCCCCCCGGCGCGGCCAGGAGGGGGGCCGCGTGGGCAGGCCGCCTGGAGCCCCTGTGGCCCCCCTCTGGCCCTACTTTGGCCGCATGGAAGCTTCCGGAACGCTGATTTTTTATATAATTTTTCCGGGATTTTTCTGGCAGTTTACGTGATGGGAAAACCTGAAATACAAAAACAGCAAAAAACAGAAACTGGCACTGGGGTGCACCGAGTTAATAGGTTAGTCCAAATATGATCAGAAGTGTATGGAAGTGTATAAATATCATAGCAATATCACCCAAAAGAGGCATGGAGCAAGCAGAAATTATAGATACGTTTTGGACGTATCAACATCCCCAAGCTTAATTCCTGCTCGTCCTCGAGTAGGTAAATGATAACAAGCATAATTTCTGTGGTGACATGCTATTAACCATATAGGACTTTTCATAGTCATATGACAAATGCTTACTGAGATAATGAATCTGTAGTAATTAAGTTGCCTCATGAGAAAATTACAAAGAACTGAAAGTTTTACAATATGATATTGAAACACTCAATAGATTTGTAGTGAGCATGGTGTTCAAACATGACAAAGTGATACCTCGCTTGCCCCCTTTAGTGAAGCAAAACATAAATGCAGGGGCACCTCCAAAGTTTAAGTGACGACTAGATACAATGATTTCAGAATAAACGATACCATAATCATGTAGAAGACAATGGTACTTTGGGACAATGCACATTACACTCAGAATGACAATCATGCTCTCAATAGTTGGTGCTTTAAAGAAGGTGGAGACTCTCGAACCATGGCTTTTGATGGCAAGGTTGAAAACCCGTGGTCGGAAACAAAAACTAAACATGTACCAGAGCTCTTGGTTTTAAAAACAGAGGTAAAAATTATTTTTTTTAGAATATGCATATTTCGTCAACGAATGCTAGTAGATAACTCAATTACTTCTCGAGCTGGACAAGTTTCGAGGAACGGCTCCCGCATGAGGACGATCACATCCTCTTAATCACCTTTGTTTACCACTGCCAAAGTTTTCTGATTTCTCATGAACAAAGCGTGAAGGAGGGTTTGTTTGTTGTATTATTTTTTAATGAGCCGGGCGCACTCTTTGCCAGTTCCTTCTCATATTAGGGGTTTGCACATTAGACATGCAATCCCGGGGTGAAGCTTGTCCAACTTAAAAAGATCATGAATTAACTACTACTTCCTCATGAGCTAAAACAGAGGCACAAAAGAGAAATGCTTTTTGAATAATTTCGAGATGGTACATGAAAGTCTTCGTTAGGAATGGCAGGTAAATACCATGTATAGGAAGGTATGGTGGACTCATATGGCATAACTGGTTTAAAGGATTTGGATGCACAAGCAGTCAGTCCGCTTAGACTGGGAGCGACCAACTGAAAGAGCAATGATGGTCATAATCATGCAGAGCGACAAAGCAACATTGAATCGGGCATGGAAGTTATATCGCTACTCAGAAATTAAAGATCATCAAGGCTTGATAGACTTTCTTTACAGTCTTAAATATGCGTGAGCATATGCCAAGTCAATCAAAATAAATTCTTGGGGGAAGATACCACTAAACCATACCACATCATAGGCAAACAGATCATGTTGGTACTCCAATAACACATTGAGAACCCCCCCCCCAGCTATTTGAGACTAACCATAAGAAAACATGAACTACTAAGCACCATTATGCACATAGCATTTTTATCATAGACATATCAACCAGTGCAACAGAAGCCAACTCTCTTAACAAGATAAGCATGATAACTAAAGAGAGTTCCAGCGACCAACTAAACAAAAGCTCTTTAAAAAGAAAAGCGTGAAAGCTAAGAGCTAAGCATGATAGTAGCTATTGGAAGACCAAGAACATACACAGCAAAGATAGACATGAAAATTCTATGTTATGTTCTAGGTTGAAGTGGAGCGTGTTTCTCTCCCACACAAAGAAGGCTGAGTTCCAACTCGTTATGAATAGCAAGCAAAGCTAAAGAAAACTAAAAAGGAAACTAAAGCAAGACGCTCCAAGCATAGCACATAACACATGAAGTGATAAAAATATAGTGGAACGAAAGACGAACTGATAATTGTTGATGGAGAAGGGGATGCACGGGGGCATCCCCAAGCTTAGATGCTTGAGTCTTCTTGAATATTTCTAGGGGGTGCACGGGGGTATCCCCAAGCTTGAGCGTTTGACACTCCTGAATCTTTTTATCATCTTCCCTCGCACACTTGAAAACTCCCTTCATACATAACTCATCATAATCTGATTAGCGAGGTTAGTACCCTTAATAAAATAATTTTTCCTTGCTGGAAATAAGGATATTCTTGAAGGTCTACTGTTTCTCAAGATTGCCAAAAGGTTTTAGCAAAGAAAAAGCAAGCTCAAGGTTTGCAAAATGAAGGAAAGGCAAAACAGGACAGAATCTGTGAAAAACAGACCAGCGGGTAGTAAATAATTTTTTCGGGGCACTTCTGCAACTCAAATCAAAAAACTCAGAACAGACGCCCGAAAGCCAATTGTAGAGAGCACGCTGTCGAAAAAATTCAAACCAAAAAGATGATCTGGTGATTTTATACGAATTTTTCTGTCCAAGGACAGGATCTGTTTTCTGGACTGCACGTCACAACTTTTGAACTTTCTTGCAATCAGAGGCTAAACTTGGCACAAAGCTGAAAAATAAAGATACAATGATGTTGCTACAGTAGTAACAAACATCAAGACCACTAAAAACTGAAAGGACAAGCTGAAAGCAAAGATAACAAGGGTTGTCTCCCTAGAGCTCTTTCTTTATAGCCATAAAGATAGGCTTAAGACTTTAATGATGCTCTCGTAGGAATAAGAGTTGAAGAACAAAAGAGAGCATCAAGAAGCAAATACCAAACACATTTAAGCCTAACATGCTTCCTATGCATGGGAATCTTGTAAGAAAATAAATTATTGAAGCATAAAGCAACTAGCATAGGAAGGCAAAACAAGCATAACTTCAAAATATTCACCATAAAGAGAGGAAACTTCTTATTATTAAGATATTTAGAACCATGTCTCCCTCTCTCATTATAAATTTCAGTGGCATCATGGATGAACTCAACAATATAACTATCACATAAGGCATTATTTCTATGATCCAAAAGCATAAAAGTATCATTACTCTTCATATAAGCAAAATCTTTCTTATTAGGAATAGTGAGAGTAAAGCAATCATAACCATCATGGTAATCATCATATTTAGGAGGCATATCATAATCATAATAAATTTTATCCTCAATAGTAGGTGGACTAAAAAGCTCACATTTATCATTGTAATCATCATATATAGGAAGCAAAGCATCATCAAAGTAAATTTTCTCTTCAAAAGTTGGGGGACTAAAAATATCATGTTCATCAAACGTGTCATCCCCAAGCTTAGAGCTTTCCATGTCTTTAGCAATATTGATATTAAAAAGAAACATACTAATAACATCACCACCATCATGATTGTTATGCAAATAATAAAGTTCCAAAGGTTTTTTAAATTTTATCTTCAAACACATCATGTCCAAGTTCAAGGTAGAGCATATAAAGCTCTCTCATATTGTTGTTGTTTTCCATTAAGCAAAACTAGTGAAATAAAAACAAGAAACAAAAAGATTTAATTGCAAGATCTAAAGATATACCTTCAAGCACTCACCTCCCCGGCAACGGCGCCCGAAATAGCTTGATGTCTACACACGCTTCTACTCTTGTAGACTATGTTGGGCCTCCAAGCGCAGAGGTTTGTAGGACAGCAGCAATTTCCCTCAAGTGTATGACCTAAGGTTTATCGAACTCAGGGAAGTAGAGGTTGAAGATGGTCTCTCTCAAGCAACCCTGCAACTAAGATACAAGAAGTCTCTTGTGTCCCCAACACACCTAATACAACTAGGAGTTGTATAGGTGCACTAGTTCGGCGAAGAGATGGTAAAATATGGATGATAGGAGTGGCAAAGCAAAGTAATATAAATCTGTAATAAAAAGTGCAGCAAGCAAACAAGTGGTAAACGTGAGCACAAATGGTATTACAATGGTGGAAACAAGGCCTAGGGATCATACTTTCACTAGTGGCAACTCCCAACAACATTAACATAATCGAATCACATGATATTTCCCATAAAACATGCAATGGAGACGCACCCGGAGGTCATTCCTTCGTGGTCAAGAGAGGACGAGAATTATGTAGGGCTACAAAAGCACACCTCAAAGTTCGT
>LR738714.1:34817693-34883318 GCA_902687465.1 Secale cereale
CCCCCCGGCGCGGCCAGGAGGGGGGCCGCGTGGGCAGGCCGCCTGGAGCCCCTGTGGCCCCCCTCTGGCCCTACTTTGGCCGCATGGAAGCTTCCGGAACGCAGATTTTTTATATAATTTTTCCGGGGTTTTTCTGGCAGTTTACGTGATGGGAAAACCTGAAATACAAAAACAGCAAAAAACAGAAACTGGCACTGGGGTGCACTGAGTTAATAGGTTAGTCCAAATATGATCAAAAGTGTATGGAAGTGTATAAATATCATAGCAATATCACCCAAAAGAGGCATGGAGCAAGCAGAAATTATAGATACGTTTTGGACGTATCACCAGCCCCTGCAGATGGGATCTGCAAGGGGGGCGGTGGCCTGGGGGGAGTCTTGCCCCCCAAGGCAAGGGGGGCGCCCCCTCCCCCTAGGGTTTCAACCCTAGGCGCATGGGGAGGGGGGCCCATGTGGTGCGCCAGCCCACCAGGGGCTGGCCACTTCCCCCACGCAGCCTAGGGGCCCCATCGGGATGGGTGGCCCCACCCGGTGGACCCCCGGGACCCCTCCGGTGGTCCCGGGACACTCCCGGTGACCCCCGGAGATCACCCGATGGCCGAAACTGGACTTCCTATATATCATTATTTACCTCCGGACCATTCCGGAACTCCTCGTGACGTCCGGGATCTCATCCGGGACTCCAAACAACTTTCGGGTTTCCACGTGCATGTATCTCTACGACCCTAGCGTTACCGAACCTTAAGTGTGTAGACCCTACGGGTTCGGGAGACATGTAGACATGACCGAGACCACTCTCCGGTCAATAACCAACAGCGGGATCTGGATACCCATGTTGGTTCCCATGTGTTCTTCGATGATCTTCATCGGATGAACCACCGTGTCAAGGATTCACTCAATCCCGTATGTCATTCCCTTTGTCCATCGGTACGGTACTTGCCCGAGATTCGATCGTCGGTATGCCCGATACCTTGTTCAATCTCGTCATGGCAAGTCTCTTTACTCATTCCGTAATCCATCATCCCGTGACTAACTCCTTAGTCACCTTGAGCTCATTTATGATGATGTCTTACCGAGTGGGCCCAGAGGTACCTCTCCGTCATATGGAGTGACAATATCCCAGTCTCGGTTCGTACTAACTCAACAGACACTTTCGGTGATATCCGATGCGTACCTTTATAGCCACCCAGTTACGTTGTGACATTTGGCACACCCAAAGTATTCCTACGGTATCCGGGAGTTGTACAACCTCATGGTCTAAGGAATAAATACTTGACACCGAAAAGCTTATGCATTACGAACTATACGATCTCGTGCTATGCTTATGATTGGGTCTTGTCCATCACATCATTCTCCTAATGATGTGATCCCGTTATCACTGACATCACATGTCCATGATTAGGAAACCGTGATCATTTGTTGATCAACGAGCTGGTAACTAGAGGCTTACAGGGACTCATTGTGGTCTATATATTCACACATGTATCGCTGTTTCCGTACAATACAATTCAAGCATGAATAACAGACGATTATCATGAACAAGGAAATATAATAATAATACTTTTATTATTGCCTCTAGGGCATATTTCCAACACTGGCGCACCCAGCTGGTCGTCGATTCACCCTCGGCTTCAACACAAGAAGCCAAATCCACAATTGACATAGGCTGCTTGCACGTATCTTTGAAATTTTGGATAAACCGGGCCTTCAGTTTCGCCCATGACCCAATGGAGTTGGCAGGTAGCCCTTTCAACCAATTATGAGCCGTCCCTTCTAGCATCATGGTGAAATACTTAGCATATGCAGCCTCACTAACATCCAGCATCTCCATAGCCATCTCATAACTCTCCACCCAAGCCTGAGGGGGCTGATCTGCTGTGTAATTAGGCACCTTATGAGGGCCCTTGAAGTCCTTGGGCAAACACTCATTTCGCAGAGCCGCTGTTAAACACGGCACACTCCAAGTTCTAGAAGCCACACCTGCCTCCACTGAAGTTGTTGGGTAAAACGACGCATGATGATGAGCCCGCCGCCAGCTCGGCCTCCCGGCACATTCTTCCCTGGTCCACCAAATCTTGAGCGTTGGCACCATTGCGTGCCGGGTCATGCCCACGAGGTTGGTTACGGTGTTGCTCGGTACTCGAAACTGCTGGCGAGTCAATGTGCATGTTGTAGCTCCGGCTTGGACGAGGGGTCGAATGAAACCGGTCACGACTATAAGAATAAGCCTGCTGCTGTGCCAACACTGTTTGAAGAAGTTCCCTGGCCCTTCGGGTTTCAACCGCCACCGGAGTCTCGCCCTCGACTGGTAGAGCCGCTAATCGCGTAGCTACAGCAATCATATTATCCAGAGGGTTGGAATAATGACCCGGCGGCGTCACCGGGTGATGAGGTGGGGTGTTATTCACATGTGGAGAACCTGTCACGCGTGGCTGAACTGGCGCTCCACCCCCTGGTGCTTCAGCCATTTGGTTTATCACCAGCGGGTTACTGGTCCCTGCTCCAGTTGTATTGAAAAGATTCCTCGACTCATAAACAAAAGGCAGACGACTCCGGTGCTTTCTCATCAAGACTTCATTTGAAGCATTCTGATCCACTATGAACCGGTATGAATCAGTTGTGCTTGAGCGTTCAAAACGGACCGCTCTGCGGTCATACTAGCGTTCTCCACCACCAGCTCTTCCTTGGCTTGTGCTATCTCATCACGCAGTTTAGCCACATCCACCTTATGGTGTTCCTGGTTGTCCGGGGTTACCTCCACCCCCATCAGAGTTGCTAGAGCCTCCAATAAATCTGTTAAAACTTGAGCCGATAGACGTACTGATCCGCCAGCACCTGCTGCTACCGCCGCTATGCTGGAAGTCATGGCCGTGGCGGCTGTCGAACCGAGAACCGGCTGGGTGCCAGCCATGAAGATCGCCACCCTGTTCGATGGCTCACGGGGGTTCGGAATACTGTTACCATCGGAACAGCCCCCAAGCCGTCTGTTTTGTAGTTGATACATTGAGTTGGTCTTGCCCGTGGATGATTCACCATCAGAGTAGATGGCCATCTCACCGCGAGATACAGAGCCTTCCAATTAGGCCCCGTGGGTGAACCCAACAAAGGCACGCTTCACGGCGGGTTGAACCCGGGCGGGTCGCGCACGCTGAGCCATCTCGATGATATCGGTGCAGATGTCCGGCTCAAGGCCCAGTTCGCCGATCTTGCCGATGAAGACGTGGATTCCGCCGAAGGAGACCCGGTACCCGTACTCAATTGAGCCGGCCTCGGGGCCCCAGCCTGCATCGTCAATGTAAAGCTTTCCGCGACAACTCTTGGTCATCCGGCCCACATCGTATCCCTTGATCCCTTTGAAGCTGCCCTTCAAGAACTAGAAACCACCGTGCGCTGGCCCCACAGTGGGCGCCAACTGTCGTGGAGTTGTCACGATAGATGTCCTAGAGGAAGGACTTAGTTGTGGAGCCATCGCGACGTAGTTAGCTTAAAGAGGTTAAAGCGGGACAAAGGACATGGGAATTTTATACTGGTTCGGCCCCGTGCGGTGAAGGTAAAAGCCTAATCCAGTTTGAGGTGGTATTGCTAGGGTTTCGATTGCCAGGGAGCGAATACGCTTAGCCCAGCTTTCGATCTGTTGTTTCTTGCCCTAAGCTGCTGTCGGGTCATCCCCTTATATACACGGGTTGACGCCTTGCGGCTTACAGAGTCCCATCCGGCTCATACAATCGTGTCCGACCCGGTGACTTATCTTACATGCCTTACGGTACAAGTCACATACACATGGCAGTTTACACTTACGGGCCTTAAGCCGCTTTTAGGTTTTGGGTCCTTTTAATAAGCCTACTACATGAACCGCCATCTTCAACATTTATGGGCTTGGCCCATGAACCGTCATTGGCATAATCCGGCCCCTCCTGTGCAGGTCATATCCAATAGTCATATCCCCAACACACTGTAACCGGGAACTCCCCGAAATTTTCCTCGCCCTCGCTTCTACCATGATTTTTTCTGTCATGGAAGGCCCAAAGAATGTCATGCAGGTGAGTCCCCGACCCGCCCAGGATGAAAAGCCCATTTTCTGTCATGATTTTTTGTCCTAGAAGTAGGAGCCCACCACATCTATGATGATACGGGTTCTTGTCATAATTATCGACATAGAAGTGCCATAAGCATGACAGAAAAAAATTGTTCAGGCCAAAATGTCACGGATGTGTCTTTTTGTTTGTAGTGTAGTGTTCCGTAGTTGGTGCTTTGTAAGAGAAGTTGGAGAGTCAATTTTTTTGCATAAAGTAAAAGATAGGCCTTTCGCAGAGGGAAGTAGGGATTTGTAGAGGTGACAGACCTCAAAGCTTAAATTGAGAGGAAAATTATTTTGTATGGCATGCTTTTCTCACCTAGAGTTCCCAACACTTTCCATGCTAGATGTATCATAGGCGGTTCCAAACATAAAATAAAGTTTATTCCTTTTTCCACCAAACTTTCACAAGCCATGGCTAACCGTATCCACGGGTGCCCTCCATACCAACACTTTCCAAGGAATTTATTATTTGACAACTGATACGTCTCCAACGTATCTATAATTTTTTATTGTTTCATGCTATTATTTATGATGTTTTGGATGTTTAATGGGTTTCGTTATACCCTTTTATATTATTTTTGGGACTAACCTACTAACCCAAAGGCCCAGTCCAGATTGTTGTTTTATGCCTATTTCAGGGTTTTGCAGAAAAGGAATATCAAACGGAGTCCAAACGGAATGAAACCTTTAGGAGAGATATTTTTGGAGCAAAATACGCACGGGAGACTTGAGAACCACGGAGTAGGGCACCCTCATGGCGTCCACGAGGGTGGGGCGCCCCCCCCCCCCTATAGGGCGCGCCCCCTGCCTTGTGGGCCCCACGTCTGGCCCCCGGTGCCCTCCTTCTTCCTATATATATCTACATACCCTCAAACCATCAGACGAACAGAGGAAACCCTAGTTCCACCGCCGCAACCTTCTATTCCCGTGAGATCCCATCTTGGGGCCTGTTCTGGAGCTCCGTCGGAGGGGGGATCTTCCACGGACTGCTTCTACATCATCATCATCATCGCCTCACCATGAGTTATGAGTAGTTTACCACAGACCTTCGGGTCCATAGCTAGTATCTAGATGGCTTCTTCTCTCTCTTTGGATCTCAATACCAAGTTCTCCTCGGTCTTCGAGGAGATCTATTCGATGTAATCTCATTTTGTGGTGTGTTTGTCGAGATCCGATGAATTGTAGGTTTATGATCAAGATTATCTATGATAAATATTTGGTTCTTTTCTGAACTCTTTATGTATGATTATAATATCCTTGCAAGTCTCTTCGAATTATTGGTTTGGTTTGGCCTACTAGATCTATAGTTCTTGTAATGGGAGAAGTGCTTGGCTTTGGGTTCAATCTTGCGGTGTCCTTTCCCAGTGATAGTAGGGGCAGCTAGGCACATATTGTATTGTTGCCATGGAGGATAAAAAGATGGGGTTTATATCACTATGTTTGAGTTTATTCCTCTACATCATGTCATCTTGCCTAAGGCGTTACTCTATTCTTATGAACTTAATACTCTAGATGCATGCTGGATAGCGGTTGACGTGTGGAGTAATGGTAGTAGATGCAGAATCGTTTCGGTCTACTTGTTTCGGACGTGATTAATGGGACCGTTTTAACTTTGGAGCATGTTATGCAAAGGCTATAAATCGTTGAAAACAAAGTTGCTACGGTAGAGTTGGTAGAGAACTTGGATACAAAGATCCACAATGAAATTACCCAATATGGATCTAAGGTAGGAGTTGTTCTGAAAAAATTTAACGAAAAGGAACCCATAGCTAAAGAAAAATTAGATCAAGATTCTACTAGAATCGATAAACTTGAGGATATTATTACTAATGTGGGTTCTGCTCTTTCTACTAGTAAAACTACTTCAAATCCTTCTACCACTAAATTGTCTAAGTTCATGTATGTTTCTAAGAACAAGGGTGGACCATCTAGTAAAGGGATCGCGGATCTTAAATCCATAAGTGTTCATCCTAATTTTCTTACTTTTGCAAGAGAAACTTTTGACACAATTGAATTTATTGATTTCTTGCCCAAAAGTTTGATTATCAATAGGGATAAAGAAGATCATAAGAATCACAAGTGCTTAATTAAAGAATTGCCTTCCAAAGATGGCAATACCTAGATCTATCCATGTATCGTGCCTAGCTAGGGGCGTAAAACGATAGCGCTTGTTGCGAGGCAACCCAA
Source organism: Secale cereale (assembly GCA_902687465.1). Lineage (NCBI taxonomy): Eukaryota > Viridiplantae > Streptophyta > Magnoliopsida > Poales > Poaceae > Secale > Secale cereale. The sequence continues at coordinate 34,823,958 of LR738714.1, forward strand.
TTCTATTTTTTTTGTTTTTGCTTCTGTTTAGGAATAAATATTACATCTAGCTTCTGTTTAGATGTGGTTTTATGTTGTGGCACCCCGGCTCAGAGAAACCGGAATGCCCCGTATTCCAGCCCAGAGATCGAGGAGAAGTCTTCTGGAATACGGCACTGCTTAGCATAGAACAAACCAGCTTTCTTTTATTACACGAATACAATTACAAGGTCTCTGATATTACAACGAATAACATTGGCTCGGCGATGCTACGCCAACCACAGTTGCTCTATGCAAGCAGCATAACAACTTGAGGCAGTGGAACCTCTACTAGCAGCGGAACAACGAACGGCGATGATGGACTCAATCCGCAGGGACTCTGGCTGGAATGTTTATCCTAGCTCGCGAACACCGGAACCAAAACAAGCAAGCAATCCAGGCACGACCTGCAAACTGGCATGAAACGCCAGGTCAGTACATTGAATGTACTTGCAAGCTCATAATAAACCAAAGGCAATCAAGACAAACAACAGCATGGCATTAGCAGGTTAAATCATTCATGAACATGGTACTAACCGAACAACATGGCATGCACAACTGAACTTGATACAACTAGAACAAGCATAGCATGAACATATGAGCATGATGGTACTACATGCAACATGATTATAATAAATGCACCATTTATTTTGTTCGGGTTACCTCGTAACCATCACAAATTTCCAACAACTCAGTATCCTCGATACCACGGTGATCATTTCCGGCGATCACAACCAACTTATCTCATCATCGAACCGGGGTTATTATTAATCAAGTTATTATTATTATTATTGTTGACTCACGGTGTGACCGACACGAACTGGGCCCTTATCCGCGGGCACGGCTATCGATAGATTAAGACACACACACTCTACAGAAGTAGCACACTGTACCCACACTACGGAATCCATGGCCTCGCACTCTCATTCGGGTGGACCAATGGCGTTCCGACAAAACTGATCTACTGTCATGACACTCTCCCGGCCACTCTGACCAACTTCCCTTTTGGGCTAAGTCCTGGGTGGCCCCGTGTCTACCAAAGACACAACGACCACCGTCGTGGCCAAACGGTCCCAAACGGGGACCCGAGCTCAAAACAACAACAACAACAACGGGCACACAAGGTTATGTCCGCCTACCTGATCGGGGTAGAGCGTGTCCATAACCTTCCCTCGTTGGAGGTACCGGCGGGATGCATGACAATAGACCCAGTTAGGGCCTTCCCATAAAAGGCAAGTGTGGCTGCACTGGTCAGCTCGATCTGGTGGCACCATGACTCAGCCAACAGTTGTTCAAGTTCATTATTATCCAGTTTAACTTGAATGTAATAAGCTGAGTCATAATAAAAATAGCATTATGCAACTATAATGCATGAACATGATATCAACATAAGCATGGAGGTGCACATAATCATCGAGCATAACCACAATGAAATATTTAACCAAATGAACATGACATACTGACGAGCATGAATATCACAAGTTTAACGCTACTCATGGCATACATGACTACTAGCATCATAAATAAATACCATGGAAGAGCATACTAGCATCAACAATAAATACCATGCAAGAACATAGCAAGAACAGTACCAAGTAAGCATGTAACCAGCTAATTGCAACGGAACATGCATATCATGGTACAACAAGCATGCATCAAGACTACTGCTAGCAGGTACTTTGTATTACCAAGCATAACATGTGAACATGATAATAACAAGTAGTATCAGATAACAACAAGTATCAGATCATAACATGATAGTGATCATGAAACCACGAGCATAACCGAAACAACGACAGCAGTAACAAACAAGCAAACAAATAACAACAATCTTTTATTAAATATTCAAGATGAAAACCATGGCTACTGCATGACTATCATGCAAGTGGTTGTTGTGGCTTGCCTGGGGTGGAAGAAATCACCGGGAAGAAGTGCGAGAAGCTCGCGAAAAGAATTGCAGGAAACAGTTCTCTCTTGGAGGGGGCTGTTTACGACAAGGGCAAAATGGTCATTTTCAGAATGTTAACACATGGTGAAAATGGTACCAACAGAACGGGCTTGACGAAACGAAGAAGTGGGCTTTGGATTCACCTCATTTGGAGTCTCGAGCAAAAAGATACGAATGTTTAAAGCTCAGGGACTAGTATGTAAAAATATTGCTACAAACAGGTCCCTAGGAGTTTAAACAGAACGTGCCCTTTTTGAGATTACGTTTTCTAGAGAGGAAAACCTATTTAAGACCAAAGGAGAGGGAAAATGTGCTTCCGTTGGGTGGAAGCGTACACGGGCAAAAGCCGTGTCCACTTATCCACGTCAGCAGGGGCGGGGCCGGCTCCTGTGTCGCTGACGTGCGGGTCCCACGGGGTGGGGCCCATCACTTATCCATGGGTCAACGCCTGAGGCTTACAGGTGGGGCCTGAGGGGTGGCGGGGCCCACCTAGCCCCTGTCTTCTTCTTCCTCGCCCTGCTCCCGTACGGGACAGAGGAGGCAGGGGAGGGCACGCCACCGGCGACGGGCGAGCCGTCTCCGGCGGGGGCTGAGGCACCGGTGGGCTCGGGAGGCTGCGCCGCTCCCATTCAGCGAGGGAACGGGTCCGGGGAGAGCCAGAACGGCGGCGCCGCGCAGCTACCGTAAGTGGAGGAGGCGGCGGGCGTCATGGGGACAGCGACCACAGGGGCTTCGGTGACTCGTGGAGGGGTGGGGAGGCTCTATGGGAGGTGGGGGTGCTCTGGTGGTGCTGGAACGGGAACAGGAGGTGCGGCGTACCGGGATTTAGGCGGAGCACCGCGGCGGCGATGGTGGAGCAGGAGAGCTCATGGGGCTCGGCTGACTCCTTGGGGAGGGAGCTCGGAGTGAGGGGAGGCCGATGGTGAGGTCGAACGGCGCGGGAGAGGCCTATATATAGGCGGGGAGGGGATGGTCGAGGGGTGTCCCGCCATGCACGTTCGGTCGACGCTCTGGCACGCACAGAGCTCACGGGAGAGGGTGGGAACACGGCGAGGGGGGTGCGGATGAGCCACAGTGTCATACTGTGTAGAAGGGGCCGAGCGCACAGGAGGGAAATGGCCGAACGCTGCTGAAGCTCGGTCAGCCATAGTGCATTCGTGGGCGCGCGGCGACGAGCACCGATGGGGAAGCGGACGGAGGGGGCAAGGGCTCAGGGAGATGCAGACGATCACGAGAAGGCTACTGGACATGATGGGGAGTCGAGACGAGGAGGGAACGGACGAGCACAGCGCCGAGGTCGAGCCAGAGCACGCTTACTGCCTGCCAGGGTGGTGGTCACCGCGCGCTCTGGTGCACATAGTGCAACACTATTTGCCAGATGTTGTCTAGTGGTAAGATCATCCAAGATAGGTTTACCCTGAGGTGGTAACTTGGTGAAAGTTGATATGGTTAAATAGAAATCTACCTCTGAAGTTTACTGCAGTAAACTTGATCATGAAATATTGATCAACTGAGGTAGGATTAGAAGCAAAAGAGTTGTCTGGGGTGATTAGCTAAGGAATAACTACCATACTGGGGAGTTTGGCAGGAAATGGACCAAGATTTAATATGGTTGCTTTGCAACTGCCAAATCTGGTCCAGAAATAAGATGATGAAGTAGCACTCACTTTGAGTAACCGCTTGAGCTTAATTTTGGTGTAGAGGATTATTTGATCATATGGAGCTGCTGTAAAAAGATCGTGCCATTTGGAGTTACCAAAGTGGCACTTCTTTCACAATGCTCCATTCTGGCCAGTAACTTAGAAACTTTACTGAGGGTAAATGGGTAAGTGGATTGAGCCAATACTTGGTGGAGGGAGTAGATGTAAATGTAAGAATGTCCTGGTAAATTGCCAGCTCAAATTAAGCAAGGTAAAATAGGGTTGCTTCACAAAGGGGAAATTTTACCAGAAAACAAGATTTGGAGCTGAGCTCACATATATGATCTCAATGAGCTCTAATTTGGTAGAGACTCATTATTTGGTCAAATGAAGGATGTGACCAAGTTTCATCTCATTTGGACATGCCTAGAATATACTTCCTTCACAAAGTTCCTTTCTGGACAGAGACTTTGGAAAATCATTGAAAAAATATTCACTAGGAAAATGAGTGTGAAAATTGGCACATGTCAATGATATGGTCATGAAAAGATGTCCAAGGAGTTTGGAGTCAATTTGGAAAAGATAAACAACACTTGCTTCACAAAGTGCCATATAGGGCAGAATAGAAAAATGATTATTGGAGGATTATTTTTGAACATGGGAATGAAATGTTTTGCCATATTTGAGCAAGATATGACCCAATCAATTTATTAGAATTATTTGGGAAATTTTAGGAGTGATGGAAATATAGGTTGCTTCACAACCTAGGGCAGACAGGGTTATTCCTTTAATAGAAAAAGGAATGTTCCCTAAAAAGAAATTAAGGTTTGGTCAAGCAGTGGAGTGACATGATCTTGGCAAGGTTTTGAGAATTATGAGCCACTTGGGAGGTTAAAAGAGGATGATTTCCCTGGTGACAAGGCCACGTAACCACTCCAAAAAGAAAAACATAGCAAAAACCAATGAATCAAAAAGAAAAAGAAAAGGGCCAAAAACCAGGCTGTTACATGTGTTTTAATTAGTGTTTGTGCTAAGTAGAACCTTTAGGAAGACTTTTGTGAAGTTTATATGATCGTGCTGTGAAAAACAGAATCGTTAGCGCTCGCTAGAATGGTCACCAGGTTTTACTGGAGCGTGCTATTTAGTTGATTCTTTTTGCAGATGATTAATAGACAAATTCCTCATGTTTACCAATTTATTTCATAAAAATTGGAGTCACGGAAGTATGCAAAAGTTACAGATTACTACAGACTATTCTATTTTTGACAGATTCTGTTTTTCGTGTGTTTTTTGCTTATTTTGATGAATCAATGAGTAGTATTGGGAAGTATGAATCATAGAGAAGTTGGAATACAGTAGGTTTAACACCAATATAAACAAATAATGAATTCATTACAGCACCTTTGAGTAGTGGTTTGTTTTCTTATACTAACGGAGCTCACGAGATTTTTTTCTAAGTTTTGTGTTGTGAAGTTTTCAAGTTTTGAGTATTGCTTTGATGGACTATGGAACAAAGAGTGGCAAGAGCCTAAGATTGGGGATGCCCAAGGCACCCCAAGGTAAAATTCAAGGACAACCAAGAGCCTAAGCTTGGGGATGCCCCGGAAGGCATCCCCTCTTTCGTCTTCATCTATCGGTAACTATACTCGGAGCTATATTTTTATTCACCACATGATATGTGTTTTACTTGGTGAGTCATGTATAATTTGAGTCTTTGCTTGTTAGTTTGCCACAATCATCCTTGCTGGACACACCATCTTGAGTGAGTTAAATATGGACTAGGAATTTTTAGAACACCCTATATGCTTCACTTATATCTTTTTGAGTTGAATAGTTTTTGCTCTAGTGCTTCACTTATATCTTTTAGACCACGGTGGTGATTATATTTTGTAGAAATTGTTGATCTCTCATGCTTCACTTATATCCTTTTGAGAGTCTATTAAAACAGCATTGTAATGTGCTTTGGCTATAAAACTAGCCTTCACATGATAGACATCCAAGATCAATGTAGTAAAAACTTTCACACTAAGTGCATTGAATATGATGAGAAGTTGGATGCTTGATAATTGTTTTGAGATATCAGGATAGTGATATTAGAGTCATGCTAGTGGAGTTATTGTGAAATTTAGAAATACTTGTGTTAAGGTTAGTGATTCCCGTAGCATGCACGTATGGTGAACCGCTATGTGATGAAGTTAGAGCATGAGGTATTTGTAGAGTGTCATCCTTTGTGTGGAGGTCGGGGGCGCGCGATGGTTAACTCCTACCAACCTCCCCCCTAGGAGCATGCGTTGATTGCTTTGTTTTGATGACTCGTAAATTTTTGCAATAAGTATATGAGTTCTTATGACTAATGTTGAGTCCATGGATTATACGCACTCTCACCCTCCACCATTGCTAGCCTCTCTTGTACCGCGCAACTTTCGCCGGTACCATACACCCACTATATATCCTTCCTCAAAACAGCCACCATATATCTTCCTCAAAACAGCCACCATACCTACCTATCATGGCATTTCCATAGCCATTCCGAGATATATTGCCATGCAACTTTCCACCGTTCCGTTCATATGACACGCTTCATATTGTCATATTGTCATGCATGATCATGTAGTTGACACTGTATTTGTGGCAAGGCCACCATGCATAATTTTTCATAATTTATTGCACATCTCGGTACACCGCTGGAGGCATTCATATAGAGTCATACTTTATTCTAGTATCGAGTTGTAATTCAATGAAAGTGTGATGATCATCATTATTAGAGCATTGTCCCATGTGAGGGAAGGCTAAATAAAGAAAGCCCCTCCAAAAGAAAGGCCAAAGAAAAGAAGAAAGACCCCAAAAAAGAAAAAAAAGAAAAAGAAAAGAAAAAGAAAAGAAAAAGGGACAATTGCTACTATCTTTTTTCACACTTGTGCTTCAAAGTAGCACCATGTTCTTCATGAATCATGATAGAGGGTCTCATGTTTAGTCACTTTCATATACTAGTGGGAATTTACATTATTGAACTTGGCTTGTATATTCCAACGACGGGCTTCCTCAAATGGCCTAGGTCTTCATGAGCAAGCAAGTTGGATGCACACCCACTTAGTTTATTTTGTTGAGCTTTCATACATTTTTAGCTCTAGTGCATCCGTTGCATGGCAATCCCTACTCACTCACATTGATATCTATTGATGGGCATATCCATAGCCCGTTGATACGCCTAGTCGATGTGAGACTATCTCCCTCCCTTTTGTCTTCTCCACAACCACCACTCTATTCCACCCATAGTGCTATGTCCATCGCTCACGCTCATGTATTGCGTGAAAGTTGAAAGGTTTGAAAGAATAGAGTATGAAAACAAGTGCTTGGCTGAAACCGGGGTTGTGCATGATATGAATATTTTGTGTGATGAAGAGGGAGCATAACCAGACTATATGGATTTGTAGGGATCACTTTCTTTAGCCATAGTATTTTGAGAAGACATGATTGCTTTGTTAGTATGCTTGAAGTATTATTATTTCTTATGTCAATATAGACTTTTGTCTTGAATCTTTCAAATCTGAACATTCATGCCACAATTAAGAGAATTATATTAAAAAACTATGTTGGTTAGCATTCCACATCAAAAATTCTATTTTTATCATTTACCTACTCGAGGACTGATACGTCCAAAATGTATCTATAATTTCTGCTTGCTCCATGCCTCTTTTGGGTGATATTGCTATGTTATTTATACACTTCCATACACTTTTGATCATATTTGGACTAACCTATTAACTCAGTGCACCCCAGTGCCAGTTTCTGTTTTCGGCTGTTTTTGTATTTCAGGTTTTCACATTACACAACTGCCAGGAAAAATCCAGAAAAATTATATAAAAAATCAGCGTTCCAGAAACTACCTTGCGCCCGAAGGACAGCCGGGGGGGGCACCAGGGCTCTAGGCGCCCCCCGAGGCTCCTCCGATGCCCCCCTTTGGCATATATTTAAAGCGTCTCTTGAAACCCTCGAGACGGGAACTCTTTTTCGCGATCTCATCTCTGTTCTGCCGCCGCCGCCGCTTCCAAGATTGGGAGCACCAGGAGAACTCTTCCCGGCACCCTGCCGGAGGGGAGGATCACCACCGGGAGCTTCTCCACCACCATGGACGCCTCCCGGACGAGTTGTGAGTAGTCTCCCTTGGACCATGGGTCCATGACCAGTAGCTATGTGATGTTCTCCTCCCGTTCTTGTGCTTCACTAATTAGTCCTCGTGAGCTGCCCTACATGATTGAGGCACATATGTAATCCTTATGCTGTTGCTATGATGAGTTTGCTGGGATCCGATGGATTATGAGATTATGTTCAGATTGTGCTTGAGTAATATATTTGATCTACCTCTTTTATATTTATGTTCATAAGTAATTCTTGCATGTTCTCCGTTGTTATTTATTGCTTTGGCCAAGTAATAGGTAGTGACTCCAAGAGGGAACGTTATGCTTGATTGTGGGTTCATGCCCCTCGATGACTAGTTTGAGTGACAGAAACATGAGTCTAGGGGATGTGTTGTTGCCACAAGGGGGAAAACAACGGTGCTTGTGCCCGCGGGTGCAAGGATTGTTTACTTTACGCAAAGTTCTTTTAATGCAGTTGTCTGTTGCATCGAGTTTACACTATGGGTGGGACTCGCAACTTAATACCAGCGAGATGTTCTGGATAGATATCTCAAGGTGGATGATTAGTAGTAGATATTGATGGATTTCGGTCTACTTACTTTGGCGTACTGCCCATGCTTTGAACCTCAACCTTTCTTGTAATGTAGTCAGCATTGGTTTGCGTTCGTGCTCCTGTCAATTGCCCAGCTGTAATTCGTTTACCTCACATAGCTGTTTTATCGTCTTTTGGGAGAGAGGCATCACTAGTGAACATCATGAGACTCCGGTCCATATTACCATCATTGATCACATCCACTATTTACTTTTCCGCTTTTACTTACTATTGCAATTATATCTATCACTATTATCACTTGCGTTTGATCCTTTGTAAACTACAAGGCCGGAGGGATTGACAACCTCTCTGTACTCGTTGGGAGCAAAGTTATTTGTATCTGTGTGCAGGTCCACGTTGATTGCTAATATCTGGCGCCGTTAGCAGTTGACACCTTCTTGTTGAAACTGGGAGTCTCTGGGAAATCGATCCTTGGTATTACCAAGGGAAAACTTCTGCTACACTGCATCTCAAACCTTCCACTTGGGGTAACCAACGAGGGGTGAGAAGCCACCTAGCAAAGCAATTTCTGGCGCCGTTGTCGGGGACTCCACTCTTCAGGATAGGGGAGTTGCACGCTATCTTTTACCTTTGCTTTTTAGTCTTGTTAGTTTACCTTTCAGTTTTCTTCATGTCTTTTCACTAGTTATGCTTATGGACAACCTTGCTATTGGATCGTTGCTTGCGGGAAGACGCCCCACACCTGTGGTGGTTGCTCCTCCCCCTGCTGAAATTGTGCCCTATAAAATACCAGCTGGTATTATCGATTATGTTTTGGCTAATCGTTACGCAGGAGACAGACATCCCGGTGAACACTTGCTATATCTGTCACAATTATGTTCATTATTTAAGCTTTCAGATGTATCAAGGGAGTTTGTCATGAGGAAATTGTTTGCCGTATCACTTATTGATAAAGCTTCAGATTGGTATAAGCTTCTCGATAACTCGCACTTGCTTGATTGGCAAGAGCTTATGTCTCTCTTTTATACTAAGTTTTATCCTCTTCATGATGCTTATGTGGAGAGTAAGAGTACCTTTTTGCATGTGGATCATGGTAACAATGCTTTATGTGATGCTTATATTGTTGAGTTTATTCGTGATCCCACTGAAAATTATTATGAGAAGGGAACATATGCTTATAGATATTTCAATAATATTAAGTTCCCTCTCTTTATGTTGAAGGTTTTGAAGCTGCACTTGTTTTGTCTTCCTATGCTTATTGCTTTGTGCTTCAATGAATTATTCTATTGCAATATTCCTATGCATAGGAAGCATGTTAGGCTTAAATGTGTTTGGTATTTGCTTCTTGATGCTCTCTTTTGTTCTTCAATTCTTATTCCTACAAGAGCATCATTAAAGTCTTATGCCTAGCTTAAAGGCATAAAAGAAAGTGCTTTTGGGAGGCAGCCCAATGAATAAATTTTATTTTGCTTTTGTTGTGTCTTGATGTTGTCACTACTGTAGCATCATCATTGTATCTTTGCTTTTCAATTTTGTGCCAAGTATAGCCTCTGATCGCTAGAAAGTTCAAAAGTTGTGAGGTGCTGTCCAGGAAACAGATTCTGTCCTTGGATAGAAAAATTCGTATAAAATCACCAGATCATCTTTTTGGTCTGAATTTTTTCGACAGCGTGATCCATATAATTGTCTTTCGTGCGTCTGTTCTGAGTTTTTTTATTAGAGTTGCAGAAGTGCCCCGAACAAATTGTTTACTACCTGCTGTTCTGTTTTTCACAGATTCTGTCCTGTTTTGCCTTTCCTTCATTTTGCAAACCTAGAGCTTGCTTTTTCTTTGCAAAAACCTTTTGGCAATCTTGAGAAACAGTAGACCTTCAAGAATATCTTTATTTCCAGCAAGGTACAATTATTTTATTATGGGTACTAACCTCGCTAATCAGATTATGATGAGTTATGTATGAAGGGAGTTTTCAAGTGTGCGAGGGAAGATGATAAAAAGATTCAGGAGTGTCAAACGCTCAAGCTTGGGGATGCCCCCGTGCACCCCCAAGAAATATTCAAGGAGACTCAAGCGTCTAAGCTTGGGGATGCCCCCGTGCATCCCCTTCTCCATCAACATTATCAGTTCGTCTTTCGTTCCACTATATTTTAATCACTTCATGTGTTATGTGCTATGCTTGGAGCGTCTTGCTTTTAGTTTCCTTTTTAGTTTTCCATAACGAGTCGGAACTCAGCTTTCTTTATGTGGGAGAGAAACACGCTCCACTTCTACCTAGAACATAACATAGAATTTTCGTGACTATCTTTGCTGTGTGTGTTCTTTGTCTTTTAATAGCTACTATCATGCTCTGCTCTCAGTTTCATGCTTATCTTTTCAAAGAGCTTTTATTTAGTTGGTTGCTTGAACTCTCTTTAATTATCATGCTTATCTTATTAAGAGAGTTTGCTTCTGTTGCATTGGTTGATATGTCTATGATAAAGATGCTACGTGCATAATGGCGCTTAGTAGTTCATGTTTTCTTATGGTTAGTCTCAAATAGCTGGGGGATTCCCAATGTGTTATTGGAGTACCAACATGGTTTGTTTGCCTATGATGTGGTATGGTTTAGTAATATCTTCCTTCGAGAATTTATTTTGATTGACTTGGCGTATGCTCACGCATATTTAAGACTGTAAAGAAAGTCTGTCAAGCCTTGATGATCTTTTGTTTCTTAGTAGCGATATAACTTCCATGCCTGATTCAATGTTGCTTTGTCACTCTGCATGATTATGACCGTCATTGCTCTCTTAGTTGGTCGCTCCCAGTCTTTTGCTAACCTTCGCCTGTACTAAGCGGACTGACTGCTTGTGCATCCACATCCTTTTAATCCAGTTATGCCATATGAGTCCACCATATCTTCCTACATGGTATTTACCTGCCATTCCTAACGGAGACTTGCATGTGCCATCTCGAAATTATTCAAAGAAAAAGCATTCTTATTTTGTGCCTCTGTTGTAAGTTCATGAGGAAGTAGTGGTTAATTCATAATCTTTTTAAGTTGGACAAGCTTCACCCCGGGATTGCATGTATAATGTGCAAACCCATAACACGAGAAGGAACTGGCATTGAGTGCGCCCGGCTCAAAAAGATAATATAACAAACAAACCCTCCTTCACGCTTTGTTCATGAGAAATCAGAAAACTTTGGCAGTGATAAACAAAGGAGATTAAGAGGATGTGATCTTCCTCATTCGGGAGCCGTTCCTCGAAACTTGTCCATCTCAAGAAGTGATTGAGTTATCTGCTAGCATTCGTTAACGAAACATGCATGATCTAAAAATAATAATTATTACCTCTGTTTTAAAGCCAAGAGCTCTGGTACATGTTTTGTCTTTGTTTCCGATTACGGGTTTTCAACCTTGCCAACAAAAGCCACGGTTCGAGAGTCTCCACCTTCTTTTAAAAGCACCAACTACTGAGAGCATGATTGTCATTCTGAGTGTAATGTGCATTGTCCCAAAGTAGCATTGTCTTTTGCATGATTGTGATATCGTTTATTCTGAAATCATTTTATCTAGTCATCACTTAAACCTTGGAGGTGCCCCTGCATTTATGTTTTGCTTCACTAAAGGGGGCAAGCGAGATATCACTTTATCATATTTGCACATCATGTTCATTACAAATCTATTTGATGTTTCAATGTCATATTGTAAAACTTTCAGTTCTTTGTGATTTTCTCATGAGGCAACTTAATTACTATAGATTCATTATCTCAGTAAGCTTTTGTCATATGACTATGAAAAAGTCCTATATGGTTAATAGCATGTCACCACAGAAATTATTCTTGTTATCATTTACCTACTCGAGGACGAGCAGGAATTAAGCTTGGGGATGTTGATACGTCCAAAACGTATATATAATTTCTGCTTGCTCCATGCCTCTTTTGGGTGATATTGCTATGTTATTTATACACTTCCATACACTTTTGATCATATTTGGACTAACCTATTAACTCAGTGCACCCCAGTGCCAGTTTCTGTTTTCGGCTGTTTTTGTATTTCAGGTTTTCACATTACGAGAACTGCCAGGAAAAATAAAGAAAAATTATATAAAAAATCAGCGTTCCAGAAACTACCTTGCGCCCGAAGGACAGCCGGGGGGGCCACCAGGGCTCCAGGCGCCCTGGCGGCGCCCTCCCCCCCCCCCCTTGGGCCGCGCCGGGGGGCGCCTGGGCCCCCCGAGGCTCCTCCGATGCCCCCCTTTGGCATATATTTAAAGCGTCTCTCGAAACCCTCGAGACAGGAACTCTTTTTCCCGATCTCATCTCTGTTCCACCGCCGCCGCCGCTTCCAAGATCGGGAGCACCAGGAGAACTCTTCCCGGCACCCTGCCGGAGGGGAGAATCACCACCGGGAGCTTCTCCACCACCATGGACGCCTCCCGGACGAGTTGTGAGTAGTCTCCCTTGGACCATGGGTCCATGACCAGTAGCTATGTGAAGTTCTCCTCCCGTTCTTGTGCTTCACTAATTAGTCCTCGTGAGCTGCCCTACATGATCGAGGCACATATGTAATCCTTATGCTGTTGCTATGATGAGTTTGCTGGGATCCGATGGATTATGAGATTATGTTCAGATTGTGCTTGACTAATATATTTGATCTACCTCTTTTATATTTATGTTCATAAGTAATTCTTGCATGTTCTCCGTTGTTATTTATTGCTTTGGCCAAGTAATAGGTAGTGACTCCAAGAGGGAACGTTATGCTTGATTGTGGGTTCATGCCCCTCGATGACTAGTTTGAGTGACAGAAACATGAGTCTAGGGGATGTGCTGTTGCCACAAGGGGAAAACAACGGTGCTTGTGCCCGCGGGTGCAGGATTGTTTACTTTACGCAAAGTTCTTTCAATGCAGTTGTCTGTTGCATCGAGTTTACACTATGGGTGGGACTCGCAACTTAATACCAGCGAGATGTTCTGGATAGATATCTCAAGGTGGATGATTAGTAGTAGATATTGATGGATTTCGGTCTACTTACTTTGGCGTACCGCCCATGCTTTGAACCTCAACCTTTCTTGCAATGTAGTCAGCATTGGTTTGCGTTCGTGGTCCTGTCAATTGCCCAGCTGTAATTCGTTTACCTCACATAGCTGTTTTATCGTCTTTTGGGAGAGAGATCACTAGTGAACATCATGAGACTCCGGTCCATATTACCATCATGGATCACATCCACTATTTACTTTTCCGCTTTTACTTACTATTGCAATTATATCTATCACTATTATCACTTGCGTTTGATCCTTTGTAAACTACAAGGCCGGAGGGATTGACAACCTCTCTGTACTCGTTGGGAGCAAAGTTATTTGTATCTGTGTGCGGGTCCACGTTGATTGCTAATATCTGGCGCCGTTAGCAGTTGACACCTTCTTGTTGAAACTGGGAGTCTCTGGGAAATTGATCCTTGGTATTACCAAGGGAAAACTTCTGCTACACTGCATCTCAAACCTTCCACTTGGGGTAACCAACGAGGGGTGAGAAGCCACCTAGCAAGGACGAGCAGGAATTAAGCTTGGGGATGCTTGATACGTCTCCAATGTATCTATAATTTTTTATTGTTTCATGCTATTATTTATGATGTTTAATGGGCTTTGTTATACACTTTTATATTATTTTTGGGACTAACCTACTAACCCAAAGGCCTAGTCCAGATTGCTGTTTTTTTGCCTATTTCAGGGTTTTGCAGAAAAGGAATATCAAACGGAGTCCAAACGGAATGAAACCTTCGGGAGAGATATTTTTGGAGCAAAATATGCACGCGAGACTTGAGAACCATGGAGTAGGGCACACGTGGCGTCCACAAGGGTGGGGGCGCGCCCCCTGCCTCATGGGCCCCACGTATAATGCCCAGTATGAGACTATACCTCCTACGTGTCGAGGCACGACTTAAAGGCATAATCTCATACTAGAATGATCTCAAGTATGGTATCTTTGCACGACTCATGTACAAGAGGGATGAAATTGCAAAAGAGTAGTTGGCTTACACTCGCCACGTCACACAATGCATTACATAAACATTCATCATCCAAATAACATCAGAGTCCGACTACGGACAAAGATCCAAATGAAAGATACCATAAATAAAACAACACAAGGTCCCGATCATCCTAGTAAGAGCCCTACTGATCCTCTGGGTAAGACACGTAGTATCGCCCACGTTCTTCATCAAACTCCCAGTACAACTTTGAACCACCAGTTGTGTAGTCCTCAACGGTACATGCATCTAGTGTTGTGTAGAATCTGTGAGCCACGGAGGACTCAGCAATCCCGTTCCCGGGTAGCAATACTATCAAAGCCTTGGGTGTGGAACAAGGCTGAAAAACAAGGTTTGCAGCAGCACTAGCACTAGCTTACGTGTTTAGAGAGAGAAGAGAAAGTGCCAACGATCGACAAGTGATCACGAAGTCATCCTATCTAAGCACGTCAAAACATAACCCCACTGTGTTCACTTCCCGATCCCCTTCAGAAAGCGACCGTCACGGTTACTCACGCTGGTAGTGTATTATGAACATAGTGTCAAGTTTTCTACAACCGGATATTAACAAATTCCCATCTGCCACATAACTGCGGGCACGGCTTTCGAAAGATCAAAACCCTGCAGGGGTGTCCCAACTTAGCCCATCACAAGCTCGCGATCTGCGGAGTCGCAACTCCAAGGTGGGAAGACCCAAGTATTCTCGGAATCCCGTGCTCAAGATATTTCGACAAAGGTAAAACTAATCCAGCAAGACCTCCCGACGTGCCGACACCCTGATAGTAGCCGTGCGTATCTCGTCTCAGGCCACGACCGGATGGGTGATGCTACAGGTTTTTACCAGCCCTCGGGTTTCCCCAAGGTGGCCCTGCAGGCTCCCCAGTTTGGACCAACACTCATGTGGAGCACTGGCCCGGGTTCTTGATTAAGAAAAGGGTTTATAACTCCCTATGCAAGTTTTAGTTATTAGGCAAATGTAAAACCAATGTTGGGCCTTGCTGGAAAAGCTTTAGCGCTAAGCGGGTTATTAAGGGGGGGCCATAAACCCCAACCGTGTTAGGGACACAAAATGAAGGAGCATAACACCGGTTTAAACGGTTCCTAGGGAGGCATGAGTGGAACAAAACACCAAGCAAAGGCTTAGCCTTCCACCCATTGCCAAATATATAGATGATTTAGTTTAACAGATTATATATTGTGATATCCCAACAATAACTTCATCATGAAGCAAGAATCTTCAAATCTTCTCCTGCAACTAACAATGCTATAAGAGGGGCTGAGCGAAGCTTACGTAGCCAATCAAAGGTTTGCTAGGTTGGGTGGTTAGAGAGGTTCATGGCAACAATAGGAGGCTGACAAACAGACATAGGCATCGAGGCAATAAGCTAAAGAGCGAGACATCTAACATAGGCAAAGATAGTAGTGATATCTTGGTAAGGTCATCTTGCATGTTGATTCCTCGGAGGGAACGTAACCTTGCTCCTCACACTCAACCTCGGTAGAAACCTCATACTCCGTATCGTCACCGGGCTTTAACCAAACACAACAATGCAACAACAGAACAAAATCAATCAACATGCAGTGCTCAACCACATGATGCATGCACATGAAGCATATGAACAAGGAAGAAATGATGCATGGCCTAGGGGTCACAACAGTGCAATATCATCACATCCAACAAGATCAAACACAAGCATGAAACAAGCAAATGAACAATTTAACAAGTTTATGTAGTTGCCCCAAACAAGCATGCAACATGTTTTAAAGAAGGTGGTTAATATGGCAAGGGTGCAACTAACACAACAGCAACATGCTAGCACATTTAAATGGGCTGGAAATAATAACAATAATATCCAGAAACTCCCATATTAATTTATTTGCATTTGGGACATATTTGAAAAACTTATGTGATAGAGCTGTCAAACATGTTAAATAACAGCACCAAAATATTCTACACATTTTTCTACCCCAAATGCATATAAAGTTTGTTAAATTTGGAGTTGTAGAAATTTAGTTATGATTTTTACAAGTTTAAGCATATTTAAAACAAGTTTAAATTCAAACAGCATTTTAAATGTTTTTAAACATGGCAGCAAGTAGCATATTCATAAACTACATAAAATTCTAAGCACTTTTCATATATAACTCAACTTCATCAGAAACATATATATGCAGATATTAAATAAACAAGAAAAACAGAAAAGAAAAAGAAAAACAGAAAAAGAAAATAAACAAAAGAGTCGCCAGGGTCTAGATCGACCCAGGCTCAACTAGCCCACGCCACTGACAGAGGGGGCCCGGTGAGGCTGAGCTGGCACGTGGGTGCGCGCGGGGGCTAGGACGGCGTTGTGAGGCTGGCAGGTGGGACCCTGCTGCCAGCCTCAGGCGAAATGCAAAAAGGGGGCGAAATCCACTACACCCGCGAGGGATCGAACCCACACCCACTCGCTGAAACTGACGGAGACAAACCACTGCCCTACTGAACTGAACTCGACAGAGAACGGGTAGCAAGTCTGAAGAATAAATCAGCAGAAGCAGAAACAGGGGAAGCGCTGGCCTCGTCGGAGCCGCTCCGGCGACCAAATAGCACGGTGGAGGGGTGCGAGAGGCTCCTGGAGGAGTTCCGCATCCAACCCGCATGCTAGCAGCACCTACGGGGCACTACAGCACCGGCGGCGAGCAACGACAGCACGGTGGCGATGGAGCAACGGCGAGGCAAAGCAAAGTCCTAGGCGGCACGGCGACTGCATAGGAAGATCCTACGCGTCTAGGCGAAGGGAACTGAGAGCACAGCACGACCTAGAGGGGTCGGAACACTCGCCGGCGACGAGGTTCGACGGCGACGCGATCGGGCGCTCGGGGAACTAGGTGATAGAGGGCGCAGGAAGGGGAAAAGGTACGGGGAGAGAGAGGAGCTCACCACGAGCACGGTGGAGTGCTCGGCTGGCCCAGTCGTGGACGGAGTCGACGACGGCGCGTCTCGAACACCTACGGCTGCCGGAGAGGAAGAAGAGGAAGAAGCGCTCGACGTGGAGGCGATCGGGTCCGCGTAGTCGACGTAGACGACGGAGTCGACATCGTGGAAGCAGACGGACAGCTTTGGCGAGGCTGAGGACGACGCGGGGCTCGCCGGCAACGAGGGGCTGCTCTCAGATGCGCTCGAGTGTCGATGGGAACGGCGGATCTAGAGTATCTCGGCTCTCCAGACAGCGAGAGGGGGAAGAGGAAACCTAGAGAGGAGGGGAGGACAAGGTTTGGGTTTAAAAGGGGGGCTCGGGGCACGGGGCCTCGACGTCCGTGAATTCACGGCGCGACAGTGAGCGCGGGCGCTGCTCTGCTTTGTTGACGGAGGAAGACGGCGACGTGGCCCTGTGCCACAGACAGGTGGGGCCAGGCGCGGAAAAGGCCACGGCGCGATGGCTGCGCCTGTTAGCTGGGCCTGCGGGTGGAGTTGGGCTGCGCAGAGAAAAGAAGATGGACCTGGGGGAAGAGAGAGAAGGAGGAGGAGGCCCATGTGCCTGCGCTGGCTGCTGTCTTTTTTTTTCTTCAGGCAGAAAAGAAAAAGAAAAGCACAGAAATAAATAAGAAGAGTTAGGGGAAAAGAAAAATATCCCCATGCTCGGTGATTAATGCCCTATTTAAATAAATTGACTTGTACATTTTTAGAGGCAGAAAAATAAAAGGAGTTTGAATATGGTTCAAACTCTTGATATTTTAAAACCAAACCAACTCATTTTCAAATAGGTTGATATTTGGTGGAGAGGTTGCTCACATGGTGCAAGATTTAAAGGAGAAGAAAGAAACATAAGGCACCTGGCTAGGTGGCTTGCACAATAGAGCAAAGAAAAGGCCAGAAGAAAAGAAAGAAGAAGATGAAGAAGAAGAAGAAGAAGGGAGAGGGGGGTAGGTTAGCTAGGCATAGCTAGACCTCACACACAACAACATCACAAGGTCTCACACATGCACAAAATAAAGTAAACTATGTTGCCATGATGACATGATGATGAGCAATGCAAGGATGCAAAATAATAAAAGATATGGCAATGCAAATAAAATAAATGACAAGAACCCCCAAGGATAATGACAAGGATCAAAAGAGGAAGCTTTATTGCCATTATTGGAAAGTGTTACATTTGGGGCATTACAAACTCTCCTACACTACAAAAAGATCTCGTCCCGAGATCTAGGACTAGAAGAAGGAAGGATACTCGGAACGAAGTTGATCTTCTCGTTCCCACGTAGCTTCTCGATCGGTATGGTGTGACCACTTAACTTTCAAGAACTTGCTTGACTTGTTGCGGGTTTTGCGCTCAGTTTCCTCAAGAATAGCAACATGGTGCTCACGATAAGATAAGTCTTGTTGAAGATCAATCTCCTCGAACAGAATGGTGCATTCAGGTGTCTTGAAGCACTTGCGGAGTTGAGACACGTGAAACACATCATGAACATTTGCAAAGTTGGAGGGGAGCTCAAGTTGATAGGCTAGATCGCCTCTTTTGCCAAGAATCTTGAAAGGGCCCACGTATCTAGGAGCAAGCTTTCCTTTGATACCGAATCTTTGGGTTCCTTTCATAGGAGAAACACGGAGATAGACATGATCACCAATGTTAAAAGCCAAATCATGATGCTTGCCGTCATAGTAACTCTTTTGACGCGATTGAGCGGCTTTGAGATTCTCATGTATGACTTTGCACATTTATTCAGCTTCTGAGATCAAGTCATTGCCAACAAGTTGATGTTCACCAGTCTCGGACCAGTTGAGCGGGGTATGGCACTTTCTGCCATAGAGGATTTCAAAAGGAGCTTTGCCGGCACTTGCTTGGAAACTGTTGTTGTAAGAGAACTCGGAAAACGGGAGACAATCTTCCCACTTCATGCCAAAAGAGATGACACAAGCTCTCAGCATGTCTTCGAGGATCTGGTTCACTCTTTCGACTTGACCACTAGTCTGAGGGTGAAACGCAGTGCTGAAACGAATCTTAGTGCCCATGGCTGACTGAAAGGAGTCCCAGAACTTGGATGTGAATAAACTTCCACGGTCTGAGGAGATGACTTGAGGAATGCCATGCAACGAAACAATTCTGGAAGTGTACAACTCTGCCAACTGAGCTGCGTTGATGGATTCTTTGACGGGAAGGAAGTGAGCTACTTTAGTTAGCTTGTCAATGACTACAAAGATAGCAGCATTACCCTTCTTGGACTTAGGAAACCCAGTGATGAAATTCATTTCAATGTGGTCGAATTTCCACTCGGGAATAGGTAGAGGTTGGAGGAGACCGACTGGACGTTGATGCTCTGCCTTCACTCTTCTGCAGACATCACATTCATTCACGAATTGGGCAATCTCCCTTTTCATGCGAGTCCACCAGTAAGATTGCTTGAGGTCATGTTACATCTTGGAACTTTCGGGATGAATCGAGAGGAGGGAGTCATGTGCTTCGTTCATTATGAGCTTCCCGAGATCACCCTTGGGAACCATAATTCTGTCCTCAAAGAACAAGGTGTCTTTCTCATCAACACGATAGCACTTGTATTTGGGAGTACCCTTAGCAATACCATGTTTCACTTTCTGCACCATAGCATCACTTAGTTGGGCCTCACGGATCTGATCTTCCAAGGTAGGAGCAACTTGAAGGTTTGCAAGAAAGCCTTGCGGAACAACTTGGAGGTTGAGCTTCCTGAATGATTCACAAAGCTCAGGCTGAAACGGTTTGAGAAGGAGACTGTTGCAATATGCCTTTCTGCTCAAGGCATCTGCAATGACATTGGCCTTGCCAGGTGTATACTCAATGCTTGGATCATACTCTTGGATCATCTCAACCCAACGAGTCTGGCGAAGGTTCATGTTAGGCTGTGTGAAGATGTACTTCAAGCTCTTGTGATCGGTGAAGATGTCCACTTTTCTGCCCAACAGAAGGTGTCTCCACGTGATCAAGGCATGTACAACTGCTGCTAGCTCGAGATCATGTGTGGGGTAATTCTTCTCATTTGGTTTTAATTGACGAGAAGTGTATGCCACAATCTTCTTGTCTTGCATGAGAACACCACCAAGTCCTTGTAAAGAAGCATCACAAAAGACTTCATAGGGCTTGGACTCATCCGGAGGAGTAAGAACCGGAGCAGAAATGAGCTTCTCTTTGAGTGTTTTGAATGCCACATCACAATCAGGAGTCCAGTTGTACTTGACATTCTTCTGCAACAGATTGGAAAGAGGCTTGGCAATCTTGGAGAAGTTCTCTACGAACCTTCTGCAATAGCTAGCGAGACCAAGGAAGCTTCAGAGTTGCTTGACGTTCTGCGGGGGTTCCCAGTTGACAATAGCTTCAACTGTCTTGGGGTTGACAGAAATACCCTCAGCAGAGATGATATGGCCAAGATATAAGACTTTATCCAGCCAGAATTCGCACTTGGGGAACTTCGCATAGAACTTGTGTTCACGGAGCCTGTCTAGAACCAAACGGAGGTGCTTGGCATGGTCTTCTTCATTCTTGGAGAATACCAAGATGTCATCCAGATAGACGAGAACAAATTCATTGGTGTAGGGGTTGAATATGAAGTGCATCATCCTCGAGAAGGTGGGTGGAGCATTAGCGAGGCCAAAAGACATGACCGTGTATTCATAAGAGCCAAAACTCATTCTGAATGCGGTCTTGGGAATATCTTCTTCGCGGATATGGATCTGGTGATAACCCATCCGGAGATCGAGCTTTGAGAACACCTTTGCTCCTTTGAGTTGCTCGAACAATTCATTGATATTGGGGAGCGGATACTTGTTCTTTATTGTCTTCTTGTTCAATGGTCGGTAATCAACGCAAAGGCGTTCCGTGCCATCCTTCTTCTTGACAAATAGAACACCACAGCCCCAAGGAGAAGTACTAGGCCTGATTAGACCCATACGCTCTTGCTCATCGAGTTGTTTCTTCAGCTCCTTCAACTCATCAGGAGAAAGCTTGTACGGACGCCGACATGCTGGCTCGGTACCGGGCTCAAGTTCAATGACGAATTCAACTTGACGATGCGGAGGCATGCCTGGAAGCTCTTCAGGGAAAACATCTTCATATTCATTGACCACCGGAATTTGAGAGATGGCATTAATCTCGCCCTTGTCATTGAGAGAGAATAGCCTGATTGTGTTATCTCGAGAGGCGAAGATAATCACGTCTTCGTCAAGATGAGTAAGCTTGACTTCCTTATTTGCACAATCAATGTTTGCATCATGCTTGGAAAGCCAATCCATCCCAAGAATAAGATCAATGTCGGAGTTACCGAGAATAACCGGAGAAACCAGAAAACTGTAGTCACCCATGTGAATGGATATATCTGGAGCATACACACTAGAAGACATTTGTTTCCCCGGAGAAGTAACTTGCAACTTTTCAGGTAAGCTTTTGATGTCAACATTGTGCTTGGATGCAAAAGGTTGAGACATGAAAGAACATGATGCACCCGAATCAAACAACACTTTTGCAGGAATAGAGTTAACTGGAAGATTACCAAGTATCACATCTGAAGAATTCTCTGCTTGAGCTGCATTCATCAGATTCACTCTTGCTTGCTTGGGATTGTGCTTGACAATAGCAGTGCTGACAGGTGGAGGAGGCGGAAGGCGCCTTGGGTTAGGGCACTTGTTAGCATAGTGACCCTTCTGAGTGCACTTGTTGCAAACCACTTCTGATAGAGGACGGTGATAAGGACCACTTGACTTCGAAGCTTGAAAGTGATTCTTGGACTGATTGCTTGGGTTGGGTGGGTGGGAGAAACCACGGCCACCAGAGTGCTTGTTGTTGTTGTTGATGTTGTTGTTTGGAGGGCAGAGCACTGGAGGAGGTGGAAGACAAAACTTATGCTGCTTCGCAACCACTTGGGAAGAAGAGGATGAGTTAACAGCATCTCTGATCCTCTTTTTGGAAGCTTCAACCTTGAGCTGGGCTGCCTCTTGCTTAAGAGCCATGTTATAGAATTGATCAAATTCATCCGGCTCGAACAAGGTGAGAGCTAGTTGGAGTTCATCCTTCAGACCACCACGGAATTGATAAATCTTGCTCTTGGCATCTGGGATGTCTTGCTTGGCATAGCGAGCAAGATTCTGGAACTTGACATTGTATTGATAGATGGACATGGTGCCTTGCTTTAGGTTGCGGAATTGCTCACGCATGCCTTCGGTGACACTAGTTGGAATGTGGTGAGAGCGGAAATCCTTGCAGAAGTCAGTCCACGAGATTTCACGTCCACCTTTGGAATCTTTGTATTGTTGCCATCAATCAGCAGCTTCATCCTTGAGTTGGAAGGCGGCAAACTTGACATAATCCTCAGGTCTCACGTTACTGCATTCAAAGTGCTTCTTGATGTCTGTTATCCAGTCTTCAGCATCTAGCGGATCCACACAGTAACTGAAAGACTTCGGTTGGTTTGCCAGGAATTGGTTGAGAGTAGCAAAGTGAGGTTGATTGAACATATTGCCTTGTCCTTGGTTCCCATGACCACCTTGATTTGCTTGGTTGGCTTGAATGTTCTGCATCATTTGCATAAGCATCTGGGTGTTGTGGTTTGTCGCTTGCATAATTGCTCTCCAGGCCTCAGACGGAGGAGGAGGGGAAGGAGGACGATTAGGAACTTCTTCACCCTCTGGGTTAGCATTGGGAACCTTCTTAGGAGCCATCCTGAATGAGATGACAACTATTAGTCATTGATTGAAAGATATAAGATGAATCAACGGCTAGAACTTGCAACATAAGTATTCGCAAGAACATTCGACAAAATGAACGAATGTAATCCACAGTTCAATGGAACAACAATCTTCTCGAGAAGCCACTTGGGAGAACAAAAGGTAAAATAAAAACAACAAGGAGCGGATAGAACAAGTACAAGATAGAAGCTACATCCCACATGT
Organism: Secale cereale; assembly: GCA_902687465.1. Classification (NCBI taxonomy): domain Eukaryota; kingdom Viridiplantae; phylum Streptophyta; class Magnoliopsida; order Poales; family Poaceae; genus Secale; species Secale cereale. The sequence continues at coordinate 34,847,152 of LR738714.1, forward strand.
TTGTGATGAAAGCTCATGGAACGTGTTACAAAAGGGTTTTGCAATCCCCGGATCAGCATAGCCAAGGACCCTTTAAGATGCAACTCCCGATCGGAACAACGCCCATAAAAACACTTCACTCAATGTAGAACCCCGAACTCCATATCATGCATTCGTTGGAAGAATGCCTACGAGCTACTAGATGAACCCACCTATTAATTTCCGAAAGTTTTCGGTTATGCAATCAGGTGTTGGGGATACAGGGGAAGCACCGCGCACTCAACTCTAATCCTACATCCAGTTGTATCCATCCTTCAACACATAACCAGTTATTTTCGAAAACCGTTTACCTCAGACCTTCGAAACGCATCTGCTATACAAGCTATGGCAATACTCCCGAACTACCTCCCCAGTATTGGGTGATGTCGGGGTTATCTTACCACTAACCGCATAGAAGATTTTTCGATGTCGGCCGTCTTAAGTATTCCAGAACTGATGCGATAGATTTGTGACGACAACACCTCGGAGCTCAACTCCCTGGGACACTGCCACAACCCCTAATGACTGACAGGAGGCATCGAGAACAATATTCTCGTCACAAAGACATCGGAACAATCCAAACAATACTCGCGTGATCCTAAATAAAAGTTTAGTGAATTTTTTAGAGTAGAAGAGATAGAACATCGTCATGAGTCCTCACCAGAGTGATAAAGGGATGAGGAGTAAAAGAAATCCTACTCTCTGATATATATTATAGGACTCGAAACATTTTCATGTGTGTGCCTAGACTCAACCGTCAACGATTCGATCAATCAGTGGGGGCTCCTAGGTCGAAGAAGGCTCTGATTACCAACTTATAATGCCCAGTATGAGACTATACCTCCTACGTGTCGAGGCACGACTTAAAGACATAATCTCATAGTAGAATGATCTCAAGTATGGTATCTTTCCACGACTCATGTACAAGAGGGATGAAATTGCAAAAGAGTAGTTGGCTTACACTCGCCACGTCACACAATGCATTACATAAACATTCATCATCCAAATAACATCAGAGTCCGACTACGGACGAAGATCCAAATGAAAGATACCATAAATAAAACAACACAAGGTCCCGATCATCCTAGTAAGAGCCCTACTGATCCTCTGGGTAAGACACGTAGTATCGCCCACGTTCTTCATCGAACTCCCAGTACAACTCTGAACCACCAGTTGTGTAGTTCTCAACGGTACGTGCATCTGGTGTTGTGTAGAATTTGTGAGCCACGGAGGACTCATCAATCCTGTTCCCGGGTAGCAATACTATCAAAGCCTAGGGTGTGGAACAAGACTGAAAACACAAGGTTTGTAGTAGCACTAGCACTAGCTTACGTGTTTAGAGCGAGAAGAGAAAGTGCCAACATCGACAAGTGATCACGAAGTGATCCTATCTAAGCACGTCAAACATAACCCCACCGTGTTCACTTCCCGATCCCCTTCGGAAAGCGACAGTCATGTTTACTCACGCTGGTAGTGTATTATGAACATAGTGTCGAGTTTTCTACAACCGGATATTAACAAATTCCCATCTGCCACATAACCACGGGCACGGCTTTCGAAAGATCAAAACCCTGCAGGGGTGTCCCAACTTAGCCCATCACAAGCTCACGATCTGTGGAGTCGCAACTCCAAGGTGGGAAGACCTGAGTATTCTCGGAATCCCGTGCTCAAGATATTACGACAAAGGTAAAACTAATCCAGCAAGACCTCCCGGCGTGCCGACACCCTGATAGTAGCCGCGCGTATCTCGCCTCAGACCACGACCGGATGGGTGATATTACGGACTCGCGTGTGGTCTCCTACTGGATTGATACCTTGGTTCTCAAAAACTAAGGGAAATACTTACGCTATTGTGCTGCATCATCCTTTCCTCTTCGAGGGAATACAACGCAAGCTCGAGAAGTAGCAACAACATAAAGTAATTTTTTTATTTCGGGTCTGGGAATCCCTATTACCGCCATACTCTCATGCAATGACAAGTGAATAAACACTCATCTTGAGAATAACACATCTAGCATGAAAAATATGAAGGAAATATGCCCTAGAGGCAATAATAAAGATGTAATTTGTATTTCCTTATATCATGATAAATGTCTTTTATTCATGCTAGAATTGTATTAACCGGAAACTTAGTACATGTGTGAATACATAGACAAAATAGAGTGTCCTAGTAAGCCTCTACTAGACTAGCTCATTGATCAAAGATGGTTATGTTTCCTAGCCATAGACATGAGTTGCCATTTGATCAATGGGATCACATCATTAGGAGAATGATGTGATGGACAAGACCCATCCGTTAGCTTAGCACTATGATCTTTTAGTTTTACTCCTATTGCTTTCTTCATGACTTATGCATGTTCCTATGATTATGAGATTATGCAACTCCCGAATACCGGAGGAACACCTTGTGTGCTATCAAACGTCACAACGTAACTGGGTGATTATAAAGATGCTCTACAGGTGTCTCCGAAAGTGTTCGTGGTGTTGGCATATATCAAGAATAGGATTTGTCACTCCGAGTGTTGGAGAGGTATCTCTGGGCCCTCTCGGTAATGCACATCATAATAAGCCTTGCAAGCAATTGACTAAAGAGTTAGTCACTAGATGATGTATTACAGAACGAGTAAAGAGACTTGCCGGTAATGAGATTGAACTAGGTATTGAGATACCGATGATCGAATCTCGGGCAAGTAACATACCGATGATAAAGGGAACAACGTATGTTGTAATGCGGTTTGACCGATAAAGATCTTTGTAGAATATGTAGGAGCCAATATGAGCATCTAGGTTTCGCTATTGGCTATTGACCGGATATGAGTCTCGGTCATGTCTACATAGTTCTCGAACCCGTAGGGTCCGCACGCTTAACGTTTGATGACGATCGGTATTATGAGTTTATGAGTTTTGATGTACCGAAGGTAGTTCGGAGTCCCGGATGAGATCACGTACATGACGAGGAGTCTCGAAATGTCCGATACGTAAAGATTGATATATTGGACGACTATATTCGGACACCGGAAGTGTTTCGGAAATGTTTCGGATTAAACCGGAGTGCCGGGGGGTTACCGGAACCCCCCGGGGAAGTATTCGGCCCTAGTGGGCTTTAGGGGAGAGAGAGGGTAGCAACCCAGGGGGTGGCGCGCCCCCTCTCGAGGGGAGTCCGAATTGGACTAGGGGAGGGGGTGCGACCCCTCTTTCCCTCTCCCTCTCCCTCCCCTTCCTTCCTCGTCTCCCTCTTGGTGGACTCCTACTAGGAATAGGATTGGAATCCTATTCCTAGTAGGAGTGGCCCTCCTAGGGCGCGCCATAGTGGCCGGCCGGCCTCCCCCCTTTCTCCTTTGTATACTAGGGCGGGGGCGCCTCTAGACACAAGTCGATCTCTCCCAACCGTGTGCGGTGCCCCCTCCACACAAACACACCTTGGTCATATCGTTGCAGTGCTTAGGCGAAGCCATGCGCTGGTAGCTTCATCATCTTCGTCACCACGCCGTCGTGCTGACGAAACTCTCCCGCGAAGTTCTACTGGATCAAGAGCTCATGGGACGTCATCAAGCTGAACGTGTGCTGAACGTGGAGGTGTCGTACGTTCGGTACTTGATCGGTTGGATCGCGAAGAAGTTTGACTACATCAACCGCGTCACTAGATGCTTCCGCTTTCGGTCTACGAGGGTACGTAAACACACTCTCCCCTCTCGTTGCTATGCTTCTAGTAGATAGATCTTGCGTGATCGTAGGAATTTTTTTGAAATACTACGTTCCCCAACAGTGGTATCATGAGCCAGGTCTATGCGTAGATTATATGCACGAGTAGAACACAATGAATTGTGGGCGATAATGGTCATACTGCATACCAGCATGTCATACTTTCGGCGGTATTGTGAGATGAAGCGGCCCGGACCGACATTACGCGTACGCTTACGCAAGACTTGTTTCACCGTTACGAGCACTCGTTGCTTAAAGGTGACTGGCGGGTGTCTGTCTCTCTCACTTTAGCTGAATCAACTGTGGCTACGCCCGGTCCTTGTGAAGGTTAAAACAACACATACTTGACGGAAAATTGTTGTGGTTTTTGTATGCGTAGGTAAGAACGGTTCTTGCTAAGCCCGTAGCAGCCACGTAAAACTTGCAACAACAAACTAGAGGACGTCTAACTTGTTTTTGCAGGGCATGTTGTGATGTGATATGGTCAAGACATGATGAGTTATACGTTATTGTATGAGATGATCATGTTTTGTAAAGTTATCGGCAACTAGCAGGAGCCATATGGTTGTCGCTTTATTGTATGAAATACAGTCGCCATGTAATTGCTTTACTTTATCACTAAGCGGTAGCGATAGTCGTGGAAGCAATAATTGGCGAGACGACAACGATGCTACGATGGAGATCAAGGTGTCACGCCGGTGACGATGGTGATCATAACGGTGCCTTGGAGATGGAGATCAAAAGCACAAGACGATGATGGCCATATCATGTCACATATTTTGATTGCATGTGATGTTTATCTTTTTATACTTCTTATTTTGCTTAGTACGACGGTAGCATTATAAGATGATCTCTCACTAAATTTCAAGGTATAAGTGTTCTCCCTGAGTATGCACCGTTGTGAAAGTTCGTCGTGCCGAGACACCACGTGATGATCGGGTGTGATAAGCTCTACGTTCACATACAACGGGTGTAAGCCAGTTTTGCACACGCAGAATACTCGGGTTAAACTTGACGAGCCTAGCATATGCAGATATGGCCTCAGAACGCTGGAGACCGAAAGGTCGAGCGTGAATCATATAGTAGATATGATCAACATAAGATGTTCACCAATGAAAACTACTCCATCTCACGTGATGATCGGACATGGTTTAGTTGATTTGGATCACGTGATCATTTAGATGACCAGAGGGATGTCTATCTAAGTGGGAGTTCTTTAGTAATATGATTAATTGAACTTTAATTTATCATGAACTTAGTCCTGATAGTTAATCTATGTTGTTGTAGATCAATGGCCCGTGCTACAGTTCCTTTGAATTTTAATGCATTCCTAGAGAAAGCTAAGTTGAAAGATGATGGTAGCAATTACACGGACTGGGTCCGTAACTTGAGGATTATCCTCATTGTTGCACAGAAGAATTATGTCCTTGAAGCACCGCTAGGTGACAAGCCCCCTCCTGCTAATGTAGACGCTTTGAACGTCTGGCATACGCGGTCTGATGACTACACGATAGTTCAGTGTGCCATGATTTACGGCTTAGAACCGGGACTTCAACGACGTTTTGAACCTCATGGAGCATATGAGATGTTCCAGGAGTTGAAGTTAATATTTCAAGCAAATGCCCGGATTGAGAAATATGAGATTTCCAATAAGTTCTACAACTGCAAGATGGAGGAGAATAGTTCTATCAGTGAACACTTGCTCAGAATGTCTGGGTACTACAATCATATGACTCAACTTGGATGCAAAGTTGACGAAGATAGTGTTATTGATAGAGTTCTTCAATCACTGCCACCAAGCTATAAAGGCTTCGCGATGAACTACAACATGCAAGGGATGCAGAAGACAATTCCCGAGCTCTGCACTACGCTCAAAGCTGCGGAGGTAGAAATCAAAAAGGAGCATCAAGTGTTGATGGTTAACAAGACCACTAGTTTCAAGAAAAAGGGCAAGGGAAAGAAGGGCAACTTCAAGAAGAATAGCAAGACAGTTGCTACTCCCACGAAGAAACCCAAGTCTGGAGCCAAGCCCGAAACTGAGTGCTTCTACTTCAAAGGGACTGGACACTGGAAGCGAAACTGTCCCAAGTATTTGGCGGATAAGAAGGATGGAAAGGTGAACAAAGGTATATGTGATATACATGTTATTGATGTGTACCTTACTAATGCTCGTAGTAGTACCTGGGTATATGATACCGGTTCAGTTGCTAATATTTGTAACTCGAAACAGGGACTACATATTAAACGAAGATTGGCTAAGGACGAGGTAACGATGCGCGTGGGAAATGGTTCCAGAGTCGATGTGATCGCCGTCGGCACGCTACCTCTACATCTACCTTCGGGATTAGTTTTAGACCTGAATAATTGTTATTTGGTGCCAACGTTAAGGATGAACATTATATCTGGATCTTGTTTATTGCGAGACGGTTATTCATTTAAATATGAGAATAATGGTTGTTCTATTTATATGAGTAATATCTTTTATGGTCATGCACCCTTGAAGAGTGGTCTATTCTTGTTGGATCTCGATTGTAGTGATACACATATTCATAATATTGAAGCCAAAAGGTGTAAGGTTAATAATTATAGTGCAACTTATTTATGGCATTGCCGTTTAGGTCATATTGGTGTAAAACGCATGAAGAAACTCCATAGAGATGGACTTTTGGAATCACTTGATTATGAATCACTTGATGCTAGCGAACCATGCCTCATGGGTAAGATGACTAAAACTCCGTTCTCCGGAACTATGGAGTGAGCAGCAGATTTGTTGGAAATCATACATACTGATGTATGTGGACTGATGAGTGTTGAAGCTCGCGGTGGGTATTGTTATTTTCTGACCTTCACTGATGATTTGAGCAGATATGGGTATATCTACTTCATGAAGCACAAGTCTGAAACATTTGAGAAGTTCAAAGAATTTCAGAGTGAAGTAGAGAATCATCGTAACAAGAAAATAAAGTTTCTACGATCTGATCGTGGAGGTGAATATTTGAGTTACGAGTTTAGTCTTCATTTGAAAAAATGTGGAATAGTTTCACAACTCACGCCACCCGGAACACCACAGCGTAATGGTGTGTCCGAACGTCGTAACCGAACTTTATTAGATATGGTGTGGTCTATGATGTCTCTTACCGATTTACCACTATCGTTTTGGGGTTATGCTTTAGAGACAGCTACATTCACGTTAAATAGGGCACCATCTAAATCCATTGAGACGACGCCTTATGAACTGTGGTTTGGCAAGAAACCAAAGTTGTCGTTTCTTAAAGTTTGGGGATGCGATGCTTATGTGAAAAAGCTTCAACCTGATAAGCTCAAACCCAAGTCGGAGAAATGTGTCTTCATAAGATACCCAAAGGAGACAGTTGGGTACACCTTCTATCACAGATCCGAAAGCAAGATATTTGTTGCTAAGAATGGATCCTTTCTAGAGAAGGAGTTTCTCTCGAAAGAAGTGAGTGAGAGGAAAGTGGAACTTGATGAGGTAATTGTGCCTTCTCCCGAATTGAAAAGTAGTACATCACAAAAATTGGTTCTAGTGATTCCTACACCAATTAGTGAGGAAGCTAATGATGATGATCATGAAACTTCGGATCAAGTTTCTCCTGAACTTCGTAGATCAACTAGAGTATGTTCCGCGCTAGAGTGGTACGACAACCCAGTTCTGGAAGTCATGTTACTAGACCATGATGAACCTACGAACTATGAGGAAGCGATGATGAGCCCAGATTCCGCAAAATGGCTGGAGGCCATGAAATCTGAGATGGGATCCATGTATGAGAACAAAGTGTGCACTTTGGTTGACTTGCCCGATGATTGGCAAGCCATCGAAAATAGATGGATCTTCAAGAGGAAGACCGACGCTGACGATAATGTTACTGTTTACAAAGCTCGACTTGTTGCAAAAGGTTTTCGACAAGTTCAAGGAGTTGACTACGATGAGACTTTCTCACCCGTAGCGATGCTTAAGTCTGTCCGAATCATGTTAGCAATTGCCGCATTTTATGATTATGAAATCTGGCAAATGGATGTCAAAACTGCATTCCTGAATGGATATCTCAAAGAAGAGTTGTATATGATGCAACCAGAAGGTTTTGTCGATCCTAAAGGTGCTAACAAAGTGTGCAAGCTCCAGCGATCCATCTATGGACTGGTGCAAGCATCTCGGAGTTGGAATATACGCTTTGATGAGGTGATCAAAGCATATGGTTTTATACAGACTTTTGGAGAAGCCTGTATTTACAAGAAAGTGAGTGGGAGCTCTGTAGCATTTCTGATATTATATGTGGATGACATATTGTTGATTGGAAATGATATAGAATTTCTGGATAGCATAAAAGGATACTTGAATAAGAATTTTTCAATGAAAGACCCCGGTGAAGCTGCTTACATATTAGGCATTAAGATCTATAGAGATATATCAAGACGCTTAATTGGACTTTCAAAAAGCACATACCTTGATAAAGTTTTGAAGAAGGTCAAAATGGATCACTCAAAGAAAGGGTCCTTGCCTGTGTTGCAAGGTGTGAAGTTGAGTAAGACTCAATGCCCGACCACTGCAGAAGATAGAGAGAAAATGAAAGTCATTCCCTATGCCTCAGCCATAGGATCTATCATGTATGCAATGCTGTGTACCAGACTTGATGTGCGCCTTGATATAAGTTTAGCATGGAGGTACCAAAGTAATCCAGGAGTGGATCACTGGACAGCGGTCAAGAACATCCTGAAGTACCTGAAAAGGACAAAGGATATGTTTCTCGTGTATGGAGGTGACAAAGAGCTCGTCGTAAACGGTTACATCGATTCAAGCTTTGACACTGATCCGGATGACTCTAAGTCACAAACCGGATATGTATTTTTATTAAACGGTGGAGTTGTCAGTTGGTGCAGTTCCAAGCAGAGCGTCGTGGCGGGATCTACGTGTGAAGCGGAATATATAGATGCTTCGGAAGCGGCAAATGAAGAAGTCTGGATGAAGGAGTTCATATCCGATCCAGGTGTGATGCCTAGTGGGTCCAATGAAAATCTTTTGTGACAACACTGGAGCAATAGCCTTGGCGAAGGAATCCAGGTTTCACAAGAGAACAAAGCACATCAAAAGACGCTTCAATGCCATCCGCGTTCAAGTCAAGGAGGGAGACATAGAAATTTGCAAGATACATACGGATCTGAATGTCGCAGACCCGTTGACTAAGCCTCTTCCATGGGCAAAACATGATCAGCACCAAGACTCCATGGGTGTTAGAATCATTACTTTGTAATCTAGATTATTGACTCTAGTTCAAGTGGGAGACGGAAGGAAATATGCCCTAGAGGCAATAATAAAGATGTTATTTGTATTTCCTTATATCATGATAAATGTCTTTTATTCATGCTAGAATTGTATTAACCAGGAACTTAGTACATGTGTGAATACATAGACAAAACAGAGTGTCCCTAGTAAGCCTGTACCAGACTAGCTCATTGATCAAAGATGGTTATGTTTCCTAGCCATAAACATGAGTTGTCATTTGATCAACAGGATCACATCATTAGGAGAATGATGTGATGGACAAGACCCATCCGTTAGCTTAGCACTATGATCGTTTAGTTTTACTGTTATTGCTTTCTTCATGACTTATACATGTTCCTATGACTATGAGATTATGCAACTCCCGAATACCGGAGGAACACCTTGTGGCTATCAAACGTCACAATGTGACTGGGTGATTATAAAGATGCTCTACATGTGTCTCCGAAAGTTTTCGTGGTTTTGGCATAGATCAAGAATAGGATTTGTCACTCCGAGTGTCGGAGAGGTATCTCTGGGCCCTCTCGGTAATGCACATCATAATAAGCCTTGCAAGCAATTGACTAAAGAGTTAGTCATGAGATGATGTGTTACGGAACGGGTAAAGAGACTTGCCGGTAACGAGATTGAACTAGGTATTGAGATACCGACGATCGAATCTCGGGCAAGTAACATACCGATGACAAAGGGAACATCGTATGTTGTTATCCGGTTTGACCGATAAAGATCTTCGTAGAATATGTAGGAGCCAATATGAGCATCCAGGTTCCGCTATTGGTTATTGATCGGAGATGAGTCTCGGTCATGTCTACATAGTTCTCGAACCCGTAGGGTCCGCACGCTTAACGTTTGATGACGATCGGTATTATGAGTTTATGAGCTTTGATGTACCGAAGGTAGTTCAGAGTCCCGGATGAGATCACGGACATGACGAGGAGTCTCGGAATGTACAAGACGTAAAGATTGATATATTGGATGACTATATTCGGACACTGGAAGTGTTCCGGAAAAGTTTCAGATCAAACCGGAGTGCCGGGGGGGTTACCGGAACCCCTCGGGGAAGTATTCGGCCCTAGTGGGCTTTAGGGGAGAGAGAGAGCAGCAGCCCAGGAGGTGGCGCGCCCCCTCCCAAGGGGAGTACGAATTGGACTAGGGGAGGGCCTCTCTCCCTCTCCCTCTCCCTCTCCTTCCTCCCCCTCTCCCTCTTGGTGGACTCCTACTAGGAATAGGATTGGAATCCTATTCCTAGTAGGAGTGGCCCTCCTAAGGCGCGTCATAGGGGCCGGTGAAGGAAATATGCCCTAGAGGCAATAATAAAGATGTTATTTGTATTTCCTTATATCATGATAAATGTCTTTTATTCATGCTAGAATTGTATTAACCGGAAACCTAGTACATGTGTGGATACATAGACAAAACAGTATGTCCCTAGTATGCCTCTACTAGACTAGCTCATTGATCAAAGATGGTTATGTTTCCTAGCCATAGGCATGAGTTGTCATTTGATCAACGGGATCACATCATTAGGAGAATGATGTGATGGACAAGACCCATCCGTTAGCATAGCACTATGATCGTTTAGTTTTACTGCTATTGCTTTCTTCATGACTTATACATGTTCCTATGACTATGAGATTATGCAACTCCCGAATACCGTAGGAACACCTTGTGTGCTATCAAACGTCACAACGTAACTGGGTGATCATAAAGATGTTCTACAGGTGTCTCCGAAAGTATTCGTGGTGTTGGCATAGATCAAGATTAGGATTTGTCACTCCGAGTGTCGGAGAGGTATCTTTGGGCCCTCTCGGTAACACACATCACAATAAGCCTTGCAAGCAAAAGACTAATGAGTTAGTCACGAGATGATGTGTTACGGAACGAGTAAAGAGACTTGCCGGTAACGAGATTGAACTAGGTATAGAGATACCGACGATCGAATCTCGGGCAAGTAACATACCGATGACAAAAGGAACAACGTATGTTGTTATGCGGTTTTGACCGATAAAAGATCTTCGTAGAATATGTAGGAGCCAATATGAACATCCAGGTTCCGCTATTGGTTATTGACCGGAGATGAGTCTCGGTCATGTCTACATAGTTCTCGAACCCGTAGGGTCCGCACGCTTAACGTTTGATGACGATCGGTATTATGAGTTTATGAGTTTTGATGTACCGAAGGTAGTTCGGAGTCCCGGATGAGATCACGGACATGACGAGGAGTCTCGGAATGTCCGAGACATAAAGATTGATATATTGGACGACTATATTCGGACACCGGAAGTGTTCCGGAAAAGTTTCGGATTTAACGGGATTGCCGGAGGGGGTTACCGGAACCCCCTACGAGGGGGGATGGTCCATAGTGGGCCTTAAGGGAAAGAGAGAGGCAGCCCATAGGGCTGGCCGGCGCCGCACCTAGGGTTCCTAGTTGGACTAGGATTGGGGGGGGCGCCACCTCTCCTTTTTCCTTTCCCTCTCTTCCTTCTTTTGGTGATTCCTACTAGGAATAGGATTGCAATCCTATTCCTAGTAGGATTGCAACCCTAGCCGCACCAAACAAGGGCCGGCCGGCCTCCCCCCTTGCTCCATTATATACGGGGGCAGGGGGCACCCAAAGACACACAAGTTGAATTGTTTTAGCCGTGTGTGGTGCCCCCCTCCACAGAAACACACCTCGGTCATACCGTTGCAGTGCTTAGGCGAAGCCCTGCACCGGTGAATACATCATATCCGTCACCACGCCGTCGTGCTGACGAAACTCTCCCGTGAAGCTCAACTGGATCAAGAGCTCGTGGGACGTCATCAAGCTGAACGTGTGCTGAACGCGGAGGTGCCGTACGTTCGGTGCTTGATCGGTTAGATCGCGAAGAAGTTCGACAACATCAACCGCGTCACTTGACGCTTCCGCTCCCGGTCTACGAGGGTACGTAGACACACTCTCCCCTCTCGTTGCTATGCATCTAGTAGATAGATCTTGCGTGATCGTAGGAAAATTTTAAAATACTACGTTCCCCAACAGTGGCATCATGAGCCAGGTCTATGCGTAGATGATATGCACGAGTAGAACGCAATGAGTTGTGGGCGATACTAGTCATACTGCTTACCAGCATGTCATACTTTGCTTCGGCGGTATTGTGAGATGAAGCGGCCCGGACCGACATTACGCGTACGCTTACGCGAGACTGGTTTCACCGTTACGAGCACTCGTTGCTTAAAGGTGACTGGCGGGTGTGTGTCTCTCTCACTTTAGCTGAATCAAGTGTGGCTACGCCCGGTCCTTGTGAAGGTTAAAACAGCACATACTTGACGAAACATCGTTGTGGTTTTATATGCGTAGGTAAGAACAGTTCTTGCTAAGCCCGTAGCAGCCACACAAAACTTGCAACAACAAAGTAGAGGACGTCTAACTTGTTTTTGCAGGGCATGTTGTGATGTGATATGGTCAAGACATGATGAGTTATACGGTTTTGTATGAGATGATCATGTTTTGTAAAGTTATCGGCAACTGGCAGGAGCCATATGGTTGTCGCTTTATTGTATGAAATGCAATCGCCATGTAATTGCTTTATTTTATCACTAAACGGTAGCGATAGTCGTAGAAGCAATAGTTGGCGAGACGACAACGATGCTACGATGGAGATCAAGGTGTCGCGCCGGTGACGAAGGTGATCATAACGGCGCTTTGAAGATGGAGATCAAAAGCACAAGATGATGATAGCCATATCATGTCACATATTTTGATTGCATGTGATGTTTATCTTATTATGCTTCTTATTTTGCTTAGAACGACGGTAGCATTATAAGATGATCCCTTACTAACTTTCAAGGTATAAGTGTTCTCCCTGAGTATGCACCGTTGCGAAAGTTCGTCGTGCCGAGACACCACGTGATGATCGGGTGTGATAAGCTCTACGTTCAAATACAACGGGTGTAAGCCAGTTTTGCACACGCAGAATACTCGGGTTAAGCTTGACGAGCCTAGCATATGCAGATATGGCCTCGGAACACTAGAGACCGAAAGGTCGAGCGTGAATCATATAGTAGATATGATCAACATAAGATGTTCACCATTGAAACTACTCCATCTCACGTGATGATCGGACATGGCTTAGTTGATTTGGATCACGTGATCATTTAGATGACCGGAGGGATGTCTATCTAAGTGGGAGTTCTTTAATTAATATGACTAAATTGAACTTTAATTTATCATGAACTTAGTCGTGATAGTTATTGCATATCTATGTTATTGTAGATCAATGGCCCGTGCTACCGTTCCTTTGAATTTTAATGCATTCCTAGAGAAAGCTAAGTTGAAAGATGATGGTAGCCATTACCCGGGCTGGGTCCGTAACCTGAGGATTATCCTCATTGCTGCACAGAAGAATTATGTCCTTGAAGCACCGCTAGGTGACAAGCCACCTCCCGCTAATGTGGACGCTTTGAACGTCTGGCAATCACGGTCTGATCACTACACGATAGTTCAGTGTGCCATGTTTTACGGCTTAGAACCGGGACTTCAACGACGTTTTGAACGTCATGGACCATATGAGATGTTCCAGGAGTTGAAGTTAATATTTCAAGCAAATGCCCGGATTGAGAAATATGAGATTTCCAATAAATTCTACAGCTGCAAAATGGAGGAGAATAGTTCTATCAGTGAACACTTGCTCAGAATGTCTGGGTACTACAATCATATGACTCAACTTGGTTGCAAGGTTGACGAGGATAGTGTTATTGATAGAGTTCTTCAATCACTGCCACCAAGCTATAAAGGCTTTGTGATGAACTATAATATGCAAGGGATGCAAAAGACAATTCCCGAGCTCTTCGCCATGCTCAAAGCCGCGGAGGTAGAAATCAAGAAGGAGCATCAAGTGTTGATGGTTAACAAGACCACTAGTTTCAAGAAAAAGGGCAAGGGAAAGAAGGGGACTTCAAAAAGAATAGCAAGATAGTTGCTACTTCCACGAAGAAACCCAAATCTGGAGCCAAGCCTGAAACTGAGTGCTTCTACTGCAAGGGGACTGGACACTGGAAGCGGAACTGCCCCAAGTATTTGGCGGATAAGAAGGATGGCAAGGTGAACAAAGGTATATGTGATATACATGTTATTGATGTGTACCTTACTAATGCTCGTAGTAGTACCTGGGTATTTGATACCGGTTCGGTTGCTAATATTTGTAACTCGAAACAGGGACTACAGATTAAACGAAGATTAGCTAAGGACGAGGTGACGATGCGCGTGGGAAACGGTTCCAAAGTCGATGTGATCGCCGTCGGCACGCTACCTCTACATCTACCTTCGGGATTAGTTTTAGACCTAAATAAATATTATTTGGTGCCAGCGTTGAGCATGAACATTATATCTGGATCTTGTTTGTTGCGAGACGGTTATTCATTTAAATCAGAGAATAATGGTTGTTCTATTTTAATGAATAATATCTTTTATGGTCATGCACCCTTAAAGAGTGGTCTATTCTTATTGGATCTCGATTGTAGTGATACACATATTCATAATATTGAAACCAAAAGATGCAAGGTTAATAATGATAGTGCAACTTATTTGTGGCACTGCCGTTTAGGTCATATTGGTGTAAAACGCATGAAGAAACTCCATAATGATGGACTTTTGGAATCACTTGATTATGAATCACTTGGTGCTTGCGAACCATGCCTCATGGGCAAGATGACTAAAAATCCGTTCTCCGGAACTATGGAGGGAGCAACAGATTTGTTGGAAATCATACATACTGATGTATGTGGACCAATGAGTGTTGAAGCACGCGGCGGGTATCGTTATTTTCTGACCTTCACTGATGATTTAAGCAGATATGGGTATATCTACTTAATGAAACACAAGTCTGAAACATTTGAAAAGTTCAAAGAATTTCAGAGTGAAGTAGAGAATCATCGTAACAAGAAAATAAAGTTTTCTACGATCTGATCGTGGAGGAGAATATTTGAGTTACGAGTTTGGTTTTCATTTGAAACAATGTGGAATAGTTTCACAACTCACGCCACCTGGAACACCACAGCGTAATGGTGTATCCGAACGTCGTAACCGTACTTTATTAGATATGGTACGATCTATGATGTCTCTTACCGATTTACCACTATCGTTTTGGGGTTATGCTTTAGAGACAGCTGCATTCACGTTAAATAGGGCACCATCTAAATCCGTTGATACGACACCTTATGAACTATGGTTTAGCAAGAAACCAAAGTTGTCGTTTCTTAAAGTTTGGGGTTGCGATGCTTATGTGAAAAAACTTCAACCTGATAAGCTCGAACCCAAGTCGGAGAAATGTGTCTTCATAGGATACCCAAAAGAGACTATTGGGTACACCTTCTATCACAGATCCGAAGGCAAGATATTCGTTGCTAAGAATGGATCCTTTCTAGAGAAAGAGTTTCTCTCGAAAGAAGTGAGTGGGAGGAAAGTAGAACTTGATGAGGTAATTGTACCTTCTCCCGGATTGGAAAGTAGTACATCACAGAAAATTGTTCCAGTGATTCCTACACCAATCAGTGAGGAAGTTAATGATAATGATCATGAAACTTCGGATCAAGTTTCTACTGAACGTCGTAGATCAACCAGAGTGCGTTCCGCACCAGAGTGGTACGGCAACCCAGTTCTGGAAATCATGTTACTAGACCATGATGAACCTACGAACTATGAGGAAGCGATGATGAGCCCAGATTCCGCAAAATGGCTTGAAGCCATGAAATCTGAGATGGGATCCATGTATGAGAACAAAGTGTGGACTTTGGTTGACTTGCCCGATGATCGGCAGGCCATCGAAAATAAATGGATCTTCAAGAGGAAGACCGACGCAGACGGTAATGTTACTGTTTACAAAGCTCGACTTGTTGCGAAAGGTTTTCGACAAGTTCAAGGAGTTGATATATTGGATGACTATATTCGGACACTGGAAGTGTTCCGAAAAAGTTTCAGATCAAACCGGAGTGCCGGGGGGGTTACCGGAACCCCTCGGGGAAGTATTCGGCCCTAGTGGGCTTTAGGGGAGAGAGAGAGCAGCAGCCCAGGAGGTGGCGCGCCCCCTCCCAAGGGGAGTACGAATTGGACTAGGGGAGGGCCTCTCTCCCTCTCCCTCTCCCTCTCCTTCCTCCCCCCTCTCCCTCTTGGTGGACTCCTACTAGGAATAGGATTGGAATCCTATTCCTAGTAGGAGTGGCCCTCCTAAGGCGCGCCATAGGGGCCGGTGAAGGAAATATGCCCTAGAGGCAATAATAAAGATGTTATTTGTATTTCCTTATATCATGATAAATGTCTTTTATTCATGCTAGAATTGTATTAACCGGAAACCTAGTACATGTGTGGATACATAGACAAAACAGTATGTCCCTAGTATGCCTCTACTAGACTAGCTCATTGATCAAAGATGGTTATGTTTCCTAGCCATAGGCATGAGTTGTCATTTGATCAACGGGATCACATCATTAGGAGAATGATGTGATGGACAAGACCCATCCGTTAGCATAGCACTATGATCGTTTAGTTTTACTGCTATTGCTTTCTTCATGACTTATACATGTTCCTATGACTATGAGATTATGCAACTCCCGAATACCGTAGGAACACCTTGTGTGCTATCAAACGTCACAACGTAACTGGGTGATCATAAAGATGTTCTACAGGTGTCTCCGAAAGTATTCGTGGTGTTGGCATAGATCAAGATTAGGATTTGTCACTCCGAGTGTCGGAGAGGTATCTTTGGGCCCTCTCGGTAACACACATCACAATAAGCCTTGCAAGCAAAAGACTAATGAGTTAGTCACGAGATGATGTGTTACGGAACGAGTAAAGAGACTTGCCGGTAACGAGATTGAACTAGGTATAGAGATACCGACGATCGAATCTCGGGCAAGTAACATACCGATGACAAAAGGAACAACGTATGTTGTTATGCGGTTTTGACCGATAAAAGATCTTCGTAGAATATGTAGGAGCCAATATGAACATCCAGTTTCCGCTATTGGTTATTGACCGGAGATGAGTCTCGGTCATGTCTACATAGTTCTCGAACCCGTAGGGTCCGCACGCTTAACGTTTGATGACGATCGGTATTATGAGTTTATGAGTTTTGATGTACCGAAGGTAGTTCGGAGTCCCGGATGAGATCACGGACATGACGAGGAGTCTCGGAATGTCCGAGACATAAAGATTGATATATTGGACGACTATATTCGGACACCGGAAGTGTTCCGAAAAAGTTTCGGATTTAACGGGATTGCCGGAGGGGGTTACCGGAACCCCCTACGAGGGGGGATGGTCCATAGTGGGCCTTAAGGGAAAGAGAGAGGCAGCCCATAGGGCTGGCCGGCGCCGCACCTAGGGTTCCTAGTTGGACTAGGATTGGGGGGGGCGCCACCTCTCCTTTTTCCTTTCCCTCTCTTCCTTCTTTTGGTGATTCCTACTAGGAATAGGATTGCAATCCTATTCCTAGTAGGATTGCAACCCTAGCCGCACCAAACAAGGGCCGGCCGGCCTCCCCCCTTGCTCCATTATATACGGGGGCAGGGGGCACCCAAAGACACACAAGTTGAATTGTTTTAGCCGTGTGCGGTGCCCCCCTCCACAGAAACACACCTCGGTCATACCGTTGCAGTGCTTAGGCGAAGCCCTGCACCGGTGAATACATCATATCCGTCACCACGCCGTCGTGCTGACGAAACTCTCCCGTGAAGCTCAACTGGATCAAGAGCTCGTGGGACGTCATCAAGCTGAACGTGTGCTGAACGCGGAGGTGCCGTACATTCGGTGCTTGATCGGTTGGATCGCGAAGAAGTTCGACAACATCAACCGCGTCACTTGACGCTTCCGCTCCCGGTCTACGAGGGTACGTAGACACACTCTCCCCTCTCGTTGCTATGCATCTAGTAGATAGATCTTGCGTGATCGTAGGAAAATTTTAAAATACTACGTTCCCCAACAGCCGGCCGGCCTCCCCCCTTGCTCCTTTATATATGGGGGCAGGGGCACCTCTAGACACAAGTTGATCAAGTTGATCTCTCCCAACCGTGTGCGGTGCCCCCCCTCCACAGAAACACACCTCGGTCATATCGTTGCAGTGCTTAGGCAAAGCCCTGTGACGGTAGCTTCATCATCTCCGTCACCACGCCGTCATGTTGACAAAACTCTCCCGCAAAGTTCTACTGGATCAAGGGCTCGTGGGACGTCATCAAGCTGAATGTGTGCTGAACGCGGAGGTGACGTACGTTTGGTACTTGATCGGTTGGATCGCGAAGAAGTTCGACTACATCAACCGCGTCACTAGACGCTTCCGCTTTCGGTCTACGAGGGTACGTAGACACACTCTCCCCTCTGTTGCTATGCTTCTAGTAGATAGATCTTGCGTGATCGTAGGATTTTTTTTTTGAAATACTACGTTCCCCAACAAAATATTAGCCACCCCTCGTCGCTTCGTGAGCGGTACAGGCACACAAAAGAGAAATTTATTTTGAAAATTAGAGTTGGCACATACAAATTTGCTTAAAACGGTTTGGGAATACTGCATATAGGTAGGTATGGTGGACTCATTTGGCATAACTTGGGTTTTGGGATTTGGATGCACAAGTAGTATTTCTACTTAGTACAAAGTGGAGGCTAGCAAGAGATTGAGAAGCGAACAACCAAGGAACAAAAATCATCATAAGGGAACATTAAACATAACCAACACCGAATAATGCAACACAAGTAGGATATAATTTCATTGCATGACTATTGACTTTCGTGCTTGCATAGGGAATCACGAACCTTAACATCAATATTCTTACTAAGACATAATTACACATCAACATGGCTCACATATCACTATCATCATATCTCAAAACTATTACAAAGAACCAAGTTTATTTTGTCCAATCATCTTCATGAAAGTTTTCATTATATCCTTCTTGGATATCTATCACTCTGGAACTAGTTTCATATGTTGCTTTTGATAAGCTCAAACAAATATAAGTGAAGATCATGAGCATCATATTTCTTTCTCTCAAATTAATCTAAGTGAAGCAAAAGAGAATTTCTAAAAAATTTAAAAAAGCACACCGTGCTCAAAAAGATATAAGTGAATCACTAGTGCAATTCCATAGCTCATAAAGATTTAAGTGAAGCATAGAGAGCAATTCTAACAAGTCATGGAATAATTTTGGCTCTCTCAAATGGGTGTGTCCAGCAAGGATATTTACTGAAAATTAAAGAGAAAAACAAGCAAAGATTCATATCATACAAGACGCTCCAAGCAAAAAACTCATACTATGTGACGAATAAAAATATAGCTTTGAGTAAAATACATATGATCGTTAGAAGAAAGAGGGGATGCCACTCGGGCATCCCCAAGCTTAGTTGCTTGCTTCTCTTTGGATAATAGCTTGGGGTGCCATGGGCATCCCCAAGATTATGCTCTTCTTACTACTTATTCCTTCATCCATCGTAACATCACCCAAAACTTGAAAACTTCAATCACACAAAACTCAACAAAACTTCGTGAGATCCGTTAGTATAACAAAACCAATCTTTATTCCAAGTACTGCAGCAAATCAATTCTTATCTTGTAATTGTATTACATCTAATGTATTCTAACTTTTCTATGGCAAAAAATCGTCAAAGGGAACCATAGAATCATCAAAACAAGCACATAACACAATAAAAACAGAATCTGTCTGTAAAGATGCAAAATTTGACCATACTTCTGCAACTCTAAAAATTCTGAAAAATTGGGATAACATGGAAAATTGGTATATTGATAACCCCAAAGAAATTCAATAGTTTATCACGTTCCAGTAATCGTCAGTAATTCTAACTCTGGACACAAAATTTTCTGAATTTTTCAACGCGATCACATCAACTATCAACCAAATCATCCCAAAGGCTTTGCTTAGCACAAACATTTATTCAAACCATAAAAACACATCTAAACAGAGGTATTATTGGGTATTTTATTGAAAACAATAAGAAAACCAAAAAGCAAAAAGATACAAGTTGGGTTGCATCCCAACGAGCGCTGTCGTTTTATGCCCTTAGCTAGGCATAATTCAAAGATCTCAAGTGTTGTCATCCTTAGTGGATGTTCCATATGTTGCCCTCATTACAAATTCTTAAGGCAATTTGATCTTTGTTCTAGGGAAGTGTTCAATGCCCTTTCTCAAGGGAAATTGAAATTTAATATTCCCTTTTTCATATCAATCACTGCATCAATCGTGCGCAAAAACGGTCTACCAAGTATAATGGGGCAAGACGGATTGCAATCGATGTCAAGAAATAAAGTCTATGGGTACACAATCACTATTTGCAAGAATAAGAACATCATTGATCCTACCCAAAGGCTTTTTAATAGTAGAATCCGCCAAATGCAAATTAAGAGAACAAGCTCCAATATTGGTAAAACCAAAAACATCACAAAGAGACTTCAGAATCGTGGAAACACTAGCACCCAAATCACATAAAGAATTTCACTCATAATTTTTAATCTTGATTTTGATAGTAGGTTCCCATTCATCATGCAAATTTCTAGGAATTGACACTTTTAATTCCAACTTATCTTCTAAAGTTTTCATCATAGCATCAACAATATGTTTAGTAAAAGCATTATTTTGTTCATAGGCATGAGGTGAAATTATCATGGATTGCAACAAACAAATACAATCAATCAAAGAGCAATTATCATAATTAAAGTCTTTGTAATCCAAGAGAGTGGGCACATCAGTGGTTAAAGTTTTGACCTCTTCAAACCCACTTTTATCAATTTTCTCAACAAGATTTTCACCCTCTGAATTATCGGGACACCTTCTAGCTAAACTCGACTCTTCTTCAGTCCCTTTATCATCAAGTTGAACTTTACTAAATAAGGAATCAATAGAAGAAACACCAATCATTTTAAGATCTTCATCATTTTTATGAAAGCAATCACTAGAATACGCTTTTTCTAAAAATTCTCTTTTAGCTCTAAGCACAACGGTTCTTTTCCTACTTTCATTCATAAAAACATAAAGAGCTTTAATTGATTCCTCAACCTTAGTCACAAAAAATTTCAACTTGAGATTTTCCACATCATGAGAAATTCTATCAATACTTCTAGACATATCATCAATCTTACTCAATTTTTCTTCTATAGAAGCATTGAAAACCTTTTGAATATTGATAAATTATTTAATATTGTTTTCTAGATTAGAGGCATTCCTACTATTATTATAAGAAGAATTGCCATAGGAATTACCACAACTATTTGAGGAATTTCCCAAAAAAGGCTTAGGATTAAAAGTTCCTCTATAAGCATTGTTGTTGAAATTATTTCTAGAGATAAAATTCACATATATAGCATCACTATTTTGCTCACTCAAAGTAGACAAAGACATATCATTAAGATCAATAGGAGCATTCTTACTAGCAACCATTTTCATGAGAGCATCAACTTTTTCACTCAAAGAATCAATCTCAACTGAATTAACTTTTTTTCTAGTAGGCATCCTTTCGGTATGCCATTGCGAATAGTTCGCCATAATATTATCAATCAATTTAGTGGCTTCACCCAAAGTAATTTCCATAAAAGTACCACCCGCGGCGGAGTCCAAAAGATTTTGAGAAACAAAATTCAACCCCGCATAATTTTTTTGTATGATCATCCAAAGATTTAACCCATGAGTTGGGCAATTCCTTAGCATCAATTTTATCCTTTCCCAAGATTGTGCAACATACTCATGTTCAAGTTGCTTGAAATTCATGATCTGAGTTCTAAGGGAAATAATTTTTGCGGGCAGAAAATACTTAGTAATAAAAGCGTCTTTGCACTTATCCCAAGAATCAATACTATTTCGAGGCAAAGATGAAAACCAATTTTTAGCGCGGTCGCGCAAAGAGAACGGGAATAATTTCAACTTCACAATATCATTGTCCACATCTTTTTTCTTTTGCATATTGCATAACTCCATGAAGGTGTTAAGATGGGACGCGACATCCTCATTAGTAGTACCGAAAAATTGATTTTTCATGACAAGATTCAACAAAGCAGCATTAATATCACAAGATTCCGCACTAGTGGCGGGAGGAGCAATCGGAGTGCTAATAAAATCATTGTTATTGTTATTAGAAAAACCAAACAACTTAGTGTTATCTTGCGTCATAGTGAGCAATTGTAAACAAGAACACAAGTGGGCGATAGATCCGATTGGAAAACGGCAAATGGAAAAGAGGGCGAATACAACGGCAAATTTTTGTGAAGTGGGGGAGATGAAAACGAGAGGCAAATGGCAAATAATGTAAATTGTGAGGAGATGAGATTTGTGATTAGGAACCTGGTTGATGTTGATGATGTCTCCCCAGCAACGGTGCCCGAAATTCCTTTTGATTGCTTGCTAGAACTACGTCGGTATTTCCCCAAAAAGGAAGGGATGATGCAACACATCAACGGTAGGTATTTCCCTCAGTGTTGAGACCAAGGTTATCGAACCAGTAGGAGAACCAGCAACAATACGTGAACGATACCTGCACACAAATAACAAATACTCGCAACTCGACGTATTAAAGGGGTTGTCAATCCCTTTCGGGTAACGGTGTCAAAATTTGGCAAACGGACGTGAGAAAGTTGTAATGAGTTGATAGATCGAACGCCAAATAAAATAAAATGCAGCAATGTATTTTTGGTTTAATATATCTGAAAACAAAAGCAAATAAAATAGATCGCAAAGGCAAATATATTAAAGAAGAGACCCGGGGGCCGTAGGTTTGACTAATGGCTTCTCTCGAGAAAAAACAACAAACGGTGGGTAAATGAATTACTTTTGGGCATTGTTCAAGAACTCGGTCGAGTTACCATTTAAATGCCCATTTAATCGCTACTCAGTGCCTAACTGAGGCGAATAGCACATACTCGGTTCATTAAATGGTCAAGCCAATTAACTGGCATTTAACCGGTTGTCAGATGATTAACTAGTTGTCAAACCGATTAATCGGTGATGGGTCAGGTAATTGAAGCGGCATCCATAAAAAAAGGGGTACCAAAGCGGCAATCCATGCCATTATTTGGCCCCGTAACCTCCGGCGTTGCATCCTCCCTCTCCCAAATCACAGCGCCCCTTCCTCTCCTGACTCCTCGCTAGTCACGACCGCGGCTTCTCCTCGTCGGCCCTAGCAACCACCGGCGATCGCCCTACTCCCGTCGCCAGCCGTAGCCTCCTTCTCTGACCCCCATCCCCTCCCATCCTCTTCTCCCCGTCTCTCCTCCAGCCCCTACCCGCAGGCTGCAGCAGCGGCGGCATAGGACAGGCAGCAGTGCTGGCGACCTAGGCCAGGCAGCAGCGCCGACGACCCCTCGAAGCAGGCCCTCAAGGATTCACAAACCAACAAGGTACAGTTCTGCTAAGATTCATCTCATGTGCAGCTGTGAGCATTGGATTATGTGGTGTACAATACATGAAAAACTAGTTACATGTTGCCAATATATTCTCATATGCAGTCGATTAATGATCGACAGATTAATTCAGTTAAATGGCCGATTAACCGATTAATCGCTAATCAGTAGTTGACCGAGCAGTTACCAGTTACCGAATTCCCGAACAATGCTTTTGGGCAATTGATAGAACTTCAAATAATCATGATGATATCCAGACAATGATCATTATATAGGCATCACGTCCAAAATTAGTAGACCGACTCCTGCCTGCATCTACTACTATTACTCCACACATCGACCGCTATCCAGCATGCATCTAGTGTATTAAGTTCATGGAAAAACAGAGTAATGCAATAGGAACGATGATATGATGTAGACAAGATCTATTTATGTAGAAATAGACCTCATCTTGTTATCCTTAATAGCCACGGTACATACGTGTCGGTTCCCCTTCTGTCACTAGGATCGAGCACCGTAAGATCGAACCCATTACAAAGCACCTCTTCCCATTGCAAGATAAATAGATCAAGTTGGTCAAACAAAACCCAAATATCGAAGAAGAAATACGAGCCTGTAAGCAATCATGCATATAAGAGATCAAAGAAGACTCAAATAAATTTCATGGATATAAAAAGATAGATCTGATCACAAACTCAAAGTTCTTCGGATCTCAAGAAACACACCACAAAAAGAGTTACATCATATGGATCTTCAAGAGACCATTGTATTGATAATCAAAAGAGAGAGAGAGGAAGCCATCTAGCTACTAACTACGGACCCGTAGGTCTACAAGGAACTACTCACGCATCATCGGAGAGGCTGAAAGTGCAACTAATCCTCGGGTGGTTTTGGTAATTAATAACAACATATATATCATTGGACTAATATTTACTCACTGTTCAAGAAATCTTCCGATTCAGCGATTTATCATCCGATTTATCGCTACTCTTGGGGTGACCGATAAGATTATGCCTTATCTTCATCATTTATCGTTTGGGCCGATTTATCGCTATGACAAGCGATTTATCGGGAATCTACCGATAAATCGGGCCTATTCATAGCACTATGTTTGCAAGAACTATGTTTATTTGTGTTCTGTGGACCTTGTTACGCAATATGTAATTGTTTTCTATTTTGTTTGTCATTATATCAGGATTCAAAGGCTAGGATTCAAGGTAACACTTCTGTCCAATATTGTTTTGGTGTTGAATATAGCATATTTTAGTGTTGGGAACCTGGGATTTGAAAAAAATTGCCGATTAATAGCCGACCGATAAAATCGATTAATCGGCCGATTTTCGATTAATCTCTAATCCCCAGCTGACCGAGACGATAACGATAAGCGATATCCTCAACATTGTATTTACTTGAGAATCATTTCAGAAAAGTTCGATGATATGGGTATGGAAATGTCTGAAGAAGTGGACCCCTCAAAATGCTAAGACAAGCATTGGCAAAAGCTCAAGACTCCATTTTTGGTTTAGTGATCAAAGATCACATTGAGTCCATAGGAAAAGCCAATACTATTAAAAGGGGATGAGGTTGTGTTGATGATCTTGTTGCTCAAGTGCTTGGTGATCTAGCTCCCTCAACTATCAGCACTCTTCACTATTCAACACACTCATAAGTAATCTCGGACAAACCGATTCTGCAAACTCAGTCCCACCGAGATGAACCACTTCAGTTATTTCTCCAAACCCTAATTTCTCGGTCCATCCGATTCTGAGTTTCGGTCTCACCGAAAATGGACTGCCAACCTTCTATAACCAATGACATCATTTCTGAATATCCGAGTTGTTGTTTTCGGTCACACCGAGATGGCAAGCTCCAACCTTTGACTCATTTCGGACACACCGAGATGGTATTTTCGGTCCCACCAAAAATCCCAACGTTCACTATATTTGAACTTTCGGTCTGACCGAGTTTTCACTTCGGTCTCACCGAGATTGGTCAAATGTGTGTGTAACGGTTGGATTTTGTGTGGAGGCTATATATACCCCTCCACCCCCTCTTCATTCGTGAGGAGAGCCATCAGAAAGTATCACCACTTCTACCATACACTTTCTGAGAAGTGAACCACCTACCCTTGTGTTGAGATCAAGCCATTCCATTCCTACCATATGAAACTTGATTTCTAGCCTTCCCAAGTTGCTTTCCACTCAAACCTTTCTTCCACCACAGCCATATCAGTGAGGAGAGTTGAGTGTTGGGGAGATTATCATTTGAAGCACAAGAGCAAGGAGTTCATCATCATCAACACCGTCTATTACCTTTTGGGGGGTGGTGCCTCCTAGATTGGTTAGGTGTCGCTTGGGAGCCTCCGTCTTTGAGATGTGGAGTTGAACCAAGAAGTTTGTAAGGGCAAGGAGATCGCCTACTTCGTGAAGATCTACCCCGAGTAAGGCTAGTCCTCCGTGGGCGTAGGCCGTGATGGAATAGACAAGGTTGCTTCTTCGTGGACCCTTCGTGGGTGGAGCCCTCCGTGGACTCGCGCAACCGTTACCCTCCGTGGGGTGAAGTCTCCATCAACGTGGATGTACGATAGCACCACCTATCGGAACCACGACAATAATCTCCGTGTCACCAAACTGCGTTTGATCTTCTCCACCTCTCTTTTACATGTGCAATTTACTTTCCGCTGCTTATACTCTAGAATTGCATGTGTAGGGTGATACTTGAATTGATCTTAATTGTGAAACTGCCAAAAACATTGCATGATCTAAAGGCAGATTTTTTATATTGTCAAGTAGTCTAATCACCCCCCCTCTAGACCTACTTTCGATCCTACAAGTGGTATCAGAGCTTTGGTCTCCATTGCCTTGGTTTCCATTGCATTGGACTCCATAAGCTTGGTTTCACAACCTAGGAGAGTATGGCGTCTTGTGAGGGTAATTATCGTAGAGGTCCTTACTTTGATGGTACAAATTTTGCTAGTTGGAAGCATAAAATGAAAATGCATATTCTTGGTCATAACCCAGCCGCATGGGGCATTATTTGTGTTGGCATGCAAGGTGATTTCTTTGAAGAAGGAAAAGTTCCGGATCGCGAAGCTACACCCGAAGAGTTGCGGATGTTGCAAAACAATGCTCAAGCTTGTGACATTCTCTTCAATGCCTTGTGTCCCGAAGAGTTCAACAAAATCAGCCGTCTTGAGAATGCTAAAGAGATTTGGGATACTTTGGTTGAAATGCACGAAGGTACTGAATCTGTGAAGGAATCAAAGCTAGATATTCTTCAAGGTCAAATTGACAAGTTCAAGATGAAGGATGGTGAAGGAGTCGCTGAAATGTACTCTAGGCTTGCTATCATCACAAATGAGATTGCTGGCTTAGGAAGCGAAGAAATGACCGACCGATTCATCATTAAGAAGATTCTCAGAGCTTTGGATGGAAAGTATGACACCGTGTGCACTTTGATCCAAATGATGCCAAACTACAAGACTCTCAAGCCAACTGAAGTCATTGGAAGAATTGTTGCTCATGAGATGACACTTAAGGATAAGGAAGAGCTTCACAACAAGTCAAGTGGTGCTTACAAAGCTACAAGTGATGCTCCTACTACCTCAAGTGACAAGCTAATTTCCAATGAAGAGATAAGCCTAATGGTCAAGAACTTCAACAAGTTCTACAAGAATAGAGGCAAAGAAAGAAGCTCAAAGTCTAGATCATATGATGAAAAGAGATCTTCTAGCCGTGATCGAAACTGCTACAATTGTGGAAGACCCGGACACTTCTCAAATGAGTGTACGGCTCCCCACAAGAGAAGAGAAGAATCTCCAAGAAGAAGAGCAAGAGATGAGTCACCTCGGAGAGAAAGAAGGAGCAGAGATGATCGTTATGAACGAAGACCCTCTCGGAGAAGCAAGGATTCGGAGAGGAAAGACAAGTCATCAAGGAGCTACACAAGAAGAAGACATTAAGCTCATGTTAGTGAATGGGTCTCCGGCTCCGACTCTGACAATCAATCCGATGGAAGCTATCACTCCGACTCCGACTATAGTCAAGATGAAGGTGTTGCCGGACTTGCGCTTGTATCCTCCAACTCCAACTCCTACGACTTATTTGATTCACCAAATGAGGGAATTGGAAGATGCTTCATGGCTAAAGGCCCCAAGGTAACACACCCTGAATTCATTGACTTTGATAGTGATGAGGATGACTTGCTTGGTGAAGATGAGCTCTTGCATGATAAATCTAGTGAGCTTAGTAATGATGAAAATGCTAGTAGTCTTTATAGTCGAGAAGAGTCGAATGACAATGCTATGAAGGAGATTGAGCGTCTAACTAAAGAACTAAACACTCTTAAGTTAGCTCATGAAACAACTCAAGAAGATCATAGAGAGCTCCTAAGATCTCATGAGAAGCTACGCTTCGAGAAGCTCACTCTAGAGCAAGAACATGAGTTTCTAAAAGCGATCAATGACGATCTTCGAAAGAAGAGTTCTTCATATCTTGCCAAACGACTTCTCTTGTCTAATTTCTTGCCACCTATTAAGACTAAGCATGACAAGCATAAGAAAAATTCTTCCTCTAGTAGTAACAATAACAATGTTAAATCCAATATTATTGCTTCTAGTAGTTCTATTGATTCCACTAACAATGTTTCAAGCCAAGTTACACTTGAGCAAGAAAATAGCTTATTGAAGGAAATCATAGAGAAAGGTGTCTACAAGAGTCTTGCCGGAAGCAAGAACTTTGAGGAGATTGATGCATTCATTGAAGCACCTCAAGCCATGGTCAAGTGGGTTCCCAAGGACACATCAAGTTCTACTTCGTCAAGCTCAACTACAACACCAAGGATTCCCATCAAGATGATGTGGATCCCAAAGAAGAAGAACTAGTAGGTTCTTGAGGGTGACTCCGCCAACAAACTTCACTCATATTCATTTTGGCAAGAACTTGTGCAATCAACTTCCACATCATGCACTAGTTCATGGAGTCACAAACCCTCTTGTTGGTAAGTCAAGGGACAAGGTAATCATTGCTTTCATGGACATCATCTTTTGTGTACTTCACTCTATGTCTATGGATATTCTTGTTTGTTCCTTGTGGGACTAACCCATGTAGGTATTGAAAGTGCCCTAATCCAAAGGATTGCTCCCAACTCTTGATGATCTGCATCAACATTGAGCATCCACATCTTCAACATCTACATGAAGTCTTCTACAACAACCCAAGGTTAGTTTGACCCTTTAAAAGGGGTTCTCACATCTAGGGGGAGCTTTGCTCTAAAAATTGAGCTAAAGCATCTCCAAATGATGTGAACACATAAATGCTTTATGTAAAAGTGGTAACCCCACTTGTGCTTAAACGATGAGTATGACCTATGATCAAATGTTCTCATTTGACTCCTAAGTCAATATACTCATATATAGATGACCTAGTCATCGACAAATTGTGTGCTAGCAGCTAGAGTGATTGGTTGTGCATGTTTGACACATATTTCAGTTGCTATCTTATTGTGTGAGCATGTTGAATGCATGATTTCATCCATTCAAGGACATCCATTTGTTGTTTTGATTGTTTTGATTTTTCTGGCCAAATGGATGGACAAGAATGCCTAAGCACCTTTCCCTAGCTATCTATGCTTTCTTGTCTCAAATTCTATTCATGCTCATATCACAACTTTGAACAAGTCTTTTTCGGACAGTCCGAGTGAGGAACACTCGGAACCACCGATTCGTCTAAGGCTGACTTCCAAAACCTTCTAAGTCCATTTCGGTCTGACCGGCTTCTCAATCTCGGTCCAACCGAAACGCTTAGACTGATCTAGGTTTCATCTCGGTGAAACCGAGTTCAAACTCTCGGTCTGACCGATATGCGTAACTGCACAGCAGTTATACATCTCGGTGACACCGAGTTTTTCAACTCGGTCCCACCGACAGCATGGGGTTATATATACCTGAGGGCTGCGCGCGATTCAATTCTTCAAACCGTTCGCCCCCAATACCCCTGCTGCCGTCGCCCTGGTCTACGGATCGTCGCCGTCGTCGCCTGTGCGCCCTCGCCGCAGGTCTCCGCCGCCGTCAACGGTAATCATCTCCACCGTTGCCGCCGTAGAGGGACACCACCAAGTTAGGGTGTGTCCCGATCCCTTTTCGTGCTCCCCTTCCGATTCTTGCACGATAGGCTTGCCATGATTCAATCCACGTTTGAGATATTCCCTATACATTAGTTCAGATCTTCTAGTTTCGAGGAAAATTCTTAGATTTAGGTTTCCACGGAATGCATCTCGGTGAAGCCGATTTTTGAAACTCGGAATGACCGATTTGGCCTCTGGCCATTGCACTGCATCATTCGGTTTAACCGAGTTGTGCCAATCGGAATGACCGAAGCGTAGTTTCAGTGAAACCCTAAGTTATCGATAGGACCGAAACCCATTTCGGTCTGACCGAAAGTGGTGTGTAGGTTTCTGTTGAGCACTTCGGTTGCACCGAAACTTGAAATCGGTTTGACCGAAATACATTCTGTGAAAACTCAAAACTAAGTTTTGAACTCATTTTTTTTCAAAAACCTCTGCAGTTGTGATAACTCTTCTACTCTGCCTATACCTTATCTTTTCACAGGTTTTTCAGCCATGTCAGATGTCAGTGACAGCCAGAACAGGTCTGAATCACCATTTGCTGAAATTCCAGAGGCAGATACAAGTCCTGCTAGCAGCTCCAGTGATGATGGTGAGAGGAGCACCCCTAGTGGTTTGCCTCCTGCAGCCACCAGAACCAGGAAGAAGAGAACTTCTGATGATGAGGACTCTGACTTTGTTGCTGAGGAAGTTACCTCCAAGCCAAAGAGGAATGTGGTTGCCAAAGAGCACCAAGGGCAGCAGTCAAGGAAAGGCACAAGCAAAGTGAAGCAGTCAGCAGTTGCAAAGAAGCTCAACTTGGAAGAGCCTGCTCCAAGCAAGGTGAAGAAGACTTCCAAAAGGAAGAGGGTAGTATATGCTGAACCTCAAGATGATGCTGCAGAAGAAGAAGAAGAAGAAGAAGCACCCCAGCCTCCTCCTCAGAAAGCTAAGTTCATGGGTGATGCTATTCGGGCTCAAGCCTCCTCTAAGCCCAAGAAGCCTGCTCAAGCCAAGGCAGCTCCAGCCAAGCCCAAGAGAACAACCAGAAGCATTCCAGCTTCTGAGAAGAACAAAGGTGAGATGCCACCGTCTGAATCGGATGAAGAGCATGTGTTGCTTAAGCTCCGTCCCAAGTTGCCACTCCACAATGATGCTCATCCTCAAGCTGAGGACATGAAGGCAAGGAAGGACAAAGGTCTCAGGCTATGGAGACAATCTGATCCATATGCTGTAAGGAGAAGGACTGCTGTGGACCCCAGATTCCACACCAGAGAGCAGCAGGATTTCTATGAGACCGTGCTGATGGATAAGAAGCCCATTGTTGCTGACACCAGGTATGTTGACTGGAAGTACATTGACAGTGAAGAGCACCGGGACTTCTTTCCCCATGTGCATGAGAGCTTTACTGCATGTGGAGTTGCTGATTTTGTGGGTCAAGAGCTGACAGCTTGGAATGACGAGATGATCATGCAGTTCTATGCCACAGCCCACTTCTATCCTGATGGCAAGATCACCTGGATGACTGAAGGTCAAAGGTTTTCTTCGACTGTTGAAGAATGGGCAGAACTTCTGAACGCTCCAGTGCAGAGAGAGGACGACATTGATGTCTATGGGATTCCTAAGAAGAGTCATGATTCCATGAAGAATATGTACAAGGAGATCCCAGCTGCTGATTTGGAAGGATGGAAGCTTGGCTCAGTGTACTATCTCCAGGCAGGTCTGACCACCACTAACACTATTTTGAGGCATACTTTGATGCCTAAGTCAGGAGACCACCGGATGATACGAGGCTATTCTATCAACATGCTGCACATTCTCGATGAGAAGGCACCTTTTAAGGTGATGGACTTGATGGTAGAGACCAGTAAGAGGACTGCAGCTGACCAGAAGAGGTCGTGTGGGTTTGCACCGCAGATACAGATGCTCATCAACGCCAAGTTTGGCACGGGCAAATTCATGTTGGATAGGAAGCACTTGCCACTGCAGCCAGAGCATGAGGACAACGTAGTTGTGATGGATGAAGAGGATCCTACCTCAGTTGAAGGACAGGCCAAAATCGAAGCTGCAAAGAAGGCTAAAGCTGACAAAGAGGCAGCAGCAGCAGCAGCTAAGCCAAAGAGCTTTGGAGAACAAATTCTTGAAGCTACCCAAAGGATTGAACAACGCCTGGCCAGCATTGAGCAATCTCAGGAGAGCCTAGAGAGGATTGTCAAGGACAAGATCCACGCTCTGGACGTGAAGCTGACTGAGATTCAGGTGTCTGTCAACAAGCTTGAGGCAGACATAGAGGAGACAAGGCAGGAGAGAGCAGAGCTTATGCAGGATGATCTAGTCCAGGACTCTCATCGCCAGACTGCTCAGGTTCCCAGAGGATCCAGATCTGCAGCTATCCCAGTGACAGACTCCAGGGCTACCACTTCAGCACCAGCTACAGCTCCAGCAGTTCCTCCAGCTCCAGCATCCACTCCTCCACCGCAGACTTCAGCAGAAGTCTTCGCCGATGCCGCTATCTCTACACCGACATCTACCCAGACGGGAGCCGCCAGCAGAGCCCGCAGTGACGCTTAGCTCTATACCTTTTCGAACTTTTTGGTAACTTGTTGCCAAAGGGGGAGAAATTGTTATAGATCATAGGGCTTCGAGAAAGAGAGTGCTCCTTTCGTCTTTCGTTCTTTTGCCGGTTTTCTTTGAGATACAGTGATTTCTTTTGGTTCTTGGAACTTTAAGTGTGCTTGCTACAAGTTTGATGCCACCTTAATGAGTGCTTAGTCATACTATGCTTTAATGAGTGCTTATTGCTTATGATATGCTATTCCTTATTGTATGGCTATTTACTCTTGTCTTGGTGATTGAGTGCATGTTACTCATTCTTATCATTTTGTGCGCTCCACCAAGATGTATGTGACATGGAAGAGTGACCCACAATCCTAATCGATTGTGCATTTGCATTCAAACGCAAATTTTAAATAATGCACAAATTTAGGGGGAGCTCTTGTTTATCACATACTTCTCAAAGCGACGATATTATTCTTTGATTATATCCTTTGTCGAAGCTTTGATCTATATGTTGTCATCAATTACCAAAAAGGGGGAGATTGAAAGTGCAACTAATCCCCGGGTGGTTTTGGTAATTAATAACAACATATATATCATTGGACTAATATTTACTTGAGAATCATTTCAGAAAAGTTCGATGATATGGGTATGGAAATGTCTGAAGAAGTGGACCCCTCAAAATGCTAAGACAAGCATTGGCAAAAGCTCAAGACTCCATTTTTGGTTTAGTGATCAAAGATCACATTGAGTCCATAGGAAAAGCCAATACTATTAAAAGGGGATGAGGTTGTGTTGATGATCTTGTTGCTCAAGTGCTTGGTGATCTAGCTCCCTCAACTATCAGCACTCTTCACTATTCAACACACTCATAAGTAATCTCGGACAAACCGATTCTGCAAACTCAGTCCCACCGAGATGAACCACTTCAGTTATTTCTCCAAACCCTAATTTCTCGGTCCATCCGATTCTGAGTTTCGGTCTCACCGAAAATGGACTGCCAACCTTCTATAACCAACAACAGCATTTCGGAATATCCGAGTTGTTGTTTTCGGTCACACCGAGATGGCAAACCCTAACCTTTGATTCACTTCGGACACACCGAGATGGTATTTTCGGTCCCACCGAAAATCCCAACGTTCACTATATTTGAACTTTCGGTCTGACCGAGTTTTCACTTCGGTCTCACCGAGATTGGTCAAATGTGTGTGTAACGGTTGGATTTTGTGTGGAGGCTATATATACCCCTCCACCCCCTCTTCATTCGTGAGGAGAGCCATCAGAAAGTATCACCACTTCTACCATACACTTTCTGAGAAGTGAACCACCTACCCTTGTGTTGAGATCAAGCCATTCCATTCCTACCATATGAAACTTGATTTCTAGCCTTCCCAAGTTGCTTTCCACTCAAACCTTTCTTCCACCACAGCCATATCAGTGAGGAGAGTTGAGTGTTGGGGAGATTATCATTTGAAGCACAAGAGCAAGGAGTTCATCATCATCAACACCGTCTATTACCTTTTGGGGGGTGGTGCCTCCTAGATTGGTTAGGTGTCGCTTGGGAGCCTCCGTCTTCGAGATGTGGAGTTGAACCAAGAAGTTTGTAAGGGCAAGGAGATCGCCTACTTCGTGAAGATCTACCCCGAGTAAGGCTAGTCCTCCGTGGGCGTAGGCCATGATGGAATAGACAAGGTTGCTTCTTCGTGGACCCTTCGTGGGTGGAGCCCTCCGTGGACTCGCGCAGCCGTTACCCTCCGTGGGTTGAAGTCTCCATCAACGTGGATGTACGATAGCACCACCTATCGGAACCACGACAAAAATCTTCGTGTCACCAAACTGCGTTTGATCTTCTCCACCTCTCTTTTACATGTGCAATTTACTTTCCGCTGCTTATACTCTAGAATTGCATGTGTAGGGTGATACTTGAATTGATCTTAATTGTGAAACTGCCAAAAACTTTGCATGATCTAAAGACAGATTTTTTATATTGTCAAGTAGTCTAATCACCCCCCCCCCCCTCTAGACCTACTTTCGATCCTACAGAGGCACCAATGGACTTGATGAACCCCTCCGTGATGGTGTCTAGATTGGATCTGGTGGTTCTGCAACTTGCGACGACTGGAATTGATTTTCGTCAACTCCCCTAGGATTTCTGAAATATTGGGATATTTATAGAGCGAAGAGGCGGTGCGGGAGGCCACCGAGGTGGGCACAACCCATCTGGGCGTGCCTGGTCCCCCAGGCGCGCCCTGATGGGTTGTGCCCCCCTCGGGGCACCCCCAGGTGCTTCTCTGGCCCAACAAGTGTCTTTTGGTCCAAAAAATAACCCACAAAAAGTTTCGCTGCATTTGGACTCCGTTTGATATTGATTTCCTGCGGTATAAAAAACAAGCAGAAAACAACAACTGGCACTTGGCACTATGTCAATAGGTTAGTACCAAAAAATGATATAAAATAATTGTAAAATAATTGTAAAACATCCAAGGATGATAATATAACGTCATGGAACAATAAAAAATTATACATATGTTGGAGACGTATCACCTTGCCATCCTTCTCGCGGAAGTACCAGTCGAAGACGCAGTACATATCGAGCTGGATCTACTTGTCGCCGGAGCTGTACTCGCCGTTGCTGTCCTCCTTCTCCTCCTTCACTGGAAGTCCGGCAATTGCGCGAACCGCCCAATTCCGATCGTTGCCGGAGCTGTCGTCGCCATAACTATCCTCCTTCTCCTTCTTTGTTGGTCGTTCGGCCATGGCACGGACCGCCCGATTATGCTCTCGGGCGAGGGCGCGCGTGTTCCTCCGTCGCGGTTCTTCACAATGCGGGCGCGAATTTCTTCCTCCTCTGCGGCCATCCGCGCCGCCGCATCAACTGCCTCCGTCGTCGCCATTTCCGCTGCCACACGGGCCTCGGTGGCCCTTATCCTTTCCTTCCCACGATGGGTCGCCCATTCCCGGTGGGACTCATAGTCTGTCCGACCGGTGATGGGGAAGAGGAGGGGTTTCGGTTGCCGGGACCGCGATGATCCAGCTCAGAGGACCCGAGTGCCCGTTGAGCTGACGCTATGAAGTAGTTGCGGACAAATCCGTTCGTTGGCCGGGCGTTGTCCTCCCGGGAGTGGCGGAGTGCAATGTAGACCACCATTGCCTCCTCCAACCCGCATGGGATGTCACCCTAGTCGACGGATTCAGACTGGTCGGAGTTAGATCGGCTGCCTGCCATGCCGGAGACAGCCGAAAACTGCCGGAGGTGAACTTGGGTGGCGGAGGGGAGTGGAGGAGAGTGGAGTGGTTAGGGTTTGGTTCAACGAGCGGATGGAGACGGATATATGTGGGGTCGGATGGGCCAGCATGGGCCGTGTTTGACATGATGGGCGTGCTCGGGGGCCCCATACCCGCCCTCATATTTGGCCTGGATATGAAGGGTGTCGGTCAGCCCGAGCGTTTGAGACTCGTTTGAGGCGCCCGTCTGAATTGAAAATCGTGACCGGTTAGTGACCAGATGGACCGTCCAGGCGTTTCAGGAGGGTTTAGGGTGCCCGGCTGTAGATGCTCTTAGTTATTATAATGAAAAACACAGGGCCTTCTCTTTGTATTTGTTGTTCCTCCCAACAAGCCTGAAACACCAGCCCATCATTATTATATTTTAAGCGTAAACCAATAAAATGGAGAGCAATTAGTTAACGAACGCTCCTTCGGGAGTCTCACAAGGATCAGCCGGCGCGTCTCAGACATTCGCCACGTGTCGCGCTTTGGGCGCTCCCTCCGGATTTTATTTTTTTATTTTTCCGCACGAGTTTTCGGCATTTTAATTTTTTGTTTCATTTCGATTTTCCACCGGTCTTCCTTAGCTTTTTTATCAAAAAAGAATTGCGAAAAAAAATTGCGCGAAAAAACGTGTTTTTTTCATTTCGTGATAGTCACGGTTTTGCTTCCGCAAGAGACACGGTTTTGCTTTCGCGAGAGTCACGGACGTGTCACTCGGAAACGAAAAAAAAAAACGTGTTTTCCGTTTTTTTCCTTTCGCGAGTCACGGTTTTGCTTCCGTGAGAGGCACGGTTGTGCTTTAGCGAGAGTCACGGCCGTGTGTCTCGAAAACAAAAAAAATGTTTTATGTTTTTTTT
>LR738714.1:34883392-34906324 GCA_902687465.1 Secale cereale
GTGTTATCTATTTTTTTTTTACTTTTGCGAGAGTCACGGTTTTGCTTCCGTGAGAGCCACGGTTGTGCTTTAGCGAGAGTCACGGCCGTGTGTCTCGAAAACGCAAAAAAATGTGTTTTCTGTTTTTTTTTACTTTCGCAAGAGTCACGGTTTCGCTTCCGCGAGAGGCGCGGTTGTGCTTTCGCGAGAGTCATGGCCGTGCGTCCTCGGAAATGAAAAAAACGCGTTTTTTCTTTTTTTTTTCCTTCCACGAGAGGCATAGTTTGTGATTTCGCGAGTCATGGACGTGCCTCTTTCTGAATTTTTTTTTCCTTCAACGAGAGTCACAATTATGCTTCCGCGAGAGGCACGGTTTGTGATTTTGCGAGAGGCACGATTTCTGATTTCGTGAGAGGCACGGGCGTGCCTCTTTCGGAAAGGATAAAAACCCGTACTCCCGGTTCGGTTTTTTCGTGAAAAAATGTTCGTCAATGCCTATCAACATGGTATCTAGTTTTGAAAATCTTGACGCGAGGAATCCAACGGTGAAAGCGGTTCGAGATTTGGAGGCACGGTTTAAGAGATAAAACGTTTTGAATAAACAAATCTACGGAGAAAAGGAAAACCCTAGATTGCTACGAGTGACGTACATGAAACGTGCCACTTGTCGCAACCTGGAAAAGTTGGAGTGATATTTCCAACGAGTACTCCTCAATTAATGATTTCGAATAAAGTGCCTTTCTACACATGAGGTTATATGCTCATGGCACGAACATTAAAATAAATAAAATAGGAAAATATTTCAAAAAATTCTAAAACTTTTTTTTGACATACTTTAAAATATGTTTGTTGTGCATCTAAAATTTCATCACGAAATGACACTGGTGAAAGGCGTGGTAAAAAAAAAAGGAAATCGATGCTCTGAAAATGTTGATTTTTTTTTGCCACGACTCCCTCCAGTGTGATTTCGTGATAAATTTTTGCATGCACAATAAACACTTCTTAAAGTATGTCAAAAAAAAGTTTCAGAATTTTATGAAATATTTTTCTATTTTATTTATATTTTACTGTTTACATCAGAAACATATGAGCTCAGGTGTAGTAACTCGACGTCCTGGGCCAGCCCATTACTATTCGGCCGCGCCGACTCGACCGAACCGAACCCGTGACAACAACAGAGTCCAAGCGCAGGACGGGCGGCCCAGATCCAAGCTTGGGGGAGGGGCAAATCGGGACAGAAAAGGAGTGACAAGTTCACCCACCTCGCGTCCGGCTCCAACTCGCAAGCAAAGCGGAGATCCCC
This sequence comes from Secale cereale, assembly GCA_902687465.1. NCBI lineage: Eukaryota > Viridiplantae > Streptophyta > Magnoliopsida > Poales > Poaceae > Secale > Secale cereale. The sequence goes on from LR738714.1 coordinate 34,884,675, forward strand.
TCTTCCGCCTCCGCTTCCGCTTCCGCCTCTCCAGAAAATAAACCCCCACACAGCACCGCGAGTCGCCTCCGTACCCCCGCACCACTCGCCCCCCGAACCCTAGCCAGCCCGCCAGCGCCGTCGGCGAATCGAAATCCGCGGGCGCCCAGCCAGCAGCCATGTCGCCGCCCGAGAACCCCAACGGCGGGGCCGCCGCCGCCGCGCCCTCGGAGCCCGCGCCGCCCGCCAAGCCTTCGTCTTCCAAGGGCAAGAAGAAGGACGACAAGAAGGACGACGATCTGGTGAGCGCCCCTCCGTCCCCTCTCTCCCCCGGTCGGCCGAGATCGGGGAGCATCTCGCTTCGATCTGCGGCTCCGCCCCGCCCCGCCTTCTGATGTTGTTTTTGCTTTGGTGCCCGCAGTCGGAGGAGGACCTGGCGCTCAAGGAGCAGCTCGAGCTCTACGTGGTGCGGGCGCAGGACGTGGATCCCGGCGTGCAGAGGCTCGCCCTCGAGAGCATGAGGTACTACAATCTCTTCCCTTGCTGGGACCTCGCAGATTCAGTTTTTGGTCCCCGAATTCTGTTCCGTGCCTAGGTCCGGTGGTGCGTCAGCTGCTTCTTCTAGGTTTAGATTTCCGATCTCTGCGCGAATTCGATGAGTGTGCCTTCTATAGTTCTGGCATCTATATAGCTATGTCTTTCTCACGAACAATTATGGACTGCTGTCACTCTAGTTTGGCTAAAAAGATTAGCCTTTGTGTGCCCTCGACTGAGATTTTGACCTTTACAGGCAGTAGATTCGTTCCTTGGGCTTTGCCATAAGTTTAGATTTCTGCTCTCTGTCTGAATTCCTCGAATGTGTAGGCTTTAGTTGTGGTAACTTTTGTTCCATCTATCTGGCAAGGTCTTGTTTTGTGGAGTGCTGCCACTGTCGTAGTTTGTGTAAAAAACAATGTTTTCTTGCTTTAATTCTGTTAGCTGCCACTGAGATTTTGACCCCTACCAGGCAGGAGATTCGCTCAGCTACAAGCTCCATGACGTCTGTCCCAAAGCCACTGAAATTCCTCCGCCCACACTATGGAACCCTTAAGTCCTACTATGAAACTATGCCAGAATCTGAGCTGAAGGTATACTTTACACTCACACCTTTGTTGTATGGTGATTTTAATACTGATTCTGGACATCGCTGATATAACAACACAACTGTTTTTGCAGAAGTACATGGCTGACATACTATCAGTGTTGGCCTTGACAATGTCTGCTGAAGGAGAAAGGGTATGTGCCTGCCATGTTCCTACTCTTCCACAATTTAGTTTAATACCTTTCAGCGGGAATTGAGGTTAGCCTGCTTAAGAGTTGGCCTATGCCTTTTCATTGTTTCAGGAGAGCCTGAGGTACCGTTTGTTGGGCTCTGAAGGTGACATTGGTTCCTGGGGTCATGAATATGTGAGGTAAGAACAATACTACATTAATGCATATACTGTGCTTCCTCTATTATTACTTTACCTGTTTACATTTTGTATTGTGAATTTATCTTATAGCCCATTTAATCTTACTTAGGTATTTAGTTCATGTCTGTCTTAGATGTAAAAGTGAAATATTGTTTCATTCCGTCCAAAAGTTCTGTTTGTTATTCCCACTTCATTCTGTAGTTTCAAATCAATACCCAGAAATACAAATGCTTACTAGCAAGAGGTTAAAGTTTGAATTCGACAGACTTCTAATACTCAACATGGCCTATTCCTAGGACTGTTACAATGAGTTAGTTGTAGCATGATAGGATAAAGGTTCCTTATGGTGGACATATATTGATTATGCATCATTAATGTTCTGCTTTGGTTGCTATATGTGTTCTGACCACAAGGTTTATCTTATGTGATGGCTAATTTGTATATAGCCATCGGACCAAGTTTCCAATACCTTGTTGAGTTCAGTTTATTGCTCTTATTATTATGGACATTGTTGGTTTTGTAATTTGTTGTATGCATTTGCTTTCACAATTGTTGGATTCTACTGAAACTTTTTCTCGTGACAGGAATCTGGCTGGTGAAATTGCTCAAGAATTCCAAAAGCGCCAGGTTGGAACTCTCATTCTTGTATCATTACTACGTGGAACTCCTGCCTTGCTCTTTTTGTGCCTCCATTTTTCTATTTATCCCATTGTGATAACCCTTTATTTTTTACTTAGGAGGCTTAACTTCCTACCGTATCTTAGGCATCATTGATATAATTTGATAAATATTATTACCCCTTTTATCAATGCTCTGAGTGATTTACTTCATCTATTTTGGTGACTACTATTGGTCATGCTCGTAGGCTTTAATCAGTTTGTGGAACTACTGTAGTTAATTGTCATATCCTACTCGCTCTAGTTCTCTAAAAGCTGCTGTTTTGGATATCGGCATTCTCTAGTATTCAACTTTGAGCACTTTGTGTTGTGATATATATCATAAAGCTAAACAGAAGTGGATTTATGAACCATTCTATTCAAGTCTAATTGATGATATGATTTTTGACTATCTAACTGAGATATTTTAAAGGATATTAGTAGTCAGAGTTTTGATGTTAGTAGTCAAAGTTTGAATTTTAGTCGTCAAAGTTTTGGATGCTGTACTTTTGGGTGTGCCCAAAACAGCATCTTTTCAACAACCGGAGTGAGTGGGTTGTCTTATTGTAATATCCAGTCTCGATAACATTTGCTTATTACTCACTGCAAATTTGTTGTTTGTACTCATCTTTTTTTTAATGTCGCATGGTTGCAACCATCCTAAGTAGATGATCTCAGTTTTGTTTCAAACCTCAAGTGTTAGTTTTGTATTTCTGCAGGGTGATGACATGCCAATTGACGAGTTAATGGAACTAGTGCAGCAAATTGTCTCATTCCACATGAAGGTTTGTTCTTTGAAAATTGTGGACACACATACTCTCTCCGTTCCAAAATAATTTTGTGGTGATGCATTGACGCCTTGTTTGTTTTCTTGTATAATAGCATAATGCTGAGCCTGAAGCTGTAGATCTTCTGATGGAGGTATTTTGACTTGCACAATTTTAACCAGTACATTAGTTGTAGCTATTCACCAATGGCTATACTGATGTGTGATATTTCTTTGCAGGTTGAGGACCTTGATTTGCTAGTTGAGCATGTCGACTCAACAAACTACAAAAGAACTTGTTTGTACCTTACTAGTTCGTCTAAGTATGTCTACAACTCTATACATTAGATCATACACTGCTATTTTCTACTGTGCACATCTCTCTAAATGGTTTCTGTAAATTATCGTGTACATATTTTCTGGAAAAAGTTCCTTGTTACAGATTTGGAATTATAAATTTGAATTTTAGTTGACTTGAATTAATGCTTTGCTCTATCTCAATTCCAAACTGCAGATTCCTCCCTTCTCCAGATGATACGCTGGCACTTGATATAGCATATACCATTTACATGAAGTTCGAAGATCTTGCAAGTGCGTTGCGCATTGCTTTGCTTCTTGACAACAAGGTAAGCAGAAAATTATTAGAAGTTGTACTCCTCTGTTTTGGTATTACCTTTAAACTGACATGTGTCTCAATGATTTGTAGTCCATACAGTATGTGAAGCAGGTCTACACAGCAACTGATGATCTTGTACTCAAGAAGCAATTCTCATACATCATTGCACGCCATGTATGTATTTCTCTCCTTGCTTTCCCTCCCTTTCCACCTCCCTGTGAATTTTGATTCGTTCTGTACCCTTAACCTTGGTTAATTTTTATGTCTTGCATTTCAAGTAGCTTATCTTACAAATTTTGACCTTGAGCTCTCATCTTCTGAAGGGTTTGGCCATGGAGATTGATGATGAGATAGCTGCAGATGAAAATGACAAGGAAATGTTGCAAGAAATAGTTAATAACACCAAGCTGAGCGAGGGATACCTCACTCTTGCTCGTGATATCGAAGTTATGGAGGCAAAATCTCCAGAAGATATTTATAAGGTGACCTTTATTTCACTAATTTCATGTTTATGGTAGGCTTTGTGGTCCATAATAAAAGTATGCTTATACTTTCTAATCTTTAGGTCCATTTGATCGACGGACGTGGTGCCAGCTCCAGTCTTGATTCTGCAAGACAGAATTTGGCTGCAACATTTGTCAATGCATTTGTTAATGCTGGATTTGGCCAGGTTAGTTTTTGTGGAGAACATGTTATTTGTGGTCCATACGAGGCAAGAGTGAATATTAAGTTTGTTTCTTTGTGCAGGATAAGCTGATGACTGCTCCATCTGATTCTTCCAGTAGTGGGTCTTCTGGAAATTGGTTATTTAAGAACAAGGAACATGGAAAAGCCAGTGCAGCAGCTAGCCTGGTACAATCAAATCATTTGTTATATTTCAAATAATAAGGTTTCTTTAAGTTACAACTAACCAATACTAAATGAAATTATTTCTTGCAGGGAATGATTCTCCTGTGGGATACTGATTCAGGGCTTGCCCAGCTTGACAAGTACTTGCATAGTACTGATACTCATGTCGTTGCGGGAGCTTTGCTAGGTATTGGAGTTGTAACCTGCGGTGTGAAGAATGATTGTGACCCTGTATGTATTCCAATTTATTAGCTGCTTCCTCTCCCCCTCTTTGATGTTATGTAAGTTCTGTCTTTAATAAGAATTTGTTTCCAGGCACTTGCTATCCTCATGGAGTATGTTAACAAGGATGACTCAAACATACGGATTGGTGCAATCTTGGGTCTTGGTATCGCGTATGCTGGTTCTCAAAAGGATGAGGTGGAAATCGGTGCTTGCTATTGTCTTTTGTTACCTTATCATCAGTTATATATTTCGTGCTAACATGGTTTACTGTATTCCAGCTAAGAGTGCAACTATCGGCTATATTGGGAGACCCCCAAGCAACACTTGAGGTCTTGGTCTTCACTGCTGTTGCTTTGGGATTGGTGTTCGTTGGTTCATGCAATGAAGAGATTGCACAATCCATCATATTTTTCTTGATGGAGCGTAGTGAGGCAGAGCTGGCAGAGCCAATTATACGCCTTCTTCCTGTTGCACTTGGCCTTCTATATCTTGGAAAGCAGGTAAATGCTCAACATTTTCATTTTCATTCAGTTTGTCATGCACGAAAAAAATGTTCTGTTTCAATGGATATATTTAGAATACTATTTGTTTTAAGGATTTGCCCACTCTTTTTTGAATGGTATCTCCTGGATCCAACTAGAAAGCTGATTGCAAATGTTACTATTGTTTTCATACCATGTTCTTGCTACTGATTCTAAATTTAGCATATGCACATATCTTCATCATAACAATGTCTTTTTTCAAGGCAATTTAAATACATCCAGATGACTTAATGTTGGTGAACTATTTCAGGAAAGCGTTGAGGCTACTGCGGAGGTTTCTAAAACATTTGATGAGAAGATCAGGAAATATTGTGACGTAACACTGATGTCCCTTGCATATGCTGGAACAGGAAATGTGCTCAAGGTAGTTAACCTTCAATCCCTATATTAACATGATTGCTGACTTATTGCAGCTTCAAACTGTGTTTTAATGCCTCCAATGTTTTCCCAATTCTTAATGCAGGTTCAGAAACTTCTTGGTATTTGCTCACAACATCTTGAGAAAGGCGAAACACACCAAGGCCCAGCTGTCCTTGGAATTGCTCTTATTGCCATGTCTGAAGAATTAGGAGCTGAAATGGCTGTACGATCACTTGAACGTCTTTTACAGTATGGCGAGCAGAATATTAGACGAGCAGTTCCGCTCGCTCTTGGTATTCTGTGTATTTCAAACCCCAAGGTAAATTTGTGCCTCATCAGTTACTGTGAAGAGTTGCAGAGTTCATTAGAATGCAATATTTAACTCCACTTAAAGCAAAACATCACTTCAAAGCAAAACATTTGATCCTGTGTCCTCCTAAGATAGAGATTGCTGGTCGTTTTTTTTTCATGACAATATCTTTTTATGTGATGTAATTTATACGGTAACAAAAGAGCAACATACTGGGACATTCTCCATGTTATGAATTAAATTCTTGTTTAGTGGTTCATTTTCAGTTTATTTTGGACAATTCTAATATCTTGTATATATCAGGTAAATGTCATGGACACACTGAGCAGATTGAGTCATGATGCGGATGCTGATGTTTCAATGGTATGTACTTCTTAACCTAGCAGTTAATTCCTGAAATTCATGCTTCATCTTATAACTTGGTTACCTTGCTCTAGGCTGCGATAATCTCATTGGGTTTGATTGGTGCTGGTACAAACAATGCCAGAATAGCTGGTATGCTTCGTAATCTTTCGAGTTATTACTACAAAGAGGCGGCTCATCTATTCTGTGTAAGTACATATCCGGTGCTCCTTTAGCATCCTTTTCCCTATGGTGGTTTCCTGTTTGTATTGGAGTTGCAGACTTGCATATGCTGATCAGTTTTATATGTTCAGGTAAGAATTGCTCAAGGGCTTGTTCACCTTGGGAAGGGTTTGCTGACACTTTCTCCATACCATTCCGACCGGTTTCTTCTTTCCCCGTAAGTAACTAGCTTCAAGCACTGAATTTCCCCTTCAGTATTGTTGGATTCATCTGACAATTCCTTTGTTCTTTTAGGATGGCACTTGGAGGGATTGTCACTGTTCTGCACGCCTGCCTTGACATGAAGTCCACCATTCTAGGGAAATATCATTACATTCTTTACATTATTGTGTTGGCGATGCAGGTATGCATATAACCCATCTGCCAATTTTTGTAACCAGACCAAACAGCCACTTGATGCTAAAGATTAAACTCTTCTTTCCGTAATACAGCCAAGGATGCTCTTAACGGTGGATGAGGATCTGAAGCCTCTTCCTGTTCCAGTGCGGGTTGGGCAAGCAGTTGATGTGGTTGGGCAGGCAGGAAGACCCAAGACGATCACCGGCTTTCAGACGCATACCACTCCTGTCTTGCTTGCAGCCGGGGAGCGAGCGGAATTGGCGACTGACAAGTAAGTTCGACTAGGGCTGCGCATGTTCTTCATCGTCTGAATGTGTTCCTCTCCATGACAGCTAACCGCTGTTGCCTTGTGTCGTGCAGGTACATCCCCCTGACGTCGACGTTGGAGGGATTTGTAATTCTGAAGAAGAACCCGGAATACCACGAGGAGTGAGGGAAACCCCCCAGGCTTTGATCTGATGCAGGTTTTTGGAGGCTCCCAGCTTGGCAGACTCGGCCGTCACCGAGGATCCTTTGATATGCCCCCACACAAGGCACTTTGCTGGTGTTTCATCCAAAAACTTTTTATTCCGTCCACCAGAGCTGTAACTAACTGCAAGCTTGTTTGGTTGCCCGAATGGACCGGCATGCCACTTTGTACCCACACTGGTGGACATGTAGGAGTTGAACTGGTGGTGTCTTTTGACCTTAAGCTTATTTGTATATGTATCGTTTGTACTGGGAATTAAAACTTTAGAACAGATACGGTGTTGTCATTCACTAGCACAATTTTTTAGCCTTTGGTACGAGTGACACATCTGGACCTGCGTGCGTTTACTCTTTTGTGGAGTACTATGTTTATGTCAGCAGTTAATTGACTTGAAAGTGTTTTACTATTCCGTTTTACAAAGTGTTGTTACGGCTCACGAGGGCGATTCGTATTTGGAGCCACGGGAAGACCAGGACCTCTGCCTGGTGCTCCCTGGCCTCGCCAACTAGCCAACAGCACTGCTCCATTTTGGGCCGGAGGGTCACTAGTGCTACTGCTAGCCCTTTGTCGACGCATACCCTTCAATACCTTCAAACGTACAAAGCCATGTTGGTTGATTTCTCTATGTGCAATTTTTGTTGCTGTTAATTGAAAGGTTCTTTGACGCGGCTGGAATAGGATTTTTTTAAAAGGGAACATGTGCGGAAACTTGAAACGGTACCGAGCTTGAAACATATAGTTGAGAAAACTAGTGCCCACCTAATGCTTTTTTCAACTGATTTTTTTTTTTGGAATAACAATACATTTACAGTACCTGCAAATTCAAAACCGGTGGTTTAATGCTTAATGACCGTAATATATAATGATCTATGAATCTGATTTTTCATGCAAAGATGGTTTCTTATATAAGAAACGATATGATCACCTCTTCTCGTTAATTATGTGTCATGCAGACAAAGTTCTAATATGGCATGCTAGAGACGGCGGCAAAGTGGGGAGTATCGTGAGATGTTGATGCTTTTGCAGTCTAATCCTACACTCTCGTCACTCTGAATCTATGAATATGTTATACATACAAGTTGGTAAATAAAGGGACATTTTGTGTTGAGCATTGCAATGAACCGGGTGTTTCCTAGCAACAATCATCATGTGCAATCTTAAAGCTGAAGGTCTTGATTGCTAGACGAGAGGGCATTGAAGTCGTGGACGTTGTGAACCTTATAAAGACAGGTCGGCCTCGAGGGGTACCCACGAGAGTTACTGTATATACCCAAACTAAAGGGACATGCGCTGGTTGAGGTGGACCAGAGTTCCCGATTGTCTCTTGCGCCCTGTGATGACCTGGAGGGTACCCGCGAGTTGATGTGAAGTCGGGTTGACCTGGAGGGTACCCGTGAGATTCCTACGTGGCACGGCCAGGCATTTCGGGCCCTTGCGGTTTGTCCACAAGACGGGGCGACGAGGTCATATGATCGTGAGTCCCTGGTCGTTACAACACGCTCCAAAGTCATTAACGGTTTGGATATGTGATCTGAGTAGGCATCTGGCCTTTTCACACTAACCACCACGCGGGAGTATGTACGGGCACTCTGTGTCGTATGTATCAGCCGAAGCTCTTCAAACGTGAGCGACAATACTTAGCATGCCTTGGAACTGTCCTTGTGCCAAGTTAGCCACACATAATATATTTCATGGATGCAACAAGTGGCGTTATGGATGCCTTACATATTACGTACTGGATGCATGCCTATATGATCATGAATGGATGAATGTAGAACGTGAATGAACGTCAAAGAAAAAAGTAGTTGGTGTCTAAATAAAAGTGGGTTTATGCCACAAATAGAACATAATGTTAGATTGCAAGTATGATCCCAAAAATATTAGTGCTTCTTTGGTTCGCAAGATACCAGGAACACATGAATTGGAAAAATATAGGATTGCAATGGCATGCTTACTTGAATCCTACATGATTTTTGTTTGTTTGATTGCATCACAGGGAAAACTTTTCAAGAGGTTTGAGTGGATGTTAAAATTTCTATGGAAAATTCCAATATAAAATCCTAAAGTAATCCAATATAAACCATGGAGTATAAAGTAATCCTTAGGAAAAAAATCCTAAAGGATTCAAACCTAGGAATCAAACAGCCAATATAGGAAAATTTACTAAGGATTCCAATCCTTCAAATTCCTATGAAACCTTTGAATCAAAGAGGCTGTACATGAGAAATACTTTAAATACAACACTAAAAATACAATACATCCGGACGACTGTCTCCAAAAATCTATATTCTCCAAGGAGAGCACACTAATAGACAATGCATTGGGATATTTGTGTTGGCGATCTTCCCCTATTGATAATAATATTGTATGCTAGGTTATAGTCGAAGAAAAACACAAACACAATCATGTCCATTACTACTTGAGATTGGGGTGACCCCACCAAATGATTGAGAATTTATTTGAGATCTACCATTTCCATAATTATTTCACGAGCCAAAGGTCCCACACATCATACACACAATACAACCACAAGCACATGTCATACAGAAAAAAATATCATGGGTCCAGTTCTCATCTACAACTCTGTTCCTATACGCCGCCGGAGGGGGAATTCACCGCCTTCTTCACCAACATCGATCATCACTGGTCCAATATGAGTTATGAGTAACCCACCCTTGGACTATGGATACATGGCAGTAGCCACTATGTAATGGTCACTTGAGCCGACTATCATGATTGTGGTCCATATGATGAATACTTTGCAATGAGTTGATCATGTGATGAATTATTCATTTATGTTTAGATTGTGTGATGCTCATGTTTGGTTTATAGATGCATATTTCTCTCTGATTAATTATCTTTTCTTGGTCAGTTTAGATGTGTAATCAGTAGAGGGAGCGGTGTGCATTGGTTGTGTGTAACCTTGCAAGTGTTATTGACGATGAGGATAATGGGATAATAAAATTGTTTGTCCCGGGATGAGCCAGAGGCTTAGTGGAATATTATCCAATTGCATGTCATCTTTCTCGAAGCAATTATCTGTTTATTACTTATACCTGAATGATGCTGAGGTATCTCGGCCAACGAGTGGAGTATTAGCCACAGATGCACGGAGGATCTTGATCTATGGGTTTATGGGCATACTGCCTATATAATATCAACTAATCTCACATAATCTAGCATAAGCACGAAATGTTTCATCTTTCACATGTCTATCTTATCTTCAATGTACTTATATCTTATGGAGAATTATTTTTGGTGAAACTATGAACCTCGTTCCAGTTTTTATTATAAGAAAACACTTCCAGTAACTTTCGCTTGCACTTTTACTTTCAGTTATTATTTATTCTATAAATTCAAAAAATACCCGCCACATTATCTTTTAATATCTTGTACTCGCTCCGTCCCAAAATAAGTGTTTCAACTTTAGTACAATTTTGATACAAAGTTGAGACACTTCTTTTGGGAGGGAGGGAGTACAATTGCAAAGCTTGTAAGGTTGACACCCTTGCATGAGTTGTTGGGGGCACAAGTGAAGTTTTAATAGTGTTTCAGAGCTTATCATGGGTGATACCCTCTATGAATTTATACCTTGGTTCTCAATCGAGGGAAACTTGCCACTTGCTACAAACTTCTGCACTTGGGGCTCAACTACCTTACATCCTAGTAGACCTACTGTCAGCATCAACCTCCGGGGAGGACAGTGAATGTGCTTGAGAGAGAGAACACGAGAGAAGGGTGGGATTGATGAGAAGGTGGCATCAAGGCTGCTAAACGATCGAACCTCGAGGTGAGATTCGATCTGTTGTTGCAGCCCGATCTTTCACGCGCTCCACCTTTAGCAACAATAACCCCTCACCCATAAATGCGATGTACGCGAATTAAAGGGTTTGAACCTCGTGGTTCAGCACGAGAGAACAAATCTGAACGACGACAACTCAAGTGCAAGATAATTTCTACGCAGGAATCACAACACGAAGGTTTTCTAAGGCTACCTTCAAAACTTAGGGATTTTTAGACAGCTTCCCCCCAAAACTCGATATATGTGTCTACCCTAACAACACATCATGTTCATTCACAAAAAAACACACACACACATCATGTTTACTATAAAAAACATAACCTACAGAACTAATATAATGGTGGACCCTATCTGATGTCCTTCAAAGATAGCTTGACATGTATCATTCTCCTATCTTTAGCAGCCATGGACTGTTTTTACCCAACACCTAGCTCTCTTAATATTTGATTGTTATGGATTGGAAAACCATTGGTTTAGTTATGTAGCTAACTCTGTATTATGTGTTAATTGCCTTACAATATTTGTTCCATATAGTTCACCGGCCCATAGGAAAGCCCTCTCGAGCTCGCTTTGCGCTTGTGATGGCCTTGGTCTGAATGGAAGGAGCCCACAAAGTTATGGGTTGGGAGGGGGAACCCATGCAATGAGGAGGACCTCATTTTTTCTATGCCTCTACCACCATCACCGCTGGAAACGGCACAAAGACGCCCTTTTGGGACTCTCTATGGCTGCTTGGACGTAAACCCAAAGACATTGCCTCGCTCATCTATGAGACCTCGACGCGGAAAAATTTGAAGGTACGGGGGGCCCTCAAGGACAATGCTTGGATCCTCAAAATCAGACCACTCAATGTTGTTTTCATTGAGCACATTAGGTAGTTCTTCACTCTTTGGATGCTTCTGCATGAGGTGCAGCTGGATGAGCTCAGAGATGATCAAATTCTATGGAAGCACACGGTTAGTGGACACTACTCGAGGACCTCTGCTTATAGGACACAATTTTTGGGCATGGTTCTCTTCCCCATGGATCAAATGATTTGAAAGGTTTGGGCCCCTCAAAAAGTCAAGTTCTTTGCTTGGCTTGCGCTTTAGGATAGGATTTGGACTGCCGATCGATTGGCCAAGCGAGGGTGATCAAACTATGGCCCTTGCCCCTTGTGCAGGGGGGTGCAGGAATGTGGGCCTCATCTCTTCTTTAAGTGTCGCTACACCCTGAGGCTTTGGAACCCAGTCATTCAGAATTTCCACATCGAAGACTTGGACACGTCCTCATGGCACATGGTAGACTCTGTCGAGGAGTGATGGGTGAGCACAAGCGCAACGAGCACTGCCAACAGAAAGGCCAAGGCTTCAATCACCATGCTTGTGTCATGGTCATTTGGAATGAGAGGAGCACAATAGTGTTCCGTCCAAAAAGCGCGCCTTCGCCAATTTTGCTCAACATAATCGTGACAGAGGCAAAACTATGTATCACCGCCGGGGCAAAGAGATTAGGGTATTTTTTATTGCGAGAGTAATTGTCATGTCGCGTTTTGGGTGTGTTGTAACAAACTCTATTATCTCCATATTTAATATATGAGATAAAGCTTTTGCCTCCATTTCAAAAAATATATATCACGACTCCATTTGATGATTTATAATGGGGTGTAATCCTTAATGGATTTTAATATAGTGTCAATTTTAGTTGTTTTGTTCATATATTTCTTATGTATAGTATTTTGATGAAAGTATTATTCTCTTTCAGTACTATCTGATGGAAATAGCATAATCTGCAACACGATGTGTTCAAGTCATGTACGAGTCTCGGCCACAAGGCCAACGTCTTTTGGCCCAACGACATGACAACCAACATTTCTTGAAGATTGGCGTCGAAGTTCTTTTGATCCATATATTATTGGCTGTTTGAAGTACGTAGAGTGGTGGGGGAGAGGGCATGGGCCCTCGAGGTACCCAGTAATATAGCAACCATAGGCGAACGTAGTGTATTGGGTTTGGGTGGCGGTGGGAGTCACCTCGAGCGGCCCCAGGGCCGGCCCTGGGGTATGGCCGATGGGGCGACGGCTCAGGGCCCAGGCGAGGGAGGGGCCCATGCTGGAGTATATATATACTATAGCCCAGTAAAAAATACAAAAGAATTAAAGAAAAAATGGGCTAGGCCCATTAGATAGCTAGCTAGCGATCGTCGATCGATTACCGAACACCGCCGTGACTCACGCCAGTTGCCAGGTACACAACTGCTCGTTTTCCTTGGTAGGTTCATCAATCGTGATTCGTGAATGCTGAAGCGGTCGCCCGTGACGCCCGTCGGCCTCCTCGCTTGGCGCCTTGCCGCATCGCCTTCGCCTCGGCCGCCGCTGTCTGCGCCGGTGCCGCACACGGTAGCCCGGCCATCCGGCATCCGGCAAGGCGGCACCGCGACAGTACCTATACAAGTATACATCTGACCTACTGCAAGTCTTGACGAAGTCTACAACGTGGCCGTCCCCAATCCCTGAATGTCTGCAAGTCAGTACGTTTGAACATTTCCATCTATGTTCCTCAGTTTTTGTCCATCCCCTAAACCCTTGACAATTTCGGTAGGTTATTTATTCTTTATTTAGTATGTACGTATTCAACTATGCATCCATGATCCATCCTCCAATTGCAGTATGCACAAACTTTTAAAATTTTCTAATCCAATCTATCAATTTTTTGTCATTCTATATACATGTCTAGGGTTCCAATCATCCGATGTATAAATTCCTAATTCTTTGTATCCTCTTTTGATCTTCTCTTCATGATTTTAGGACATTAGCCTGTCATGTTACCTAAGAAGAAGCAATTGTCGGGTGCTAAAAAAAGGAGGAAAAACAAAGAAAGTGATCCGAGAATTCTACCATTAAAGGATTCTTGTTGTTGATGGAGTCAGTCTAATTTGGTTCTTATTTGAGGTAATTATGTCATGTTAGTTTCATTTTGTGATCTTTTTAGTATTATTATTGTTGATGGAGTCAGTTCGAATTTGGTTATTATTGATCTCGATGGAGTCATTTGAATTATTATAGTCAAATTTTAAACTAAAGATGTGTGATTGATAGTTACTCTTAATAAGGTACACAACACGCATACATATATATGGTTTTAGGACTTAGGACATAGGGTCCCATGTGGTTCGCCTAGGGCCTCCCGAAACACAGGGCCGGCCCTGAGCGGCCCATGAGACACTAGGCTTTCCTATGAGAGAATTTTTGTCTTCGTTTTAAGGACGGCGGTTTATGTGGTTTCTTTGGGCAAAAAAGGCGTTAAGCCATGTGTTAATTTATCTCCTTGGATTCTTTAGTATTGAATCCTTCGGTCGCTTGCTTACTCATGTTAATTCCCACCACAAGCAGGGGCGAGCTCACCATAATACATGAATTCCCATTTTATGGTGGGAATTCAATGTGTATACCTCAGTTTAATATTAAATAACAAAAAGAGTTACTAAGTCCTGTAAAGGAAGTACATTGTGTATTCGGCAGGACCATAAGTTGGGAGGTATTAGGTTCATTTTTTTTTTACATTTCTTTCTTTCATTTAGTTTGTGAACCTCTTTTGCTTACATGCTAAAAATCATGTCTCTGTGGCGATAGGTGTTTCTCAATAAGGCAAAAATAGAAATTATTCATTCCCAAAACATTCAGATGTATGGTTTCTTAATTGAGTTATCCAAATTGATGAGTTTTTGGACATGACTCACACTGTAGTCGCCAAAATCCATTCTTTGCAAATATTTAGTCATTTTAGACATTATATCGCTTCATGCTTCTCTTAATACTCCAAAATCCCGGACCTACCACTAACCACAAGTCCATAACTAATAATTTTTAACTTGTACATATGTGTTAGCTCATGTATTTCTTCTTCTCTTGTAGTAGTCTAATTTATGAACTTGCATGTGTGTGAACCTATAAATATGGTATACATAGATTTCGATAAATAAAGGCCTGTTTTGTGTTGTTACCGTGAACCTGGGAATATTCCTTTCTCAACCAGCCATCGTATGCAACCTTAAAACCGAAGGTCTTGTTTGCTGGATGAGATGTGTCGAATTCCTCAATGTTGTGAAGGCTTCATCTAGTAATCTTTAGTAATGACTTGGAATTGTTGGATCAAGTTAGCTACATATGGTAGAGCAATATATTCATTGAATGCTACTGGATGTATTATGAATATGTTGAACATTACATAGTGGATGCACACCTATATCATTATAAATGGATTGATATATGATCGCGAATAAATGCTGAACACTGAAGAGCAAATATGCTCAATGTTTATCCAAAAGATGAATCGGGTTTATGCCTAGACCATAAAGTTAGAATGCAAGTATAACCTCAAACAAATTAAATGAAAGATACTTTAAATAAAATATTTAAGAGATAATGCATCAAGTTAGTTGTCTCTACAGATATTACATTTCTTGGAAGAGCATCCTAAGTGATTGTAACATGCAGTAACATATGTGTTGTAGATGTGTTTTTATTGATTTTTTAACAACTGTCCCTATTGAATATTGATAACAAGTGCATCATTGACAGTTCAAATAAACTGCATATTAAGGTTCCAGTCTAAGAAAAAAACAAAAGAACAAGATCGTGCCCGTCATTTTTAGAGATTTGGATGGGCCCATCAAAAGTGATTCAGAATTTCATTCCCGATCTACCATTTCCACCAATATTTCATGGAACTGTGGCCCCATACATCATACCACCGTACCGCCACCACCGATCACATGCCGCACGAAAAAAATAGCCACCATCAATCACATGCACAAAAAAATAATTATATGGGATCGTTTTTTTATATTTCTCACCAAGTCAGACCCAACTTTTGTTAAAAAAAAAGAATAGACCCACCTGTCATCACCAATCTCAGGTAGACAGCTGAGATCAACCAATTGATCGACGAGGCCATCAATAATCAAGAAGCATTTTTCTTTCTTCTCTCCCAAGGCAGGCTTGGAAAAGCCTTCCTCCCCTCGATCTTCACCAGCGAACTCGTGGATTCGCCTCCCCTTTGTCTGCCACTCTGGTGGCCGGTGACGGAGAGGAGAATTCTGGTGTCTCGATTCCCGCTAGTAGATAAGTAGTGGTTTAGTCTTCCATGGGCGACGCTTGGACGTATGGCGGCGCTCCTTCTTCGGGACAGTCTTCCGGTCTTCGATCCTCCTCAAGTTCGTCCGTTAGGATGGATTAGACTAAGCTCCATCTTTGGGTGGCGAGATTAGTGTTCCCCGTCGCGTGTACGCAACAACGATATTTGGTGTCATGTTCTTCTATAATCAATTCAAGAAATCAACAGTGACGACTATGTCTCTGGGGCGCTGGTCCTTTGGGACAAGTGCACGAAGACTTCACGACTGTCATCGACAATGTCAGGCCGGCTCTGATATGGGAGCGGCGATAGCGGCGCGTCGGCGGCAATGGTCGTTCAGTGGTTCATGATCCTTGATGTAATTTTATTATTTTTGAGTTGCTTTGTACTTTCAACGAATTTTTATAATAGATTTGATTGATCCTTTAAAAAAATAATCACCAATCTCAGACGTACCGGTAGCCTTCTTCGGTTCTTCTTCCCATGCCGTACCCCTCCAACTAAAATCGTTCGTTCCACAGTCCACACCCAGTCGCAATACGCGTGACCGTCTTGGCTTATGAAATACCCAGTCGGAGACTGCAGAGCATCCAACGAGCGTCCAGTGCGAGTGTGTGTGCGAGTGAGTTCCGGCGAGAGCGAGAGAGATGGAGAGAGGCGCGATGGGCGGCGGCGAGGGGTCGGAGGAGGCGAGGGGCAGGGAGCGGGAGTGGGAGGAGGCGGCGGAGGCGGTGGCGTACGACTCGTGCACCTGGCCGCCGCCGGTGGTGGTGGTGTGCGGCCCCGGCAACAGCGGCAAGTCCGCGTTCTCCCGCCTCCTACTCAACACCCTCCTCGCAAGGTGAAATGCACGGAGAGAATTCGTTGAGCCCATCGTTGCTTCTTCTTCTGTACTCACCGTGCTGAAGAACCCAACTGCAATTTTTCCAGTCCTCTCCTCGCCGCATTCTGCTCTGCTTCACTGCAGAGCAGCTGAATGCGCATATGATCGAATAAGTTTGTAGTCAGACTTTAAATTCGAGTCTTTCATGGTCGGAAATGGGACTGTGCTGCTTTGCTAAATTTCAGTATAAATAAGCATTGTATTTTAGTTTATAAAGTACTCCCTCCGTCCAGAAATACTTCTCATCCAAATGAATAAAACGGGATGTATCTAGATGTATTTTTGTCTTAGATACATCCTCTTTTGTCCATTTTGATGACAAGTATTTTCGGACGGAGGGAGTAGTAAAATTGTTTGATCGTAATGCTTTGGTATATGATCTGAATATTTATTTTATGCACTTCAAATTCAGTTGACATCCTATCTGTATTTGCATTTGAAAAGGGTAAACTAGAGTTAGTTACAGAGACCATTGAGCTTTGATTTCATCGATTAAACAATTGCGAAATAGCTATGCACCAATAGTTTTTACTTTCTAGGTTGTTTTATGACTTTGGGAGTGTGAGATAGTGCTACTCCCTCCGATCCAAAATAAGTGTTGTGGAACTAAAACCACGACACTTATTTTGGATCGGAGGGAGTAGTTTTTATGGGGTCAGCACTAGTCTGGTTGCATTTACTGAGTATGAAACGTTGTGCTAGCTGGTAAAGTTTGGTTGCACTAGTCTCATTTTTTTTATGGAAGAATAAAACTAGTCCAACTGCTAGTTCACACAAGTTGCATAATTTGTACAGCTCAGAATTTTTCAATTTACTCTGTTTTACTTGTCATTAGCTTTTCTACTTTCGGACCAGTTCTTGTGATTCTTTCACTTTAATTTACAGGTATAAGAGGGTGGCGTACCTGGATACTGATGTTGGCCAGCCTGAGTTCACACCTCCAGGCTTTGTGTCACTTCATGTACTTGAGGAACAAACTAAAGGTGCAGGCTCAGGGCCTTCAACTTTTAATCCCCCTTCAAAATGTTTCGATCCCTGGCTGAACATTCTGTCATTTTTTTGATAATTCAGATTTGACAATGCTATACCTGCGGGCTCCAAAGAGGTAACTGTATTTCACGAGGTTTAGTTTTACGCAGCCTTTTATGGTTTCATATAGTATTTGCAATTTACTCATTGAACCACCTTTTGGTGCTGTTAGGAACAATCTTGTGCTTAATTTAAAATATATTACTGTATGTGAGAAAGCTATTTCATTTGTCAATTTTTTCCTGAATTTCTTATTCTAATATTGTTACCGTTCAGGGGTCAAATTAATCTTTTGTTTTCTTCCAAGATATTATGAATACTCAAACATTATGAAGTTTGATTTTCTACCAATTCTGCAATAGCTAGATTTACCCGTTAAGAGTCTCATCTTTAGCACAGTAGTTTAATTGGCCATCACATGAACTAATATATCTATACCAGATACTTACTGAAATAAACATATGTACCAGTTGATATTTCATTGTGTTCTCATGTATGGTCTTCTGCAAGCTGTCTAATACATTTTCCCCACATATTCTAGGTGCTTCTTTTTTGGTGATGTTGCTGCACACACGAACCCAAAACTTCTCTTGAGCTACATTTTTGGGCTTTATGATTATTTTCTTAAAGAACTCTATCGCTTCAATGAGGCTGATAACCCTCACAAATCAGCTATACCGATTGTTATCAACACTTCAGGATGGGTGAAAGGTGAGATTTCATTGATTGCAAGGTTTGTGCTGGTAATTCACATGGCTAATGTGGAAGGTTGGAGGGGGGAATATGATAAGATGAGTTTCAGATTTTGACTTGGATAATGGGACATTCGCCTGTAATACTAATATATCTGTTGTAACTAAATGACTGCATTTTCCCTTTCTTTTGTTGCAAACGTCCAGTTTCATATTGTATTGTTTGACTTTCAGGTATTGGACTTCATGTTCTGTCAGAGATATTGAGATACGTATCCCCAACTGATGTTATTCGGCTAAACACCACAGCAGAGGGTAAAAACTTACCAGGAGGTGCATTTTGGCTGGATGCACACAAGGGAGATTCGCAGGTTAATCTAGTTGAAATTCGTGCAGCGCAAAACTCCCCTCGACAGTAAGTCTTAACTATTTTGAGTAATTCATTTTAATGAAATGATATAGCATCAAAATTATTTTAATGACTTACGACTATGTCACTGCAGTCTGTTAGTGAAGAAAGAGGCGCGGATGATTCGTGATCTCAGGCTGATTGCTTACTTCAGGCAGTGCTTGCCGAGGGACTTCCCAATTTTCTCTTCTGAAGATTTAGTTCAGGGCATTGCTGCTATAGACCCCTTTCAGCTTCCTCTTTCAAAAATACAGGTTATTGATCTACACAGCCAGGTGACCGCCTCCACCTTTTTATTCTGATCATATAGCAGTCAAGTGTTGTTCTGAATATATGACGAAGTGATGTTTGCCGTCATGTCATGATAGTTTCCTCCCTTTCTGTACTCCATGTACCAAACCGTATTTCTCAAAACCGAAACAAATTACCTTGCATTTGCATACCTTCTGAATATTGAGCTTTTAACAACGCTGGGTTTGCATTCTCCGTTCATACTAGTGCTAACAAAGAGCCACAAAAGGTATATATAGTAAAGATCAACAAGGGTATTAAAATTTCCGATGTGTTCATTAATGGATGATATCTTGGATTAGTAACTAGAGGCTCCTTTGAAGCTTCTACATTGACCTAACTCATCAAAATTAATTGGATTGTCTGCTCTTGTTTCTAAAAAAAAATTGGATTGTGAGTCTTTGGGTCAAAGGATTGAGGAGAACTCAGTTATGGTTACAATCTAAATGTGTAAAACTGTAGGGCCCTCCCACCTACGGTTGTTTTGCCAACGAAAATATCTACGTACACAGGGTCACGTGGTAGGGTAGTATGTGCACAAATCTTATCTTCTTAGTTGTAGCTATAATTTTTCTCATTTGTATGCAGAGAACTTTGTTTACGCTATTACTTTTGCATAAATATGATAAACTCTTGACCAAAATGGTAATGAATAATACAACAGAATGGTAACAAGTTGTAAACGAATAGAATAATTTACTACTCCCTCCGTTCCTAAATGTAAGTCTTTTTAGACATTCCAAATGGAATACAACATACGGATGCATGTAGACATATTTTAGAGTGTGGATTCACTCATTTTGCTCCGTATGTAGTCATTTGGTGGAATCTCTAGAAAGACTTATATTTGGGAACGGAGGGAGTACTTGCAGAGTGGTAGCTTAGTAACTTCTTACAGTTCCAAATGGTATAAAACAGTGTGGGCAAATTAACCCTTAATGCCAGTGCATTGTGTGTAGATAAAACTTATTTTGTACGGATTATCAATGCTGAGAACATTGAGTTTGGGGTCTGTCTATTAACATTAGTTTCTATCGGCGTATAGATTTCCGGTGATTCGGTATATGACTTCTTGGCCGGTACTATCGTCGGTATTGGATCAAGTTCATCTGTCCCTTTGTCAACTGAATGCTCCTCCCCTTGGTGCATGGGACTTGGTATGTGCCTTGTTTAGTGTTTTTGTTGAAGTAAACTGATAACACTTACTAATTTCTTGTATGGTATTGGTCTTGATTTTAGGTTTCATCAAGGCCATTGATATTCCAGGAGACTGCATTCATCTGATAACACCTGTTTCTCATCAGCTTTTAGAAAATGTTGACATCATTTTTCCAAGTTGTATTGCAGTGCCTGACGGCCTCTTTCAGGTAATAAACAGTCGTCAGAATTATATTTCTTTGTTTTTTCTCGGCAAGCACGGAACTGCTGTTTTAATTTCCTTATGCTTGCATATTAATCACCATAATGGCGATTAAATTACTGAGGATATGATAGTTAAATTCTTGGTCAGTGTTCATGTTTTCTTCTCGAGAATTACCATTGCCTATGATTGAATATATTTCCTGAAATTCCCCAGGCCAATATTTCCGAGGCCTTCAAACTGTGCATATTTCCCACCCAGGGTCTCAGGCACATTTTAGCATCTTTTATTTGATCGTTGAACTTGTTCTGAGTTGGAACTCTAACCGCATGATCCTGGATGAGTATTGTTGTGTAACACATATGCCTTTGATGCAATGTCTCTCCTCTCCATTTGATCATGACAAAGTGTCTCTAGTTCTAATATTTCAACCTGCTTCCATAACCATTAGGAATTGATGGGAAGCATTATCCTTTCCTTTGCACTAACTTTCAGTCCATTGCTAGGACCATATGGTCAGCTAGAATAGTACCCCACCTACGAGGACCTCCACCGATTTCATAGTAGTTACTTGTACAATTAAAACCCAGACAAAACTATACTAGAACATGGTATGGTACATGTACATTTTGTACCAGTTTTTTTTCATAGGTGCAATGTACACAAAAGGACAGAGTATTTGTTTTCTTGTACTGAACATGATCATGTTTTAGTACCAAATATAAGATGTACGTCTTGCTATGTTCAAGTAACACTAATGTTTTAGGATTTTTGGAATTGGACATGTGTACTGATCTTCATCAGATCACCAAGGTGGAGAACTATCACTTCCTATTGATGATATTGTTACTCTGTTTTCAACTAGAAGGCATTTGCATATGCATACACAACACTGTACATGCACAATCACACTGTAAACACCC
>LR738714.1:34906370-34920399 GCA_902687465.1 Secale cereale
CCCCCCCAATTTCATGCTAGAATTGGTAGGATAAATGAGAGCATGTCACTAAATTTGTAACAAAATGCACATGCGTGCATGCAATTTGAGCACTAGGATTCGAACCGTGTGGGCGGAGTTATTCCCTCACAACTCCACTTCTCCACCTACATGATCTGCTGAACTTGTGCTTGTATGTGTGGAGTACGATATATCAGTTGTTCCATCGATGTGTCTCATGATCCGTTCTCACTCAAACCTTGTATTTGCAGGTGCCAGACACAGTGGATGATATAACTGCCAGGCTGAGAGATCTGCAGATGTCTACAAACAATTACGACCGTCGGGGATAGGCAACTTCACAGCTCTCAGTTGCCATGAACAACCAACCTATGGAAAAACATCACTAAACCTTTGACATGTATGGAACTTCATATCAGTGTACTTTCTGCCAAACTGGCCTTGAACAACCTGATCAGATTACACAAATTGATGACTAGGACAAAGACACGTACTGTATTGTAATCTCGTCCTGTTTCTGAACCTGTAATTTTATTTTGTTTTAGTATGCAAATGCCGTAAGACAGACTACATTACATGTCCTGGAGATATGTGTAGCTATCCTTGTTGCCTACATGGCTACATTAGTAGAGTCGACCAAGCCATCTGAATTCTCCCATCTTTCTCCAGAGTTGCTAGCCATGCAGCAGATTGTATGGATGCCGCAAAACTAGCCCTTGATCATAAACAAAAGAGGGGAAAAGCACATAACATGACCCATTCTTATGCAGCTGCACATATCTTTAGAGAACTATAATGTGAAAGGAAAATAAATTCTTTACATGACTATACAGAACAGAAGAATTGTAGAAATAAAGGAGAGAACAAAAACATCATCTAGAATATGTCACTTCTGTTGATGGGCGAACACTAATGGAGATTTATGGAGTCTGTACAGTATGATGCAATGTATCCATGGACGGATTCGCCAAAAAACTATCTGCAATAATAATGAAGTCGTCAGATCAAGTGATGAAAAGCATATAAGAAGCAACAGGGCAAACATAATTATTAAAACAAGCAAATCCTATTTCCATCTGAAAGAAGTTACTAATCAGGCAAGCAGACTGACACTAACTGAACATGTCGTTATGGCTCCAAACCAGAAACATAAGCGATGAATTTGGGCAGCTTAAGAGTGATGCATGAAGCAATGGCATGAAACCGCTCTTCCCAGTTGACAACAGAAAGGGAATCAAAGTAAAGTTGAAAAGATGACCAGGCACATTTTGGAACAATCTACACAAGTAAATTGTTTCGTCTGCTTCGTTAGAATAAATAGAACGTTTATCATAAGCCTACACAAAGGGCGCTTTAGATGCATGCGGTTCCAAATTAATGCCAGATGAAAAGGATTTTGGGTATAGTTTTCCTTTTGACGGCCTAGGGCGTGGCGGTATTTGTGATATTTCTGCTTGGGACACATTTTATTGGCAGTTTGCTGATTGAAGCTAATGCTCTTCAGGAATAGCTATTCCAGCTGGTGCCACTGAGATGGTGAAGTATCAGAATGCTTGATTCAGGAATTCAGGGTGATCGGGGCTGAGTTTGGCAATGCCCATTCAGTTTCGGCACAGTAGAGTAGCTATTACTTCCGAGTGAATTGCAGAAAACATCGACATTGAAGCACGGTCTAGCAGAAATCACAAGTCTCTAGTTTTGTGCCCAAAAACACTAATTCTCAGGCTAACTTTTTGCAGAAACCACTAGTCGGCGTGTTAGACGGTTTTGAGCACGATTATGACAGCTGGGACCCACTGGACAAGGTGATGTGGCATAAGAAACTGTCAATTACATCCGGATACAATTTTATTTTGCAAAAGTAACCCTGGAAAAAAAGCAATCGGGTCCTCCGTGAGATCTGTGACCTTCGTCTCCAAGCGGCCCGGTGGTGGACGCCGGCGGCGGGGCATGGATCCGGCGGAGTGGTCTGGGACGGGCAAGAGGGCAAGAGGGCGTGGATCCGGCGGCGGCGGCGGTTAGGACGGCGGGGCAACGGAGCTCTGGCGGCGGCTTGAGCAACGGGCGGCCATGGATGAGCTCTGGAGGATCCAGCTTGAGCATCGAGCAGCCATGGTTGAGCTCCGGCGGCGGCTTGAGAACCGGGAATGCATAGAGAGAGATGGGAGAGATAGGGAAGGGCACCGCCGGCAGCGGAGCTCACCATCGAGGGATATGCACCGCACCTCCATGCCCACCGTAATATGCCTCGTTGACGCGCAGCTCCGGCCGGAGCTCGGAGCTCATCCATGGCCACCGTCGCCGCGCCTCACTCACCACACCTACGTGGGCCGCCGTCGCGCCTCACTCACCACACCTACGGGGGCCGCCGTCGCGGCTCGTCTTCACCTTGCCGGAGCCGATGCAGGTGAGCAGCAAGGGGAGGCCGAGGCCGGGGAGTGGGAGGGAGGTGGGGGCGGGAGGGGAGAGGAGGAGGAGAAGGAAGCGGGCCGTCGCGAAGCCATCGTCCATGCCGAGCTCGCCGGCTGGGAGCTCGTGCGCACGGCTGAGAAGAGAGCCAAACCTTATCCTCTTATGGCCATTTTACAGTTTAGTCTATATCATTCATTCTATTTGTGATTTGTTATATCGTGCCGCATCACCCCTGTCCAGTGGGACCCAGCTGTCATAATCGTGCTCAAAATCGTCTAACACGCCGACTAGTGGTTTCTGCAAAAAATTAGCCTGAGAATTAGTGTTTTTGGGCACAAAACTAGAGACTTGTGATTTCTGCAAGACCGTGCTTCAATGTCGATGTTTTTTGCAATTCACTCATTACTTCCTGACAATTGTATCGGGAATTAATATAATGTCAGTAACCATCATCTATTATATAATGCAAACAAGATTGAACCGCGGGAACAAGGGTACGTGTGACAGGACTGACAAAGGTAACTTGGGAAAGTTCTCCCTAATACACCATAACTGATCGCGGTAAAACTACTCTGTACAAAGTCTCTTATTAGGCTCTTGTTGGGTACGTACTAGAATAGATACGCCAAACACAAATCCCAGAGCAAATTACCACATAGCCGGGTATTTCAGGATACAGAGCAGGGAGAGTAATGAACAAAGGTATCCGCAATAGTTGATATCATAAATTGTGCAAGAAAAGAAGACATGGGAAGATCCAGAGAAACTAGAGCAGAGCACCTGCACGGAGGAATGGATCAGAAGGGAGGACCCGAAACGAGATTTTTCACCCCACGACGAAGGGGCCAATCTCCCCGGCCCGCATGCCGCGGGCGATGTCGTTGGCGACCAGCAGGCACGCCGACACCCACCCGGCGAGCAGCGCCCACACCATATCCACCATGTACGCCGCCAGGCCCCGCGGCATGGTCATCCTCCCCTTGCTGCTCTCCCTAGCCTTCCCTTAGTAGTAGTACTCCGCCGCCGCTGCAGTTGCAGTTGCAAAGGAGGTAGGCAATTCCACAAACATCTAGCCTGCGGTTTTGAAGAGACGAAATGAAGACCGGGAACCACGGCTACCTATGCCACCTGACGTAAGGCAGCTCCTCCATTCACCATCGGCTCCTTGATCAAGAGGCAACTCGGCGGATGCCTTCTTCTTGCTTTTGCCCGTCTCCTTGCCAGCCTTGCACTCCGTTTCCACATGGATGGCAAACGGGGGATCGCCACGTGGTGGAGAAGCGGGAGCTCTGTCCAATCCAATCATTTATCGGTTGGGTTTAGTGGTAGTACTGTACCAGATTAGAGAGGAAGGAGGATTTGGATTTGGGCAAGTGCGTCACACAGTGATTAGCAAGAGCCCATGATTGCGTACAAGCGAGGGGATCTTGACATTGACAACGATGTGCCGCTGGTTTTACCAAGACCACGAGCTGAGCCAGCTGCAGATCCTAGCAGGTTTTCGACGGCGCCTCAGTTTATGTGACCATGTCAACCTTTAGATTTCGGTCGAGTTTTGATGCCACACATGGTGCATGAGGCTGCTCATAGAGCATCATAGTAAAGAATATCATACAGTATCTTATACTCCCTCCGGTCCCAAATATAAGTCTTTCTAGAGATTTCAACAATCGACTACATATTGAAGCAAAATGAGTGAATCTACACTCTAAACTATGTCTACATACATCCGTATGTTGTAGTCCATTTAAAATGTCTAGCAATTCAAATATTTGAGAACGGATGAAGTATCATCTATATATAGCCGCAATCCTCAATCATACCCGCCTCATCGGTGAAAAAAATGCGACCCACCACAGCCCCACCCCTCAAATCGGCCCCGAAGTTGGGTTCTTTGGGCCTGCTTAGGCCGTATCCTCGTCATTGGCCTACCATGGGAGGAACCTGTCCTCGATAGCCCCCGAGTACTTCAAGGTCTCGTTGGTGGCGCCGACTCCTTCGGACCGAGGAAGATTCAATCCCGAGCACTTCAAGGTTTCGTTGGTAGCGCCGACTCCTTCGGACCGAGGAAGATTATGTTGAAAGAATCGACTGCAAAAGTTATTGGGTCGCTTATGGAAAGGCCTTGACGGACTCTATCAATACTTGAAGAAGGTTAGTAGGAGGCAGATTATAACAAAGACTATGTGATACCCAATTCGCCGTCTAAGAGCTTGACTTGTGGCTTGTGATGAAGTGTATCCGAGTGATGTCGAAGAACTCCCGAGCTTATCTGAGTAGGTGGTTGTCAGTTGTCCTCAAGAGGAACGTTCTTTCAATCTTCATCTTCGGAACCAAGTCTCCGGACTAGGGCATTCATAATGTAAAAGAACTTAACATGAAGTTGCACATATGTTTATGACCCTTTCTTATGCAGTTGTACATATCTTTAGAGAACTGTAATGTAAATGGAAAATAAATTATTTACATTACTATACAGAACAGAAGAATTGTGGAAAGAAAGGACAGAAGAAAACATCATCTAGAATCTCTGTCACTTCTATTAATGGCCATGCCATTCAGCTGAACACTAATGGAGGTTTAGGGACTCATAATGCAAAGTGTATCCATGGATGGACTCGCCAAAAAACTATCTGCAATAACAATAAAGTCGTCAGATCAAGTGATGAAAAGCACAAGAAGCAACAGGGCAAACATAACTGTTAAAACAAGCAAATCCTATTTCAATCTGAAAGAGGTTATTAATCAGGCAGGCAGACTGAAATTAACTGAACATGTCATTATGGCTCCAAACCAGAAACATAAGGGATGAAATTAGGCAGCTTAAGATGATGCATCAAGCAATGGTGATGAAACCTTCCTTCCCACTTGATGGCAGAAAGGGAATTAAGGTAAGGATTAGGTAGTATGATGTACCGTAAAAAATCTCGGATAAAAAATGACCAAGCACATCAATCTACACAAGTAAATTGTTTCATTTGATTCGGAAGAATAATATGAATGTTCATCATAAGCCTACACAAGCTAATGATTTTCGTGGCTAGCTATTCCAGCTGGTGCCACTGAGACGGTGAAGATTTCAAAAGCATCAAAGGAATGTTTCATTCAGGAAATTCAGGCTGGTCGGGGCTGAGTATGGCAATGCCATTCAGTTTTGGCACAGTACAGACCTACAGAATGACACCCTTTAGAGTGGAAACAATAAAACTTGGAGCCTAGATTTTATAAAAAAAAAGTTGTAACATCTATAGCCATGGAAGTAACTATTACCTCTTGAAAATTGTATCAGAAATTAATAAGCCATGACTAATGGAAACAAAATGTCAGAATCCATCATCCACGTAATGCCTAAAAGATTGAACCGCAGAATCAAGGGTACGTCTGAGTCTGACAGGACTAATATGAGTTACTTTGGAAAATGTCTGAGTTTTCCCCAATACACCATAACTGATCCATGTAAAACTACTCCGTATAAAGTCTCTCATTAGCTTCTTGTTAAACGCCTTACATTTGAGACAGAGGGGATACTACAATAGATTTTCCAACCATAAATCTCAGAGTAAATTAACACATAGCCTGGTAGTATTTCAGGATACAGAGCAGAGAGGGTAATCAACAAAGGTGGTCTGCAATATTGATATCACAAATTGTGCACGAAAAAAAAGGACATAATATGGCACCATAAGCACCGAGTTACTAGCAAAGAAAGTAAGAGCAGAAGGTTGAGAGCAGAGCACCTGCGTGAAGGAGTCAGAAGGGAGGATTCCCCGGAGTGAGATTCAGCCCACGACGAAGGGGCCAATCTCCCCGGCCCGCATGCCGCGGGCGATCTCGTTGGCGACCAGCAGGCACGCCGACACCCACCCGGCGAGCACCGCCCACACCATATCCACCATGAACGCCGTGAGCCCCCGCGGCATGGTCATCCTTTCCGCTGCCGCTGCTGTTGCAAAGGAGGCGGGCAATTCCACAAACACCTAGCCTGCAGACAAGATCCCATGATGGTGACGAGCAAAGATGGAGTCTGCTTGCTTCGATTGAGTCAGGGAGAATGAGCAAGTGATTGCGTCTTTACCTTGGCGACGATGAACCGGAGCAACCTCCTCCAG
Source organism: Secale cereale (assembly GCA_902687465.1). Lineage (NCBI taxonomy): Eukaryota > Viridiplantae > Streptophyta > Magnoliopsida > Poales > Poaceae > Secale > Secale cereale. The sequence goes on from LR738714.1 coordinate 34,912,892, forward strand.
CCAGCACGGACGGACGCTCTGCACTGCAGCCTCCGCCGGAATCCTGAACAGAGCCAAGCAACCAGGATGGTGGCTGTGGGCGTATGATATGGAAATATCTATACGAGGCAATCCGGACCGAGTGTTGGCCTTCGCTTTTGCTCCCGGATGCGGATAGTTATTAGTCGCCGGCGCAGCTCTGCCACTTGATGCTCCTCCCCTCGCCACGCGACTGCGTATGCTAAGCACACAACAACCTAGAATTAGCGGGTAAGCACGCACAGCTGTGCCACCTGACGTAGGGCACAGCTCCACCCAATCCACCACCGGTTCCTTGATCAAGCGGCATCTGGGTGGATGGATGGATGGGTGTCTTGCTCTTGCTTTTGTCCACCTCCTATTCCATTCCATTCCATTCCATTTCCGCAATCGCGTCTCGCTGTCGAGTCCTCGCGGCAACGAACCGGAGACCGCCGCGTGGGCACGGCCGGAAAAGCGGAAGCTTTATCATTTATTTACTGGTGCTTGGATTGGATTAGTACCGGATTAGAGAGGCAGGACAGGAGGATTTGGATTTGGGCAAGTGCGTCACACGGTGATTAGCAGGAGCCACTAGGGGATTCCAATTCCATGATTGCGTTGCGTGCAAGCGGAGGCGATCTTGACAAGGACGTGCCGGCGGGTTAACGAGACCGCGAAAAATCGAGTCAGCGGCGGAGAGGAGCGTTCGTGCGTGCGTGTTGTAGCGAGTTTTCATCGGAGTCGGAGGCGCCTCGCTTAATTTTTTCTTAATCACATGTCGCTGTGAGATCTCCCGGTCAAGATTTGATGACAGCGTGATGCATGTACCGTGTACGCGGCTAGCTGTTTGGCTGACACGATGGATGCTGCTAGGATTGTTTTGGGCAAAGATTTACATTGCTAAAAAAATATATCGAGATGGCCTATTTCGGTCCTGGCAATTGCAAACAATTTTCATCAAGCCAACTTAAAAATTCAGGTTGTACATGAACATAAATGAAGCAAGCCGGAACCCAAGTTTGTGAAGCTAAACGTGGATGCCTCTTTTCATATGGATGAGGGTGCAGGTGCCATTGCAGCTGTTCTTAGAGACAGTAATGGTAACTTTTTGGCGGCACAATGTCGGTTTATACCTTACGCAGCAGATGTGGTGACAATGGAGGCTATGGCTATGCGTGATGGACTAATCTTTGAAAACTCTCTAGGGTTCCCTCGAGTGGAAGCTGAGTCCGACTCCTTGACGTTAATTGATTATTGTACTGGACAGACAAGATGATGGGATGCTGCGGCGACGATCTTTACGGAATGTGTGGACATGTCTTCGTCAATCGAGAAGGTAAAATTTAAATATTGTTATTGTTCTTCTAATCAAGCGGCGCATGTGCTAACTAATCATGATTTTTTGTAATAAGATTTCTAGTTGTTGGATGGGGGAGCCTCCGGGCTGCCTAGTTCCAAACCTTGTGGACGATGTAATCCCTGTTTAAATTTTAATAAAGCTAGCCAAGAAAAAAAATGAGGACAGAGGAAAAGAAACCCCCAGTCTTATTCTTATAGGAGAATGACGAGACTCCAACCCGGGCCGGCGACAGCAACCTTTGTGATGTTCGCCACTCCACCTAAGAGAGCTCCTCAAGATTTACATTGCTACCAGACGGGTCTATTGTTACTGATTGAAGATTAGCATACATAAATCACAGTTTAGAAAGTTGAAATTGAATTTGCGTGGATAAAGAACAGGGCACTACATAAATGCAATGCCAAGATGAAAAGAAGAAAGATAAATCATTATTTTTTACAACATGGATGACAAACATAGAGCCATTAGGCCAACTCCAACGTACAATCCCAAATCGTCTGAGTTTGTCCGATTGGGGTAAATGGACAGATCAGATGTCCCAACGCGCAACCCCATCCTCAAAGGACATCCGTTTCTAGTCCGCATTGTCCCATCCTGTGAGCAAAGCTGGGCTGGCTTTGCGCCTGAAATGAACACAAGCAGACGTTCTCTGGGTCGTCCTCGTCCGACAGTGTCCCTTTTGCATGTGAACCTGGCCCGCCTGTCATCCTCTGTCCTATTCTCTGTCCCGTGGCCCACCACGCCTGCCCACCATCCTCTATCTCTCCACCCTTTCCTCTCTCTTGTGCTCCCCCATGCCGGTGCGCACAACCTCCGCATGCGGCGTGCAGTAGCTCCTTGGGGAGTCGTGCTGCTGCTATGGGGCAGGGCACGGTGGGGCGTGGCATGCGCGTGGCTGGTGAAAGATCGTGGATGTCGCCTAGAGGGGGGTGAATAGGCGCTTTAAAATATTTACGGTTTAGGCTTGAACAAATGCGGAATAAACCTAGCGGTTAATTTGTCAAGCACAAAACCTACAACAACTAGGCTCACTTATGTGCACCAACAACTTATGCTAAGCAAGATAAACAACTAGGTGATAGCAAGATATATGATAAGAAACAATATGGCTATCACAAAGTATAGTGCATAAGTAAAGGGCTCGGATAAGAGATAACCAAGGCACGCGGAGACGACGATGTATCCCGAAGTTCACACCCTTGCGGATGCTAATCTCCGTTTGGAGTGGTGTGATGGCACAATGCTCCCCAAGAAGCCACTAGGGCCACCGTAATCTCCTCACGCCCTCGCACAATGCAAGATGCCATGATTCCACTAAGGGACCCTTGAGGGCGGTCACCGAACCCGTACAAATAGCAACCCTTGGGGGCGGTCACCGAACCCGTACACTTTGGCAACTCTTGGGGGCAGTCACCGGAACCCGTCAAATTGATCGGGGCGATCTCCACAACCTAATTGGAGACCCCGACGCTTGCCCGGAGCTTTACACCACAATGATTGAGCTCCGAACACCACAAGGTTGGGGCTATCTCCCCAACGACACCACAAAGCTTCACCACAATGGAATATGGCTTCGAGGTGACCACAACCGTCTAGGGCACCCAAGCACCCAAGAGGAACAAGCTCAAGGGTACTAAGCACCCAAGAGTAATAAGCTTCTCAACTTGTAACTTCCACGTATCACCGTGGAGAACTCAAACCGATGCACCAAATGCAATGGCAAGGGCACACGGAGTGCCCAAGTCCTTCTCTCCCAAATCCCACCGAAGCAACTAATGCTAGGGAGGGAAATGAGAGGAAGAACAAGAAGGAGAACACCAAGAACTCCAAGATCAAGATCCAAGGGGTTCCCCTCACCTAGAGGAGAAAGTGATTGGTGGAAATGTGGATCTAGATCTCCTCTCTCTTTTCCCCCAAAAACTAGCAAGAATCCATGGAGGGATTGAGAGATAGCAAGCTCTAAGAAGGTCAACAATGGGGGAAGAACACGAGCTCAAAGGATAAGGTTCATTGGGGAAGAAGACCCCCTTTTATAGGTGGGAAAAAATCCAACCGTTATGCTCACAGCCCGCACAGAGCGGTACTACCGCTCCAGGAGCGGTACTACCGCTAGGGCGGTAGTACCCCTTTGGAAAACAACAGCGAGGAGGCAAAAAGGCCAGAAAAACCGTCGGAGCGGTAGTACCGCTTGACCTCACGGTACTACCGCTAGGGGTAGCGGTAGTACTGCTAAGGGTAGCGGTACTACTGCTTGCGAGCGGTACTAAAAAATTACATCCGTGCCTACCACCGCTGGACTTGTGACGAGTTTTTGGTCCCGAGCGGTAGCCACGGAAGTAGCCGTGGTAGTACTGCTCCAAGCGGTAGTACCGCTCCCGAAAGCGGTAGTAAAAAATTACTTCCGCTCCTACCCGCGGTAGTACCGCTGCAGCCTTTTCAGTACACCAAAACGACAATAACTTTTGCATACGGACTCCGAATTTGATGAAACCAAGTTTGTTGGAAAGCTAGCGACAAGGGCTAACACAATCTTGATAGAAATATCAATAAGAAGCAAATTAGAAAAGTCCCAAAAGAAAATGGTGAGAACCCTTCCTGGGATAAGACCGGTAAAACATCCAACACCGAAAACATCATAGAAGACGCATGTGAACTCCGTTTTCGATGAACTCAAGCTTGTCATCAAGATGACCATAAGCTCTAAGACTCGCAAAGAGAACCAAACAAGAACCAAGAAACATGATGCAAGGATGCAATGGTTTGAGCTCTCTACTAACGATACGATCAAGCTACCAACTTGAGAGCCCCCCTTGATAGTACGGCAAACGATCCTATAACCCGGTCTCCCAACTACCACCACGAGACCGGTAAAATAGAAAACCTATCAAGGGCAAACCTTTGCTTTGCACAAAGTCCACTTGAGCTAGATGTAGATGATCTTGACTTCCTCAAGTTGGACCACCTTTCTTGATTGCATTGTCTCGGTGAAGACTAGTAGATTGCTCCCCCATACTCCACTATGGGTGAGCCACTCTTTGGCATATCTTCACAAGTCCATTGTCACCACAATGGACGGCAAGCTTCAAGAACTTGATCTCTTCGTGATACTCCACTTGAACTTGCACACCACACCCTAACCCCACAAAGAACTCTCACGAAGACCATGGGTTAGTACACAAAGCGTGATTGAAATGCTTACCATACCATGGGATTGCTTGATCCCTCTCGGTACATCTTCTACGCTTTGTGTGTTGATCAACTTGATTCACTCCTTCACTTAGTCTTGACCAACCTTGAATCTTTCCAACTCTCTTCATTTGGATGATGTCTTGAAGGTAAACATGAATGATAACACACTCTTCTTCTTCAAGACATGCTTGCAATAAGCTCAACACTCACAAGACCAATCTTTGGATAATTCCTTAATAGCACCTTGGTCATCACAAACTCTCCTTGAAACCAACAAATGAACTCCAAGAAAAGCCTATGGACAAACCCTTCAAATATAACTCAAGGAAACCATTAGTCCATAGAGATCGTCATCAATTACCAAAACCAAACATGGGGGCACCGCATGTTCTTTCAATATCCCCCATTTTGGTAATTGATGACAATCACTTTCAAGAGAGTTTATATAAGGAATTATGCATCACCATACCATGCAACAATAATGTATGCGCATGAGATGCAAAAGCTTAGGAACAAAACCAAAGCAAGAAGAGCGAAGAGACAACTCTATAAACTTCCTCACAAAACTAAACTCTCTGAAACTTCTCCCCCATTGGCATCGATTGCCAAAATGGGCGAAAAACTTAGAAGGTCAATATAACTTGTGTTCCTCCATAAATTATGTATTCCTCAAAATAGAGAGTGGAATGCAATACATATATCCAACTGTAAATACTTGGAGGAAGACAAACTATATTGAGGCCCAAAGATTGCAAAAGAATGATATGCCACAAAGGCATAACAAAGGGAGAAAAACACGCAATCAAGCAATCAAAGGAAACCAATTGAATTAAGCTATCAAAAGATACCAATTGACCCAACTAGACCAATGATCCTACATGCCAAATGAATAAAAGATATTATGATAAGAGCAAAGGAGTGTTCTAGAGAAACTAGAGAAGCTCCCCATGATTTGTGCACAATTTAGTTTTGTATCTGGATACAACGAGCACAAAATAGGATCGTCGCTCCCCCAAGATCAATAGAACTCACGACATAGCAACCGATTTTTTCTAAAGACACTGGTGAAGCTCCCCATAATTTGTGCACTCCTTAGAAAATTTTCATTAGGATACCAAGTGCACAAAATAGGATCATCACTCCCCCAAAATCAATAGAAACTCACACCAAGTGCAAGTGAGCATGAAGGTAACAAAGCCTAGCACTTGCAACAAACAAATGGTTGAGCAACATATAAAAGAGACAACTTAAGAGTATGCTCAACCAAAATGATGTGTGCGAGTCATGGCAAAGCACTTGAGAAGACTAATGTATGGATGAACATTAAGCATCAATATAGTCTTGAAAGGAAGAGATACTCGGTGCAAGGCCTATCATTCCCACACACAACAAGCAAACGGGTTCACAAGCTCACAAATAAGCATATAAAGAACCTATGCTTGTGACAACCCGTGGTGAAGATATAAAAGAGAGCGTTATCAAGACGAGGGATACCAATTAATTGGCAAAAGCCTTGTCAAGACAAGCAAGAGACAAAAATATCCTCACCACACAAGAGTGCATCTAGATGCAACAAGATAAGATCCGCACTCAAGGCAAAGGCTTTCACGGAGCCACCAAAGAAATGAAACAAGAACGACAAGGTGGTCGTGAAAGAAAGGATATCTTCTAGATATGTAATTTCTCTGAAGTGTATAAGATTCTAGGTAGATGAAAATCATGATGATATCAATCCACAAAGAATAATGTACACTCGAAATAGTTACAAAAAGGAAGTAAAAAGATATCCACAAGGAAGTCATAATTATACCAATAAGATATTTTTCTTAAACGCATAGCACATGGCTAGATAAGGTCTTATTGTATATACATGAATTCCAACCAAGCAAACATCAAAGACATCACAACTAGCAATAAGGCATCATTGTTGGGATGCTTTGAGGAAGGAAACAAATATCACAAGAAGGAATGGCTAACATGCCATGATGCAACCTACACAAGGTTGGTGCAAGAAATGTGTGCATGAAGTAGATGATGATACTTGTTACCGAGATACCATTGGGAGGATGTAGTAGATACCAAATGAAGGTAGATAGTAGTTCATTGATCATCCTATCTTGACTCCAATAAGCACATGGTGACACCACCTTCCTTTTGAATGAGCCGAGCATCCAATGCCTCCCCAATTGTTCCTAGAACAACAACACAAACAAAATGGTACCCAAACTCATTGGAACCAAAGAGTTAGAAACACCAATACATAGTACAAACTCCACAAACATATGTGCATTTATATAAGAAAATAAGTTTCATGCACATCTCATCCAAATTGAGACTAGGTGGAGTTTCCCCTATATATTGGGTTAAAGAAAGAAAGCATGCCAAAGAAAATACATGTAGTAAATATGCATGCTCAAGACTTTCAAGAAACGAAATGAAATGAAAAAGCAATACCAAGTGAAAATAGGATACCGAATGGAGAAATCATAACTTGAAAGATATCTACTTAGAAGATACATCAAGGAATGAGATATCCATTGATACACGCAAAAGGAAAGATATCACACTCCCAAAAGAGAGGATGGTTCCAAACAAACCAACCCATCTACAAAGTTTCATGATGGCACAAAGTACCAAAAAGAAACGGATTGCCTTCCATCAACACACACTTGATATGGATCACAAGATGAGTGTTCTATAGAAGATAGGATAGCTCCCCCAAGAATTGTGCATTAAAGAGAATTTGCATTTGAATACAAAATGCACAAGGTAGGATCACCACTTTCACTATATCTAGAAAACACTTGACAAAATCAATAAAATAACAAGATCCACAAGTGGCACGGAAGGCAATGGGAGTTGACACAAACTTGGCAAGAGATAAGACAAATAAAACCAAAAGACAATGTAAAGATGATCAATAATTTCCACCACATAAATGATTACCAATTGTCAAAGA